>JAODLC010000038.1:14675149-14693625 GCA_026781145.1 Hippopotamyrus pictus | reverse complement strand
ATAATGCATTATGAAGGTATTTATAGTGCATTATAGATGAGGCATTCATAAAGTATTATAAACATAGGTATAATGTCATGCCTTTTTATGAATAGTTATAGCCATGTTTATAATACTTTATGAATGGATTATAATGCATTATGAAGGTATCTATAATGCGTTACGCATACAGACTTTAAGTAAAGTGTTACCGCAATTTGTTATTTTTAGATGTTGATACTGAATGAGTTTTATATATCATACACATAAAATATCCATTTCTCATTCATGTACGAAACCAAATCCTTGCCTTTCCTAACACCCTAAGCTTGACCCCTTTACACATTTTTAAGCCACTAACTGCACCTGTCACTTTTTGGGTTGGTAGGGTTACTTTGGGTCGGTAGGGTTACTACGTAGTCTAAGGCTCATAGTGCAGTTTTAATATCATGTCACAACCTTGACCTATCAATGACAAGTTAGCCTAAGTTTGGGCTGATCTGGACTTTAAACTGATCTGGTGTAACACTAGTGACGGGGCAATTTCCCCCCGAGTCCCCCAGTGTGATCCTCTAAGTCAGTGGTTCCCAAACTGGGGGGCGCACCAATGGAGTAGCCTCAGGGGCAAAATAATCTCTTCACAGACTGTAACATTACAGTAACTAACAATATATAAACCACTACCTTACGTGTACTATTAGAGCATTTATGTAATTTATTTAAACTTCATTTTACCAGGTAAATTAACTGAAGACCAGTTCTCACTGCTTTACGTGATATTCAGGAGAAATAGCAGATAACGCATCGGAACTTCCTGGGATAAAAACGTCATACAAATGTCACGTTCTTCAGCCAATAAGGGCTGATGGATCACCTAGTCTGGAGCACAGGTGGTATGGCCACTGGCATCTGCATGCTGGGCGGGTCCTTGGCTGCCCCTTGTCCAAACACATACAATTAAATAAGCTAGTGTCTCTGAATTGCCCATAATGGCTGATTACATATGTGAGCGTATGTCGTGAGGCTCCAGGATCACAGTTACCCTGTAATGGATTAGCAGACATACACTTCAACCTAAATACAGAATTGCAGGAAAACTGGTACAAAACTGTGAGTCGCCCAAAACAGTTGCTTATGCTCATGTTTATTGCTTTTATTATTAATATCATTATGACTACAAAATAATGCCTGCGGTTAAACAGACACTGAAAAAACAACAATCTGATCAATAATGTCAATAAGTACAGAATAAAAATGTAATAAAAAAATCTAAAATATAAACTTTACTACCTGGGGTGGCAGTAGAGCCCCCCGGCGTATTTGGTTATAACCAGGAAATGAATTCAGGGGGCTAAAGGGGGCTCCAGCTATTTTTTATGTGTATTCAGATAAGCCTTCGCAGTGGGTAATATCTGATGCTGAACTTTTTTGCTTGTTTTAAGTGCCTTACAATATGTGAGATTTTCATCAAATGGCCTTGATAGTAGCAAAGACAAAAAAAACGGAGACTCTGGGGTAAGATGTGAAACTTTGCACCTATGAGCAGTAATGGCAAATCAAGTGAAAAGAAATGACAAACAAGCAATCAGCATCATTAACACAAGAGACTCTGGCCCAAATCCTGAGTGTCACATGATATGGTCCCATTGATTATAAGAAAACATGTCATATGGAAAAAATATGCTCTCTAGAAATCTCTCAAGCCAATTATTTGGAGACATTGTCATAAATCTCATTTAATATTTGGCTCAGAATTAAGAGGCCATGTAAGGTGAACTCCAGTCCTCAGATGCATTACATTTTATTCTACATTTAGTAAAAATTAAGTATGTAGTTTTGGATACTGTCTGTGTGCAGTGACTTCAAATAAACATTCAAATAATTACTTAAATACAGCAATTGACAGCTGTGAGAAAGACTGGAAACCAGCCAAGGAATTAATGTTTCTGCCAGCCTAGAATTTATGCAATGTATGCATTCTAATAACTAAATGGTGACATACTGACTTATGCATATACTGTAGATAATCAACAAAAATTAAGTGTCATTGAATCGGAAAAGACTTCACACATGGGATGGAAGCTCCAACTGTTCAAATTCTCCCCGTGACAAGAACTGATGGTGAAAACTGAGAAAGCCTGCAGAGATGGGATTCTGTACTTGTCAATCTAAATATGTTTATCCGCCTAGTAAATTAACTATATAGTTTAGTAAGAAGACTGCAGAGGAGAGGAAGGCTCTAATCGATCAGCACCCTATAACTGCAACCTCTTCCATTAATGCGACTCTGTTAGCTCAGCTCAAACACATGATTTTTTGTGCACCAATGGTCTTAACGCATCAGAAGCATATGATGCACAAAGACTACCTCAGGCTTTGCTGATGAGACCTCTTGGGCTCCATAACACCATTTGAGATTCTTTCATTTTACTTTCTTTTTTCCTTGCACCAAATTGAATGTCTTATTTAATAAGCGAAGCCACATTAGAGGCCCTATCCCTGCTTTATGGGAGTCTTGCGAGATAAAAACTGAGCAGTTGGAGTAAACATTAGCGTGACCCTGATGGCTGACTAAATGAGAACAGTTGGTACTCCTTACTCCACATCAAAACAGGGAGGACTGGCCTCTGCCCAAATAGCCTCCAGCCATATAGACTTTTAATTACTACTGCAGCATATGAAAAAAAAACCTTAGTATTACATTAGCAGTTAATTGGATTTTTAATAGAGGTAAATAGGGTAACAGAAATTATTGCATTGTGTGGCAGCCCATGTGGAACATAACATCCAAAATAATCATGTGGGTAGTACCCCCTCTGGTGAAAATGTGGTAAAAGAACAGGGTATTTAACCTCTGCTTCGCTGGGCCTTGGTTGATAACTAAAAAAAGCACAATGTAATCACAATGCAATGTAGGAATACTCTTACTATGTCACTCTACTCACTGTGGCTCTTCTTGTGTGTCTTTTGCAGTGGTGGATCCTCGCAAGGGCAAAATGGGACAGTTACACCTTCTAAAGGAGCCATGGTGAAAACCCCCTGGTCAACAGCTTTTACCGTCACGGGATTACTGGTTACGGGATTACTTCTTCCAGGATTACTGGTTACGGGATTACTGGTTCTGGGATGTGTTTGGCAGTGGTGAAGCTCGCCAGGCCTGCAACATAGGGTTTGCTTGCTGTTCCCCTTGAATGCAGAACTCCAACTTCTTCCAGCCATTCAGAAATATGAAGTTAAATGAACCGGCATTTTTAAATTTCCCACCGTATACGAATGTGTGTGGGACTGGAAGTTTACGGGCGTTTTACTCACACAAAAATGTTCTGTGGGCAGAACAAAATATGATTGATTAAGAGAGATAACCAATCAGGTTATAGAGCAGATGGGTCCAAGCAACTAGATTAGGGGTCTCTAACCCCCTGGAGACCCCTGGAGAGCTACTACCTAGTAGGTTTTCTATCCTACCTGGCTTCCGATGAGCCACACCTGTTCTCAGGTAAATACCAGGAACAGGTGTGACTCATCAGAAGCCAAGTGGGACAGAAAACCTACTGGATAGTAGCTCTCCAGGACCGGACTTGGAGACCCCTGAACTAGAGGAAGCAGGACTAAGACATCTGATTGGTCCCACCTCCTCAAGTTGCTTGGACCTACTTCCCCATTTTTCCTTCTGCCCTCAGAACATTTTTGTGTAACTAAAATTCTAATAAGCAGGAAAGGCAACCCGTTCAGAGGATTCCCCTGCCTAAAGCAGTCTTCCTTTTGGAAGACACAAGCAGGAGCCATACAGATAAAATATTAATAAGAATGTCACTTAAACTGAAATTATAAGTCAACCAAGCTCAATTGTTACCGCCATGGATGCATTTAAACACTCTAAAGGGGACCCAAATGTCTCAACCAGGACAATTTCAAATATTACAGATGGAGAAACTTCTGAAAGATCATTGTTCAATTTGACATGATCATGCCACTTTCATTTGTAACTGACCACTTAAATTTCAGAGAAAATGAGGCTTGCTGTGTCTATCACTATGCCAGTGGGTATAATGACTTCCTAATACTTCTGTTATTATGTGATCAGGCTCTACGAAAGCCAGGCCATCTCATTACCACTGGCAGCACTCAGAGCTGAGGAAAGGTGCATTAATGTCAGACTTGAGGGCTGCCATTTACAATTTGATATGGCATTAAGGGGGGGGGGGGGGGAATGAATCACTAACATCTGTAGATTCCATGTTGTCATTAAAGTACATTTGCAGAGACGTAGAAATTGCTAAATACAATTTTACAGCAACGGCAAACATATTTCACTTCATTCAATTAATTTCCAATGTTGCTTCCAAAGTTCCATGCTGTAACCTCCTGAGACCCCACCCATTCATTTATGTCCATTGTAGTGGACATTTTATTTTTGCATCTATCTTTTCACTGATGTTAGGAAACGTATTTATTCCTGTTGTGCACTAAAGAGGACATGCTGTGAAATTAAAAATAAAAATAAATTTGAAAAAATCTAAATTATAAGATGTCTTATTTCCGCCAAAGACAAATAACCTAAAACTGAAGGACACTTTTGTTGGTTCAGGTGGATATGCACACCCTCTACCTCCAGTCACCCACGCCTGTAATCAATTCATGAATCTATTTAACCTCCCTCTGTTTAATGCGTATAGCTCTCACTTTTGGTCTGAATTCTTTGTCTGGTTTTTATATTTGTATTTGATCTCTTTGTTCTGTTGGATTCTTGTGCTGGATTTCATCAGTATCTTGGTCCCCTTCGGCTGATGGGATCCTCCTGAAGCTGCTTCTTCCGCTATATTGGTTTCAGCTCTCTGCTTGAGTCCTACCTGTATTCTGTATATAAAAAATATAAGTGAATTATAAATTATATATAAATACATTTTTTAAATCAGAGTACATTATCATTTCGTGATGCATGGAGTTTTATCTTGTACTAAAAAATTGCTTTACTGTTAAAAAGTAAAGTTAGCAGATAAATTGAATGGTAATTTCTGAGTGACCAGGGTCCTGTGTATTTGTAACATAACTGGATTGGTTTATAGGGGCAGCATGGTGGTGCAGTGGTTAGTCCTGTTGCCTCACACCTCTGGAACCTGTGTTTGGTTCTCTGCCAGAGTACCATGTGTGTGGAGTTTGCATGTTTGTGTCATTGTGAGGTTTCCTCTAGATACTCCAGACCCTCCTCACAGTCCAAAAACATGCTGAGATTAACTGGAGTTCTCAGATTTCCCATACATGTTAATGATGTGAGAGTGTACTCTGCAAGGGTTAGGCACTCCATACTCCATTGTTCCTTGTCTTGTGCCTATAGCCTCCAGGGAAGGCTCTGGATCCTCCACAATGCTGAATAGGATAATTGGTGACAGAAAATGGATGGATGAATTTATTGGTCTGGATTGGGGGCCCGAGATGATATGCATCTGCATAACATGAACGTGCTCCAGTTTAGCCCAGCATAATCCATCCAATGGATCAGTTTTCTAAATCAAAACAATACAAACCTTAAGATGTTTCAATGTGGGAAGTAATTAAATATCTGGGATAGCACAGTGATTATGTTGATCTATCTATATAATATAAAATATAGGAATCGATACAACAGATTTGTCGAATACTGAATATATGTTTATAGTGGTATGGTAGCCCTGTTCATTCTTTAAAAACCTTCCATATAAAAGGGGCCTTATAATATTTTTAATTAATAATCAAATTTCCAGCAAATTCCCAAAACTGAAAATGCAAACAAAGTAGGCTGTAATTCTCCAATTTAAACATTTTGCAGAGTAGCCTTGATTGGCTTGATAGGCTCCTTTATTATTTTGGTATCGATAGCTCTATATGATGCTCTTACACCAATATATTTCTGACATAGTATTTGATGTAAATGCATAAGGTGATATGTACGGTTAAATCTGCCATGATGATACAAATGTCAAATTAAGACAAATCTCCATTTGTCTGTTTATTTTTCTAAATCTCTTCTGGTACTGTACAAATACATCTCAGGATTTTTTTTTTTGTCACAATGTGAGTTCTGTGAATTTAGGCACAAAAAGTCTATACCCTTTGTCCTTAACAAAATAAATTTTGATATTTTGCTAGTGGTTAGTGAGTAGAATGATTTATGCCATTAGAGTTGCTCATTTATTAAATTCAGTCATGTAACTTGCACTTACTGTACAGTGGGATTTGTGACCTTATCCAGGTTCTAAAAAATGTGTTGCAGTCAATAAATAACAAGTTTTAGTTTAATCTAGAATAGAGAGATTAATTGACTAGTCAGGTTTAATGGGCAAATTAAATACTGGAGTGCCAATTTGGTAAGCCTGCAATGACAGCTAATTTCCAGAACATCCTCTGCAAATTAATAAACTTGACCCTTGTCCCAAGCCTGGGGCATAATTAATGGAGCAGGAGAGAGACACACATCATGCAGCGTTATGAGCTGTTCACATCCACAGAAGTAAACACAGCAATAACCATAATTATCAAAGCATCTCTGTAATATTTTACCTCATCTCACTTGCATCAACGTGCCATTAATGTGTGAATCCCTCTATAAGGATTATTTCAGAACAAGGATTATTCAGTCTTGTTATGATCGTGTGACATCATTGTTTCAGTGATCTAGTATGACATACCTCAACTAAATGTCAATCTTTTAACTTGCAGCAGTCCTATTAAAAAAAGAGTAAATAATTAATTTAAAGAAGTGTTTCCCAATCCAGTCCTCGGGGACCCACAGTCGGTCCATGTTTTTGCTCCTTCCAACCTCCCTGCCAGCCAGTCCACATTTTTGCTTTCTCCCAGCTCCTGGAAAGGAGCAAAAATGTGGACTGTCTGGTATGGAGCTGGGAAGGAGCAAAAACATGGACTGGCTGTGTGTCCCCAAGGACTGGATTGGGAAACACTGATTTTTAAAGGCATTTTTTATTACTTATTGCTTCCATCTGCCCCTCGCTTTTCTAAACTGGGGGTTTCAGGGAAATTATGTTTATATATTTCATAACCAAACAACAGAATATGATGAGGATTACATCATGATTATTGAAGCTTATGTACAAGGAGTTAAGGTGTCTGCATTTGAAATGGAAAAGGTCATTTTGTGTTTGTACAACTGAAGGTTACAACCAGGTCACTGCTGAATGGTGAACCACATTATATTTTGATTCGAAAAATCTTTTTTTTAAAAGACTTGCATTTGCAGTCTGTGTGATAATATATCCAAATTTATTTTACATTATTTCCCATCTTTGGAATTTATAAAAGATCCATGCATTTCAATACATGTTCATTTAATATTTCTTCCCAGTGAATTCCTATTATTAAAGAATACCTTGTTAAGAAAGAGGAAGCCAGGCTATTTAATTAAATGTAAATAGAGTGTAGAACTGTAAAAATAAGCAGTATTTAACCATTCATTTCAATTCAAACAAAGGGCCAGATGCTCCCTGTACCAAAACCCAGACACTGAGTATATGAAGAACAAAGAAATTGTGGAAATGAATGTTCTCAGCACTGAAGCACATTTAACCAAAATTATTTCTGCTATAATTCGTTATTCTGTGCACCAGCAAGACCCAGAATATACTTCTGTCATAGAAAAGAGGGAAACATGTAGAGATATAAAAATCTTTATCATCCTATTGTTCCACAGCAGTTAAAGACGAAAAATACAGTCTTATTGGTGTAATTTTAGACCTAAGCTAATGTCAGCCGTTGTTTAAGGGGCAGGGTGTGGCTCAGTGGGTTAAGCCTCTTTGCCTGTAATCCAAAGGTCACTGGTTCAAACCCAACCGCTATGGGTCCTTGCACAAAGCCCTTCACCCCCAGCTCTTTTCACAGACAACTTGCTTTAGAAAGAGCAAGTTGAGGGTGGCATAAAGACAATTTCCCCTTGTGGATTAATAAAGTATCAATAGTCACTTTTATTTAATCAAATGTTAATAAATATTTTCATATTCATCACTACCAGATTCACCTTACCTTAAAAGAACACATGTATTTTATGTTTTTAATTTTTCCATTTAGATCATTAAGAGATTATTAGAGCTGGTTTTCACAAAGCTACACTCATCATACACCAATTTATTTATGTTCATATGTAACAGCCTGTCCTATCCATCCCCCAGTATGACCAGCAGAGGCTGCTGCTGGTCCTCCAGATCCCTCCGAATTCTCCCCAGTTGTGTCTTGCTCATTATCCCCAATCCTATTTTGCTAACTGTCCACACCTGCATCGTGTCAGCCCCTTGTTAGTCATGTGTATAAGTGCTTCCCAGTCCTGTGTGCCCGAGTTCGGTCATTTGTAACAGTCCTCCTGTTGTCTGTGTCCTTCTCAGTGCTAGTCTTCCTGTTTTGACACCTTGCAGCTCCATTTGTTTCCCTGCTTTTTTTGGCTTTGGTTCAATAAAGCTCATTTTTGATTAACTGGAATGGAGGGTGCGAGCTAGGTGTTTACGTCCAACATCAGTGCCAAGGCTTACAAATTCTCCTTTGGATAAATGGGCAAAAATTCCCATAGACACACTCAAAAATCTTGTGGAAGGCTTTTCCCTGAAGAATGGCAGCTGTTATTGTTGCAAAGGGGGGCAACTTCATATTGATGTCTATGGATTTAGAATAGGATGTCATAAAAGTTCCTGTAGGTGTAATGGCCAGGTGTCCCAATACTTTTATCATACGTTGTATCAGGATATATAAATATCATTATCCTGATTGCCCTCCACCTTGTCCCCGCTTGGCCAGCAGATGTCACTGGCCATCCCATAATCACCTTGTTCCCAGCCCTCATGTATTTACCCTTCACAAGAATCTGTCAGTTGCCTATCCTGTTCCGTGTACATATGTACCTGCCCCCATTGTTTCCCAGCTCATTGTTGTTGTATGCAAAGTCTGGTGTCCATCCCAATAAAGTCTTTTGCTCAAAAGGCTACTGCATCCAGGTCATGCCTTTCCCGATGCTCACAACAATCATATCACAGTAGACATAGTTTGCTAGAATTATTTCAGTTTGATCACAAGCCTATGGGATAAACATTTGCCACTCTTCATACACAATATATCTTAAAAAAAAAACAATGAATGAGAAATTCCAGTTCAGTCTATATTTGAATTTAGTTTAAACTGAATCCCCAATCTGCACTCAACGAAAGGGAGAGACTTTGCAGTAATGGATTGAATCGTCACTCCATGAGATTACAGACTATCTGTGATTTGTCCTGGTAGCTTATTTATCCCTGTTAGCAAATAGACCACTGCTGTCTTTTGAAAGCAGCTTGACCTTCCTTCCTGAATCAGACATTCACCACAATCCTCTGAAAATACCAGGTCTGTCACAGCTTTCTATTGGGTTGTAATATGTAGTGCCATTACAAGAAGAATCCAGATTAAAGCATAGCATCTTCCATTTATGGCAGATATAAAGCAGACAGACTACATATATAGGGGTCAAGGCCTGGGTGAAATGATTTCCTTTGACCATGCAAACTGTATAGCAAAAACATCATTACATCTCAATTTTCACATAATGGATAACCCAAAATATAAATTCGTCATATAAACACGCAAATAAACCCTAAAGTTCAATTTTACTGACTTAAACTTCTTAAACTTTAAACTTTTTTACTGACTTTACTGACTGGCATAAAATTAACCTGAAATATGACATTATTCACATTATTAACAATGTTAAAAATGATTCGAATTGAAAAGAAATGACACGTCTAGTCACCAGACACAGAGGACGCCTCATAGACGAATTAGACAGCATCACCAGCTCTTGTTGGACTTTGATAAGAGATATATTGTGGGTTTGCATGAGGCAAGGTGGTCATGGTGCAATTGCCCACCGTATGGGGCATGCGGATGTCACAGTCCCCCGATGCTGGAACCAATGGGCACGTGAGGGCACCCACACATCGGGAAAGTTCCGGTCGTCAAAGACAGACCAGACCAAGGGAGGATCGTCGTGTTGTGTGCCAAGCATCACAGATCCCCATGACATCTGCACCTGCCACCCAGACACAGGTATTGGACTCTCGACAACACCCCATGTCATCCCACACCGTGTCTGAGGGACTGGTATCAGTCGGACTGTGGGTCCCATGCGTAGGCTGCCATTAACACCAGGCATGGACTGATGACGAGTGACATCATACCACTTTCAGCGATGAATCTCAGTTCTGTATTTCCATGAATGACCAAAGGGAGAGGACCAATTCTGCTAATGTTGTGGAGAGACACACTGGCGTTACTCCTGGCATCATGGTGTGGGGAGCCATAGGGTATGACTTCAGGTCATCTCTGGTAGTGATTCGGGGGACCCTGACGGCACAGCGCTACATCAGTGACATCCTGCATCTGCATGTCTTACCCCTCCTGAGACAGCACCCTGGTACAGTCTTTCAACAAGACAACACCCATCCATACAAGACACGTGTGTCTATAGACTGCCTGCGTCATGCTGAGGTCCTCCCATTACCAGCCAGGTCCCCCAATCTTTCCCCAATCAAACATGTGTGGGATCAGCTCAGACGTCAACTCAGACCCAGTGCCAGTCTGTAGGGCCAGTCCTCCAGATCCAGAGGGCCAGTTACAACCGCTGTGGGCTGACATGACGCAGGGGAGGATAGCACGGCTGTACGACTCCCATGTATCCAGACCTGGGGGGGGGTGCCACACCCTACTGACATGGGACCCGCAGTGTGCAACAGAGATACTGCCAACTCTGTTGTCTGTTTGACCTGATATTACAATCGTTGCGATACAGTCACATGACCTTTCACCACATGCAGATTCATTTCATTTCTAGCACTCCATCCGGGTGCTTTACTTTTTTTTGTTACTGAGTGTATATTTATACTATACTTGCAACAAGTCAAAATCGCCATATAGTTTATAAGTTATCAAATATAATTTGTTTGAATAACTAACTAGAAATCTTCCAAGTGATATTGCCAATATCTGGAAAGATATGCTTTGTGCAGGCAGAACGTAAGACAGACATTTTTATAAAGCAACAAATTCTCAGTAAAAAAAATAAATCACTTGTGTAAAGCACGGTCATGTGTATGGATACATGCTTGGTAGAAAACTGTGTTACAATTTGATATAACTTGGTAAGAGAAATACAAATTATGAGGAGAGGTCTGAGTCACTGGAAAATTTGGGTAATTCTACTAAGATTGCTTGAAAAAGTAGACTGCTTAGAGATAAATAATAAATCTCTGGACAGCTGACTTTGTGTAGCAGCCTTTATAGGGTATTATATTTGATTTGGATCTAGCTGGCACCATCTGGCTCTGCAGAGGCAGCCCCCCCCCAAGGCTAGCAGCCCACACCACAGGCTCCCACAGCTGGCCTCCCGGACCAGTCCTCCGCAAACACAGACGATGTTGGTATTGGCTGGGATTCTCAGCACGCATGCGGCTCCCTGACCGTGTTCGGTACGCGCCGCTCTGAAGGCTGAAGCCGTTTGTTGCTTAGAAGGAAGTAATCAGTGGTAACGGGGATTGAAAAGAAAAAAAGGAGAGTTGATCTCAAGCTAAACTTCCAGTGGCTATC
The DNA here is from genome assembly GCA_026781145.1 of Hippopotamyrus pictus. Taxonomy (NCBI): domain Eukaryota; kingdom Metazoa; phylum Chordata; class Actinopteri; order Osteoglossiformes; family Mormyridae; genus Hippopotamyrus; species Hippopotamyrus pictus. Next base: position 14,682,057 of record JAODLC010000038.1, on the reverse strand, counting down.
ATCCTATATCTTCTGCAAAGTTACCATTAAGGTAGCAGTGTTTGAGGTCAGCATGGAACACAGTGGTTTTTAGTAGATGGGAAGCATGAACATCCCAGTTTTGGGCAGAGCCTGAGGACAAACCCATTCCTTCGCTTTACCTATGCCTGGTTAGCAGTATTGAGAATTCGGATTCAGTTTTTTCTCGCAGCCTCTAACACTTATTTTCATACCCACACCTGCACCCCTGGACCCAAATCCAGTCTTGTTCTCCCTTGTATTTCTTTTGTGCTGAAGCTGTGTCTGGATTAACTCCCCGACTCCCCCCAACTATTTTACTAAACCTGTTTCTACACCCATTCCCAGATAAACTCCCCATCCCATCTACCCATCCCAGTTTTGTTGTTGGCCGTTAGGCTGGTAGAATGACCAGATCAATCTCCATGGTATCACTGCAGCAACTGCGGACCAGTTTCGATTCAGGATAAACATGTGGCTAAAACTGCCTGATTGCCTCGTGTGTTTATTTATTGATAGAAGAGAGTAATTACTGCCCGCAGCTTCTTCTCTCTTTCCAAATTTCAACAAGGCTCTTGTGTGGTGTGTTTATAAATAGGTTTAATACAGATACCTCTGCTGCTACTGCTGTAAGGGAAGTTTTAAAATGTGTAAATCGACTGCCAGGAAATGTCTAGAGTGGCGCGTTCACAACCTCTCAAACCTCGTGTTTGTGTAGCACCCCTAAGGATTCGGCCACAACCTGTCACTAGACTAAATATTAAATAAACATGTCCCATACTCCTATAAACATAGGAGATGCTGAAGCAGCATGTTCTGCTAATCGGCTAGCAAGCAACAGTCTTCTGACTCTACTCGCTAGCTAACGTTAACCTTACATGCAACCTTGAAGCAATCATATGCCACAAAAAGAAAAATGAATCAATGATAGGAAGTCTCTGACAGGAAATTTGCATGAGATGAACATTTAAGCCATTTAAAACTATATTTTGGATGCAGTGTTGTAGTTAATCATCTAATACACCAAAATATGAAGAAAACAACCCTGAAGGTTAAGACTAAGGATGACAAACCAAATGTGCATGCCGACGAGACGGAGTGAAAATAGAGTGAAAAGAGAGAACTGAGTATCATATCAGTTCATATGTGCCTGACTGCCATCAACACAAAGGATGTGATACCTTTGTACATGTTCCGGACAGCATGTAGGCCTCCATTAGTGCCTGCCGAGAGCAAAGTCTCCGGGATTATAGTGCCCTCTACAGGTCATGTACGATAAGGACAGCAAAACAAAAACAGTCTGTCAGGGCAATAAAGCAAGTTCAGGGAGAGGCACAACCTCAAGGAAGAAATGTAACACCTGTAGCCAGCCAAGCCCCCATTCTGCCACATTGCCTCTGATCACACTCTGCCTCACATGAGTTGCTAGTACATCTGTGACTAATGAACTTGCACTGCTGGACCGTGTTTTTGGTTTTCTTTGTGTGACCTTAGCCTTTCCTCCAATGTACTGCCTCTTTGTCAGGTCACAGTTTTAACAAAAACCCGGGTGCTTCCACAGCTGGATCCTCCGTCTCGTCAGCTTATTACTCAGTCAGATTCAATTTATTTTCAATTTATTCTATAGCGCCTTTCACAACACAGTTGCCCAAAGCAGTGTGTGGCAATATTTTATTAGTATACAGATACTAAATGACTCACGATACAGAGAAAAAATGAAAATCCAGAATGGAGGGGAGGAACAAAAAATTGTATGTATGGAAATTGTGTATGTATGGAAATTGTGTATGTATGGAAAGGTGAACTGGCTGCCGACGCCTTGGACATGCTAATATTGTTTAATGCTTTATAAATGTAAGCTATTAAGAAGTGGACCAAGCCCATCAGTGAGTCTCTGCAGACTCCATGCAGATCTCTGTAAGCTGGTAGATCATGGACCATATCCGTGAAGTCAAACTTGGATCCATGGGACTAAATGCTCTAGCTCAGCTGGTGCCAACCCCAGACACCATCTGGACATGTGGGGAGGAAAAAAGGCATGCAGGGTCAGAACAGATGTAGACACTTTGATGAACAAACACAGAGGAGCATGAGGGTATGTGCAGCAGGTCCAGCAGCCATAGTTATAGTGTGTTATGTTTAGGCAAGACTAAAGTAATTTAGGATTAAAGTACCCCATGACCAATTCAGCATCCCATACGTAAACTGACAGACAGTATTTGCCACCATCATTTATTTTACTTATATGTGGATAACAATGAGATCTGCTTTCTGTAATCTGAGTGTACGATGTGGATTGTAAACATACAGTTAAGTGGACTGTTGTTTGACCTTTGAGTGCCTTATATTTAAGCAAAACAACTAGTCTAAACTATACAAAGCCACGTATTAGCTTCCCTGCGTCTCTAATGTTTTGCAGCTGCAGGAAGCACATCTTTGATGCTGCACCAAAATGAGATTTGAATGAGAGTTTTAATCTAAATTGACGCCGAGATTATGTACTGAACTACTGAAGAAAAAGGCCCTCAGAGCTAAACGCTGGAATTATAACAGTCATATCTATGCTCTTGCCGCCAAAACACAGAATCTAAATTTTTTATGCATTATTTGACATACCAGTATTTTAAACTGCAGTTACCTAAATAGATGAGGTATCATTGAGTTTATATGTGGGTGTCATTGGCATAGGAGTGAAAGGTAGCTTTAGTTTCTTATTATCTAATGGCACCATGTACAGGGAGAACAACACAGGGCCACATCTGGTCATCTGACTCCCTCTCAACGTTTAAGAAAGTTCTGAAGACCCATCTGCTCCAGGAACAGCTCTACTAACCTACACCACTCTCTATTCCCTTGCTGTTGCCTCAGTGCTCATAGTGTTCCATTGTTTTTTTATTAACTATTCCATTAGGTTCTTGTTATGTTTGAAATGCATTATAGCTCTTGGTCTGATACTACTTACATGTGCTATTGGGCATTCAGTGAAAGCTCAGCCTAGCTACTTGTGTGTATTTGACTCTTTGACAGCTCTATGCATGCAATGTGCTGCTTGCCTCACTTGTATGTCACATTAGACGAAAGCATCTGCCAAGTAAATAAATGTAAATGTAAGGAGGAGTCTTTAACCAGCTCAGGAAAACCCTTTCATTTTTTTGTTCTATAAGACTGGTGACTGAATGGCCTGCCCAGTCAGAATCCGAGCAGTGACGAGTCATTGGACTTCTGTGCTAATGCTGGACAGACCTGGTAGACCCAAATGCATAGTGAGGTGGATCTCCTGCCCCATCGGAGGAGTTTAAGTATCCTGGAGTCTTATTCACAAGTGAGAGAAGAAGGGAGCAGGAGGCCGACAGATGGGTCAATACAGCATCAGCTGTAATGTCGTGCTGAAGAGGGAGCTGAGCTGGAAGGTGAAGCTTTCGATTTGCCAGTCGATCTACATTCCTACCCTCACCTGTGGTCATGAACTCTGGGTAGTGACCATAAGAATGAGATACAAGCTGCAGAATGAGTTTCCTTTGCAGAGTGTCTGGGTTCAGCCTTGGAGATAGACTGAGGAGCTCGGACATTCGGGAGGGGCTCAAAGTAGAGCCACTGCTCCTCCACATCGAAAGGAGCCAGTTGAGGTGGTTCAGGCATCTATCTAGGATGCTTCCTGGACGCCTCCCTGGGGTGGTGTTTTGGCCATGTCCAACTGGGAGGAGACCCCCGGGCAGACCTAGGACATACCGGGGAAATTTTATCTTTCAGCTGACCTGGGAACGCCTCGGTATTCCCCCAGTGGAGCTGGAGGAGGTGGCTAGGGCGAGGGAGGTCTGGGCATCCCTGTTTAGACTGCTGCCCCCGCAACCCGACCCCGGATAAGCGGAAGAACATGGATGGATGGACTGGTGACTGAGTAGTGAGTAGCTGGTATCATCAGGGTCATCCTCTGCTAATTCAGTGCCATAGGCATGTAGACCGCCCTATTCTCACACATGGCAGTGCATCATACAGTCAGTGTCATGGATAAACACATTTATTTTTTGTCACAGTGTCATGCTGAGCAATGACTGTTTTGGATGAGTGTGGGGATGAGTTCCTAAACTCGTCACTGAATCAACAAACACTGACAGCATTTTCCAGTTGACTTGCAAAGGTCCAAATAAATCGATGTACGTCAACAGTCTGCAGGTGGTCTTTGACTTTATATAGCCTCTGTGTGACGAATTGTAACAGAAAGTCGGACCCAGATATGCAAGGCAGGCAGGTTTTAATGACAAGCCTTGACAAGGCAGCAAAAGTGTCCAAAACGAAAGGCAAGAATCGGTGTCGGGGGGCAGGCAAGGAGATCGAAGTCCGGGAAGTCAGTCCGACGAGCAGGGACGTAGACAAGACACCGAAGGGGGAAGCAAAACAGGACACTGGGATGGGCAGGGCAGGCGGATCAGGAACGGGAGCTGGGCTGGAGAAAGGAGGTGAGAACGAGAGGCGCTGGAATAAGGTAGGATTAACAGACGCGGGGCGAGCGGGGAGACGAGAGACAAAAAACTGCTTGGTAAGGCTCAATACTAACATTGGCTCAATACTTCGCACCACCGTTTGGGTTTGACATCCTTTTATGTCTACGGTGATGACATGAGATTAGTGACACCTGTCGGGTCCCGCCCCTCAGAGACCGGGAACGTCACAGAGCCCCCCCCTTGACGGCCGCCTCCCGGAGGCAGTCTCCGCTTCCGGGGACGGCCCCGGCCTCGAGGGGCCGGTTTGGATGGATTGGCAAGGTGAAACCTAATGGTTAGGTCCTTGTCCTCCACCTCCCGGGAAGAGACCCAACTCCTGTCCTCGGCGTCGGCACCCTTCCAGTCAACCAGGTATTGTAGCTGGCCTTGTCGACGGCGAGAATCTACAACCCCCGAGATCTCCCAGGCTGGGGTTGAAGGGGGAACGGGTGGCACGTCCTCTGCGGGTAGGGTGCCCTGACGATGCGAGCTGTAGCGAACCGGTTTGAGCAAGGACATGTGAAAGGTAGGTGAGATGCGATAAACCTTGGGCAGTTGGAGTTTCACGGTGACCGGTCCCACTCGTTGTATCACTGGGAACGGTCCGATGTACCTGGCCGTGAACTTCTTACACCCCGGGATTCGCAGATTCTTGGTTGACAGCCACACCTTTTGGCCGATCCGGATTGGGAACCCGGGGCGTCGTCGGCGATCCGCCTTGGTCTTCAGGACTTGAGCCCGGGTTTGTAGTGCCTCCTTGATTGCCCTCCAGGCACGTTTGCTGTCCCGGTACCAGGATTCCACGCTTGGCACGGAACAGGCCGGAGAGTCCCAAGGGAAGAGAGGAGGCTGGAAACCTAAGACACATTGAAAAGGAGACAAGTTTGTAGCGGGGTTAACACGGGCGTTCAGCGAATACTCCACCCAGGTGAGTGAGGGAGCCCACTTAGAGGGGTCGTGGCGGGTCATTAGTCTCAGGGCTTTGGCCACCTCCCGGTTCGTCCTCTCGGCAAGCCCATTGGACTGGGGGTGATAGGCCGAGGTGAGACTGAGGGTGATGTTTAACTTGGTGCAAAAAGCCTTAAAGACCTTTGAAGCAAACTGCGGTCCTCTGTCAGATACTAGATCCTCCGGGATTCCCGTGTGTCGAAATACCTCTCGTACTAGGACCTCGGCTAACTCAGTGGATGTGGGAAGTTTAGGTAGGGCTATTAATTTACACATCTTAGAAAACCGGTCGACTAGGGTCAAGATCACCGTTTTTCCTTCTGAGCGGGGAAGGTCGGTGATGAAATCCATGGCTAAATGAGACCAAGGTCTGTCGGGGACGGGTAACGGCTGCAACAACCCGGAGGGAGCCTGGTTGATGCTTTTGCACTGGGCGCAGTCGGTACAACTGTTGACATAGGACCTGACCTCTTCTCTCCACTTGGGCCACCAATAACGACGCTCCACTAACCTCAGTGTGGCGCCAACTCCGGGATGACCTGTTCCGGGCTGATCATGGATCCAGGCTAAGAGCTCAGGTCTCAGGCGTTTGGTAACATACCATCTACCCGCAGGGCAGTCAGGAGGGCGGCGGTGTCGCTCATGGTCTGCCCGGATCCTTTCCTCAAGGCCCCAGGTGATGGTGGAGACAAAGCACTTAGGATCAAGGATGGGAGATTCTAGCACCTCACTATTGGGGGGGTCAAATTGGCGGGACAGAGCATCAGCTTTAATGTTACGTTTGCCGGGCAAATAACTGACTCGGAAGGAGAAGCGAGCGAACAATAGGGCCCATCTGGCTTGTCGGGCTGAAAGGCGTTTCGCTGTTTGGAGGTACTCAAGGTTCTTGTGATCTGTGAGTACCAAGAACGGGTGTCGAGCACCCTCAAGCCAGTGTCTCCACTCCTCCAGCGCCAACTTTATGGCTAACAGTTCTCTTTCTCCTACCTCGTAGTTTCTTTCTGCCGGTGAGAGTTTCCGGGAGTAGTAGGCACACGGGTGGCGACGTCCTGTCTTCGGGTCGCGTTGAATTAAGATAGCTCCCACACCTGCTTCTGAAGCGTCCACCTCGACCTCGAACGGTAAGTCCGGGTTTGGTTGTTTCAAAACGGGGGATGAACAAAAGGCTTTCTTCAATCTCTGGAAAGCAAGTTCCTCCACCGCAGTCCAAGGGAGACGCACGGGCTTACCTCGAGTGAGAGAGGTGAGCGGAGAAGCGATCTGGCTGAAGTTCCGTATGAAACGACGGTAAAAGTTGGCAAACCCTAAGAAACGTTGTAACTCACGTAAGGTCCGGGGTCGAGGCCATTGTAGGATGGCCGAGGTCTTTTGTTCCTCCATCGCGACCTCCCCCGGACGGATGATATAGCCCAGGAATCTCACCTGGGGTTGATGGAACTCGCACTTCTCCCCTTTCGCGAATAACTGGTGCTCTCGTAGGCG
>JAODLC010000038.1:14661074-14675049 GCA_026781145.1 Hippopotamyrus pictus | reverse complement strand
AGGCTCAATACTAACATTGGCTCAATACTTCGCACCACCGTTTGGGTTTGACATCCTTTTATGTCTACGGTGATGACCTGAGATTAGTGACACCTGTCGGGTCCCGCCCCTCAGAGACCGGGAACGTCACACTCTGTATTTCTCTAGAAAAAATGGCAGGAAATTATATTAATTTGTGTCTTCCCAAGAAACTCAATGCCTCATGTGGGTTTAGTACTGATTCAGTATATTAGGCAGAGGGATTACAAGGATTTATATCAATAAACCCTCTGAAAACCTGTTACCAAAATCAAGGCATGTTAATTGTTTTTTAATCTACAATAAACATGGCTTGAACAGACCCAAACTTTTCATGCCCGAAAAAAATAACAATTTAAGTGTATTTGGCAGGAGAAATTGGATTTTGTTTTTATTTTTTATGGCAAAATTATATATGCACAGTACATATGGTAGTTGCTTGCTTAATGCTGAATTTTTAACTTAATCTTAATTTCTTCAGTAGAACATTAATTGTAAAATATGAATACAGGTCAGTTTAAATGGTTACAGAAAATATAATAAAATGTAACTATGAATTACTGGGATGCCAGTGTCGCAAGCAAAATATGAAGAATGGCTTTGTTTTTCCTTACCGTTTCACAGCTCTCTTCACTGTTGCATCAGAATTGTGAGAACCTGAATTCAATCGGTAATTTACATGCACCTGACTCACAAAAGGTTCAACAGTGTTTAACTATCCACCATTGTTTTCTCAGGGTATTCTCAATGCAGTGTATTTCATTTAGGTGTCGTCTTTTTTTTGGGGGGGGGGGGGTTGCCATCAACACGCACTCATGGTGTTAATTTGACTGCAGAATCTGGATACTGAGTCCAGGTCGCTCTCTATCTATTCCAAGTGTTTTAACTGGGACTTGGTCGTTCATCTTGATAATATTAAATACTTTCGACGGAAATACCCATGTTGAACCATTTGTATAAATGTCTAGACAATGTTTCACATGTGGAATCTTTGGAACCAAGCAAAAAATAAACTCAAACACAACCTTTGTCTGATAATTATAAATAACTGTCCAGATAGTGTTATATAAATGTATCATGCGCTGCTCGTCTGATCCTCCCATGTGCCACACCCCCTCGCTGTCTCGTGTGGAATCCCCTTGTTTACCAGTTGCTTCTTCTTGTTGTTGATTAGTCCAATGTATTTAAGTCTGCGTTAGGTATGTTTTCCCCAGTCCGGTCATTAACCTTGTGACGTCTGTCTTGCTTTCCTTCGATGTTCCTGTTTTGTCTCTCTTCTAATAAACCCTCTTTCACCCGATCTCACGGCGTCTGTGCTGTTTCCACGCTGAAGTCGTGACACATGAAGTTACTCAGTAAACACAGACACATAAGTAATTTACACAGCTGGATATTATACAGGAACATTTCAGATTAAGAACCTTTTCAGAGCTACTGAGGAATACAGATCTGCTCTTCGTGGTATTTATAGTCATCAATAAAAGTTTTGTATATATGTTCATTACACCATAATTTGCTATCTATGTATGTGTGACACATGACCAGGGGCGCCTCTGCAGATTTTGGGTACCATGAAAGCATATCACCACCCCCCCTCACACACACACACACACACATACACATCATATGTGCATGTTGCACATAATATCAATAAATTGGTTCAATTGCCATCAACACGCACTCATATTGCATATAATATCAATAAATTGGTTCAAAAGAAGAGACTGTTTCAGCAGTGGCTTCCACCCACAGATCTGTACCAGCATGAGGTCATACGCAGAGCTACTGCTATGCAATTTCTTCTCAACCACCTGAGTGAATAATTGCAGTGTGATGTTCTTATTCCTGCAAGAATTTATGCTGCTGCTGTGTAAAGCCAGTTAGATATCACTGTTTGATGGCACTGTTCTATTAATACTTCATAGATGAATGTTTTTCTGACTGAAAATAAGTAATACGTTTTTGAAAGGATACATAAATACATTATTAATGGTTTATTACATTACATGCTCTCAGCACATTACTTGGCCCAGATAAAGCATTTCACATATATATAGACACAAAAAAGCACAAGAAAAATCCCTGAAACGGCTGTACGGCAAGTTACAGTGACCTGCAGGTTAATCAACCTTAACTATATCAAAAGTATAGCTGCAAAAGAAACATCTTAGATAAATCCTCTCACTTTATTGCCATTGTAACCATTATTGCCACTGTCAACAAATATTCTTTATTTATCACTGATATATACACCGATCAGCCATAACATTAGAACCACCTGTCTCCCTCGTGCCCCCAAACCAGCTCTGACCCATTGAGGCATGGACTCCACATGACCTCTGAAGGCGTCCTGTGGTATCTGGCAGCAAGTCGTTAGCAGCAGATCCTTTAAGTCCTGTAATTTGTGAGGTAGGGCCTCCGTGGATCGGATTTGTTTGTCCTGCCCATCCCACAGAAGCTCGATTGAATTGAGATCTGAGGAATTTGGAAGCCAGCTGAACACCTTGAACTCTTTTTCATGTTCCTCAAACTATTTCTAAACTATTTTCGAAGTGTGGCAGGACACATTATCCTACTGAAAGAGGCCACTGGGGAGTACTATTGTCATGAAGCAGTCTACTTGGTCCGCAACAATGTTTAGGTAGGTGTTACGTATCGAAGTAACATCCGAATGAATGCCAGGACCCAATGTTTCAAAGTAGAACATAGGCCAGAGAGTCACACTGCCTCCGCTGGCTTGCCTTCTCTCCATAGTACATCTTGGTGCTGACTCTTTCCAGGTAAACAACGCACACGCACCTTGCCTGATGTAACAGAAAACATGACTCATCAGATCAGGCCACCTTCTATCATAGTCAGCATGAACTTTTTCATCAAAATCTGTGCTACAACACTTCTCCTGTGGGATCAGACCATTTGGGCTGGCCTTCGTTCCCCATGCGCATCAGTTAGTCTTGGGCGCCCATGCCCCATCGCTAGTTCACTGGTTTGCCTCCCTTGGATCACTTTTAGTAGGTACTGGCCACTGTATACCAGAAACACCCCACACCTGCTGTTTTGGAGATGCTCTGACCCAGTCGTATCACTATCACAATTTGGCCCTTGCCAAAGTAGTCACTCAAAACACAAAGTACATAGTCAACGGTGACCGTGTACTGAATAAGTGATGATGGATGGATGGATCGGTAATCACATCTTCTCCAGTGAACTGTTACTGGCATGAGTACAAAGCAGGTATCATTTCACACAATCCAGGGAAGCTGTACCATGCAACTTCAAAAGTACATCGAAAGCAACAAAAGATTCATTACTGACTCACAATGAGTGTGTCAGTGATTGTAAGATATATCAAATCAATGCATATCCAATCAAATCATGTAAAAATGTTCACCTTACACCATACATCTGTGAGATGATTTTTGTTTTGACAGAAATGGATTCTATGAACTCATTTGATTGAGTTCACAAATCAAGTTCGTTGGAAAGTCAACATTCAATAGTCTAAAAATCAGGTAATTCCTAAAACAATTACTTAAAAAAGTTAACTCACCAAAATATTCAAAACTGAAAATAGCAATGGTGAAAATGGTTTTTTCTTGAGGTAAATGATTACTTTTCAGACTTTGCATGTTGATATGGACCAGTACTGGAATATACATTTTATGGAGATCTGAGAAGCTTAATGCATCCCAACCACGGGTTTGCTGTAGCTGATCTTCCTGGAACAGAAAGTATGCTGTAAAAGAGAGACCTTTACTGTTGAGGATCTCTGGCCTAATTCCTTAGCCATTAATCGGACAGAATTCCTTATCTCTGTGAGGATATTACAGTTACCGGTCTCCTCAAAACTCTGACTGGATTCCCAATATTCATAATATCAGAAGTTCAATTTCAACAAAACCAATTCAATATAAAATTTCTCATAAAAGATATTCCTGCAGCTTCTGGCTTTGAAATCCGAACTACAGTACCAGCTGTAGATTAAATACAGTAAGTCTACAGTGAAGATATCTTATACATATTTAAAATATATTAACATTTGGCTCAGTACCACCAACCTCAATAAGTAGGGTACAAAGCTCAGGGATAATAAAATCGGTTTTCCATAGCACAATATACCATCTGAGGATTTCTCAAGCTGTATACTGCTGATGAAAATCTCTGTAATTCCCAGGGTGCATACCTACTTTCATAGGTCCTGATTCAGAGCTGTAATGGCATTCAGCAAGTCCTGGCTCACGGAGGCTGGAGGATTACATCAACCAGCAACACATATCTGGGGTCTAGACTGGGCACCACAGACAACCTGCAGGATGAAACATAGAAAGACAAGAGCCTTCTGGTCATGTTGTTTTGGAAAACACAGCCTGGTGTGTAGGGGAAGCTGAACAGTGCAGGCGGCCTGCCCTGTGTGGGGGTCGCGGGAAGGGGATGGAGCCTGTGCGGCCTACGTCTGGCCAAACGCCACTGGACGAGCTCCACGGTGCCTCCATGCTGCCATTGTAATGTTCGGGGTTCTGCTGAGTATGGTGGACAGAGATAGGGAAAATCTATTCAGTTTCACTGCAACATGAAAGCACTTATTTCTCATGAATAGGTGGCTTTGCACTCTGTAAAATTACAAATGTTACCCATTATGTGTGTGTATGTAGCATAATGCGACAAACTTAAAAATATTTTCAACCTTATTCTGGCAGGCTTGGTAACAGAATATAATTGAGGCAATTCAGAGGACAGCTGCATGTTTACAATCTGAAACGAATTATTTCTGGTCCGTAAAAAGCACTCCTGATAAGCTATCATTGGAGGACACAAGTATAAATAATCATTTCGGTACAAATGGTATGAAAAACACATTTAACTAATAATGGGTGCCATCTTGATTGCCCTTCTTTTTAAGATTTCTGAGACATTAGGATTTATAAATAAAAATAAATATAGGTTGAGACAGAACAGAAGAAAGGGTGGATTAACTGAGTGATGATTTTCGTTTTTTATTTTTTTGTTCCCTTTTCCTCCACTTTGTGCAGCTGTCGAGTTACAAATGGTGGGTTTAAAAATGAATCGCATTGAGGTGGAAAGGGTTCTAGAGAGGGGGAGACTGTAATTCTGCGTCACACCAGATAAAGCTCAAAGTAATACGATACTTATAAGAGTTTTCTCACACTCAAGTGTGCCCAAAGGAGTCAGTGGCACCTCTAAACATAGCATCACATTAAAGCTAATGTGGCAGGCTAAGATCTAGAGCGGGGTGCAGACGCCACGAGATGCATGTGTCTGGAACAAACGGAAGCAGTGGGATCTCCCGATCCCAAAAGAGCGCTTTACATCGCTGCTGGAAGTCAGTCAGCGGGCACAATGGCCATGTTTTACTATATTCATATATGGTTGTGCTCACCGCACTCGGAAGTACTGCTACTGAATACAACGATTACAGTGACTGCTGCCAGCAAAGAAGACAGTGCAGCTTGTTTGCATTTCTCTGGAGGCCTTTCTTTGGGCTGAATGAGTTTGTTCTTGTGCACAACAAAACTGAATTTTCTTCGTCGGTTCCTTTATGCTGCTGTCTCGAATGTTGACAGTTAAGATCGTTAATTATAATTCTTATTAATGACTCCAACCTTTCCCACAACAGATCACATCTAAATCTGACACTCTCCGGAGTGCTACTTGGATTCACAACACTAAAAAACAATCAATACTTCAAACATAAATCGCTGTTTTTTTAAAAGTAAAGTTTTAACTTTGTTACGTGCTGTAAGTACAAAACCATATAAGAACCTAACAAAAGTTCAATCAAAATCCCACCACAATGTGTCGACCTGAGGAACACCACATCACTAAGCCAAAGAAAAACATAATGAAATAACAAAAACAGGGAAAGACAATGAATTTCTTTAATACAAAATAGAAAGCTTGTCTAAAACCTCAGCCATCACAATGTTAGATGATCCCCAGTAGGGAATGTTCTTTTGATTACCAAGGAGGTCACCAGCACGACCTTTCTCCTGTGCTGTTTTCTAAGCCAAAACTAAATTTAAATAGAGACCAAAACACCTCAAGATGGTCCCATCAACACGACGCAGTGACTAAGGTTGTCAAAATGCAGCCTGGCAAATGTAATTATCTCACTTCACACCTCACACCTAAACACCGAACTGTCAGATATCCAATATCCTTTTTATTCCTGGACAGGATGTCACAGGTTTTATGGCAAAAATAGCTATATTGAAAAATAAGACGAAAAGAATACACTTTCTGTACATACTATATAATGATGATTCCATTTCAGTAAAAGTTGCATTTTAACAAGGATCAGTTGGGATATGCTTAACTCTGGGGAATGGCTGACTTCCTGGATTCTGCATACATTAGTGAGAAATGTCTAAATGTCCATTTAAATCACAACTGATTTGATGTGTAGGGTAAGAGCCGTTTTCTGGGGTGCTGTAATGACTTATTGAGTAGCAATGGGGATTTATCTCTAGGGCTGTGGGTACAATTCCACCCATATTTCTATGTGTTTAGAGTTTCCTCGCCCTCCCTGTGCTGTGCAAGTTTTCTCTTGCATTCAAATAGGGTTTGATTAGGCGACTTTCGTGACTCTAAATTCCTCTCTGATGGAGCAGCTACCTCACTGGGGTAACACCCTTGTGTTGTACCTGTACTTCTTGGAACAAGCTGTCTATGACCAATAGTGAATAAGCAGCTCGAAGAGGGATACAGTTAATTTCATTTTTAAAGTGTGTGATTTTTTAGTCTGAATTACCCCCAAAGCAAGTCAGGATCAGGGAGGAGAGGAGCACATGCTGGTACAGCACATTACCACACCCACCACACAACAAATCACCACAAGGATGAGAACTCAAGTGCAGACAGTACCTCAGCACCACACTAGTTCTAATGGAACAGAATACTGTGAGTTTTTCACCAGTGGCTGGAGTGCCAGTCCTGCCACCAATCCCCAAATTTTCCAAGTAAGTTGGAGGACCTCCTTATAGGGCTGGATGTAGATTAGCATTACACCCAGGATGAAGCAATTGTAGGAGAAGGGCCTTGCTCAAGGGCCCACTGGAGTAGGATCACTCCTGGCATTCATGGGGTTCAAACCAGCAACCTTCTGATTGCCACCACTCCGCTTACATGATCAGAGGTGACTCATACAAACTTCCTAATTGTGTTCCATCCCTAATATTCTTTAATTTTGGAACAGAAAACTGAGAAGCTGGTTAGATTCATAGGACAGACCTGTACTGGTCTAGTTTACTCTATTGATCATCCAGCTTGATTATTTACCCCCAAATCATGAATCAAAACAAAAATAAATAAAGGCATAAATAATGGGATAAATCAGGGATAAATGTATAATTATAGTATTATAGTGTTTCTCTTAAAAGCTACTTTGTTGTCTTCATTAAACACCAGTTTCTCGATTCACTGGGTTCATTAAAGGTTAGGGTGTCAGTAGCGCCTTTTAATTTTGTTCACAAAACCACAGATATTGGGAAAAGTGACTTTCATTGTTCATCTCCTGTGACAACTACTGAAATAGCACTGCTGTAAAATTAAATGATAACCCTGTCTTTTAAGTAAACCCCCCCCCCACAATTACATCACCACTGGCATGGTGGTCAAAGTCATTATTTCCACAAAATTGGAAAATACCTGAAAAGTATTACTATTCTTTTTCCGTTTCCTTTTTTATAAATAAAATTTTTATCCTCTAATTGCAGTTTTTTTTTTTCCTATGGAGAAAGGTTTTGAAAATAATGAGATCCTAAAAAACACGTAAATCAGTGGCACAGGGGAGGGGGGTTGTATTGTAATAACTTTGGCAATACTTGTGCAAATGCATTTTAAAAACCATGTACACAGAATAGTAGTAGCAACTGTGAAACCCACCAATGCACAAATTCCAGACATATGGTTATTAAATTTATGACTGGTGTATGTAGTTCTATCTGTATGGCCATCTGCTGCTGTCCTCCGTCTCACACATACGACGTTGGATTTTCCAGACATCAACAGTGAAAAAAAGACAAAGTGATCCTGAGTGATTCACTGAATTTAAAAAGTAACTTTGGACTGTCATTAGAAACCCACAGAAACATGGCTTGAGCTGGAGGCGGGGATAAACCCACAATCCAGGAGGTTTGAAACTGCAGCGCCACCCAGTGAGTCACTGATAGTTACATTCATAATTGCAAAATTACGGTACCACAATATGTCAATCATTTCAGATCAAAATGGATTTTATGACTGTCATGCAATTACACATTCATCTTTATAATTCCAACCAGAGAGCAAACTTAATTTTTAAATGTGAAGGGTGACGTGTTCATTTAGGAATGATAATAAAATAATTTCCATGCCAGGAGCTCATTGAAATACTAAAATATTTAAATTTCTTTAATGGTCCTACGATTAAATTATTATGATTGCTGAGTTTAGCATTTTTGCGCTTTATTAATTGCTAACCTCGAATGAAACACTTGCTCATTCAAAAAGAAATGAACCACAATTTTAAATTTTAGTTAATATAATTTTATTAGGAATTTCGTCCTTAACTTACGTGAAACAGTATTGAAAAAAATGTAGTTTTTTTGCTTTATGTGGATGACGTGATGGCTTACTGGGTAGTACTGGTGCCTCATACCTTCAGGCTGGGAAGACTGAAGCCCAACTCTGCACTTCTATGTTTGCTGGCATAGGGTCCCTGACCTCATCCAGGAGTGATGGATGGATTCACTGGGACATGCTGATTCTGCAAAGTGTGTGTAATCACATAACTGACGTTTCCAAAATATGTGCAAAAACAAATAAGTTACAAAAAAGGTAACTACTCTGGCTGAATACTGCTGATAAACATTGTTAGATTTGGTTTTGCTTATTTGGTCCAGTGCTGTTTAGTTTTGCTTAGTTCAAAGGACATCACTTACCAAGATATAATCATGAGCGCAAACAAAATAACCTCATTGAGTATAGAAAAAGAGTATAAAAGACCCCCCCCCACACAATTACATCACTACTGGCATGGTGATCAAAGTCATTATTTCCACAAACTTGGAAAATACTTGAAAAGGATTAGGATTTGATGAGGAAATTTAAGGGGCACTTTATTTCATAGAAGAAGAGCATCTTCTTTCACATTTCAGTATGAGGTCTGTCATCTGAAATGCACCAAGACATTCAGCATTCACTTATCATGGGCTTTTATCCAGAGTGACTTGCGTTTGAAACATTGGGCTCACCAGTCCCTAGAGCAGTTGGAGTTAAAGGGTTTGTGCAAGGTCCCAGTGGTGAAATCCCTCTGCCAACCACTGGATTAGAACCTACAACCTTCTGACCATGAGCACACAACAGAGAGTCTGTGTATTCGATATGTTGTACTGTTGAGGGTGAAGACCAGTGAGTTTTCCATCTTAGGTTATATTTGCGAATTTTTTAATATATATATTTATTTCAGGTAATTGATGTGTGTCAGCTAGACGAAAGTCCATAATGAGCCAAATATCAGCTTCGGTGACAAATGGATAGACATCTCCCCAGTGGGAAATATAAATGGTGAAATAAAGACAGGTTTTCAGTGGTTGCTCATTTAGTCAGAGAGTATTGCAATACTGTCAATATTGTTAAATTTAGAGTAAATATACTGAATAGTGTAAATACCCTGAATAGTGTTTATTTAATTTGAAGTCAGCCTGAGCAATCATTGCCATATAAGAACTATATAAATATCCAGAAACATCCTGAATGAGTCAGTAAATATAAGAAATAGCAACTGTAATCAAGGCTAACCAAAGGTAAAAATACGGTTATCACATTAAGGAACATCTTGAACAATTTTCTTTCTATTTATTTGTTTACAAACTGGTGTGGCAGTGGTTAGCACTGTTGCCTCACATGTCTGGGATCACTGTTTGAGTCTCTGCTGTGGCTTCATGTGTGTGTGGAGTTTGCATGTCCTCCTGGTGTTGTTGAGGGATTTCCCCCAGTTCCCCCCACACAGTACAAAAACAAGCTGAGGTTAATTGGAGATACCAAATTGCCCATAGGTGTGCTTGTGTGAGTGTACCCTGTGATAGGTTGGCACCCCGTCCTGGGTTGTTCCCTGCCTTGTGCCCATAGCTTCTGGGATAGGTTCCAGACCCCCTGCAACTCTCAATAGAACAATGGTTTCAGAAAATGGATGGAGTTCACAAACGTCACACATAACAACCTGAGCCCCCATGTTGATGCGAAGGGATGAGTAAGTCGCAAGTATGGGGGCTATTTCACAGCCCCACTAGCAACCGGGATACTGATAGACAAGGGGAATCAGTGGAAGGAGAAAAGAGGTAATTATTTACAGATCAGCTGCATGCAAAGGTCGTCAGCTGGCGTCATTTTTTTGGACCTAGAGTTTTTTTGTCTAATAAATTAAAAAAGAAATTGTTAAAAAAGAAAATGTTAATAGGGTCCTGAAAACAAGCCTCACAACCCATCTATAGCTGAACTGGCCTGCTTATGAACCTGTGGTGGGCACTACCCTTAATTCATCTACCCTTAATTCAAAGAAAGTCCCTTAAGCTTGACAGGGCTTGTATGTTTATGCTGACAAAAATCACCATATTGTCTTTTTACACTGGCACACACAGACTGCAGAGATTTCAGAAGTGAATGCTGCATAGAGGCATTGTGTTATTTTAACGTTCATAACAAATAACAAAAAAAGGTGGAGGCAGGGAGTTATGGAGTGAAAAGCAGGAAGTGCAGCCCACAGTCCGGCGGATGGTACGGGCCAGTGGCATTGGTGTATCCACGTCTGGGCTTGTGGTGTACAGTCTTGAAGGGAGCTGGACCAACTGGTGATGCAAGCATTGGAGTCCTTAGCTCAAGCCAACCACTGGAGCAGTGCATCAGTGACCAGTGCAAACCACTGCCTACAGTAGATAGGTAATACCGGAGTTCAGTGACATGTGAAGGCTGGGCTTCTTCGTTTACTGCAGGGAACACTGGAGACCCCTATCTGCACAATGAAGTGTCAGCTGAAGTCAAGGGCCACAGTGTGAGCCTTCAGTGCCTGAAAGGAGTCTTACAGACAGTCCAAAAGCAAACATTTCTAATATAATTAAGAGAAAAACCTTGCCTTGAGAACTTAGCTTCTCGTGGAATCCCATTCAGAAAAGTAATTAAATCAAAAGAGGAAAGTTTATAAATCAGTTTATGCCACACTGAACATCCCCATTAATAGTACATTTACTAATCAAAACATGTCAAGGTCTGTTACACCTTTAATAATTAAAACCTAGAATATTGAATATAGCAGTGCTCTCCTTGTGAGAATCGAAAAAAAAAATGCAATTTCAACCTTTTATACACTTCAGTGGCTGGAAATTAATATAGTGTAATCAGCATTCTTAATCCTAATGATTTATCTCGCTTAATCTTTCATGGGCTATACATTTTACCCAAGTGAAAAGAAAGAAAAAAGTTAAGGTCTGGTCATTCCCTAAGTGGTGTGTTATTGGTGAAAAGCCGAAACACCTTTGGAATGGGGTCATGGCATCGCTAGGCCACCTTTGATCAATCATCTAGGCCTAAAAAAAGTCAGAAGATCTGTTTAATTGTAGCAAAGAAAAGGTGGTGATAATGATCTTAGTAAGTCTGGCTAGAAAGTTCATAACTGATAAAACTGCAGGTCTTAAATTACCTAATGATATGATTTAATTAAAATAATAACTTTGTATCCAGCAGGCTTTAATAGAGAAGTGTAATTAATGGTGTAATATTATGCTTATTAAGTATTCTTCTCTACATTTTATGGTATGAAATTGATTCAGTCTATAAATGTATCAATATCAAAAAACTGATCTGTATCAATAAAGCGAGAAATGAAATGACTGAATACTGTTTGAATGCCTTAGCTTATTTAAGGTTACAGTAGTTCCATTCAAATAGGAAGCACAGGACAAGGGACACAGAGGTTGGGATTGTGGGCCATGCTAACACATAACCACACAATACTGGAAATATGCAAAATCCAGATACACAGAGCTGGGAGCAGGAACTGACCCGCAACCCTGGATGCACGATGCTACAGTGATTCCTGCTGTTACGAAGAAGGTGTTTGAAAATGTTCTGCGCTGCCTTTGTTTGAAGTGCTTTTTGTTCGTGACTGGCTGTAATGAAACATTAAATAACAGGCTGAAAACATCTGCAGAATTGATGTGCATTCCAACGACAGCCATGAGATGTGCAGCTGCACTACAACAATTGTGTTTAAGCCATTGCAAGATGACTGATGGTGGTGTTTTTCGGTGGTGGTGGGGATCTGCTTTGTTGTCACTGTTTAAGTGATGGAGGAAACAAAGCTTTGCACAACCTTCATCATCAATGTAAAATGTCCAGTGCTGCTTAAATCTCCAGTGCATGCTATGGTGTAAACTGAAATGTGGCTCACACAGACCATTCCGTATGAATGTACTTCCTTGTTGAATAGCCATAACGTCCATTATAGATTTTCCCTTACACACTGTGCGAAGCCATAGTAATCTGTGAGTTTCCTGTAGTTTTATGCAGACATCAAGTTTTTTGTAAGGTGCACCAATTGCATAAAATATTTGAGGCGCACTAATCTTCCCAAGGTATGGAGCCCCTGAAGGGACCTGTTCAAAAAAAATAAAATGCTTTTACTTTCGCTTGCAAACGAGTTTCTGTACTATTGTACATACTGCACCAAATTATACTGTACTAATGAAACACCTGTACTTGTTAAGACTTTGTTTGCTTGGAGTAAAGTTGTCCCTGATATACCACCCAAAAGTGATTCTTTGAGTTTAAATGTGTACATTTCTAACAGACTGATCTAACACTATAAACAGCCCTTAATACCTGTTCTCCCAAGGAATGTGACTAAATTACAGCAGTGTTTTGTTAACAATTCAGGATTTTTCAAATTAAGTAAAATAAAATTATAATTATTAATAAAGCCATTCTTTTTGGCTTTCTGTATTTTTTCTATTCAATGCTTTGCATTTAAAAATTGGTCTTGAATATTTCCTAAACAGAAAATAATCTTAAAAGTAAAACCTCCAGTGACTCTTCAGTGTACTTTTTCAAATGTCAAAATTACTACAACTACCTGTGCTTTTAATGCCCTCGCTGTGGACTTAAGGTGTGTCCCCCACCTCTCACACACTAATAATACAGAAAGAAAAGAATATGCGTAGAATCTCAGTGGGAGATAAGGTTTTAGCTGAAGGTGAGGATGGTGATAATGCCATAGAAATGAATGACGACAGACTGATCACAACACCTCTAACACCAGCAATCAGATTGTTTCCTGCATGAGTTTGAGCATACCAAATATTTCAGCAATATTGTTTCAGCAATATTTTTATTCTTATATTTTTGTTGATAATTCATTTGCACACATGTACATTTTTAATATTCAAAGGATCCTTAGGAACTTAAAACAGATCAAAGCAAAGTTTGTTTTACCTGTGCTATATACATCCTTTAAATAATCCCTACTCCAGTTAAAATTTTATTACTTGCATGAAAAATGAATAGTCCACTGTTTAATGAATATTTTACACAGTTGGAGAAAACATTAGTAGAGAAAGCGTTCTTTTAAATAATTTATAAGCTTTATTCCTGCAGCAATAATAAGACATGAATCAATATGAAATATATTTTAAATAATGCATCAAATAAAAGGTGTAAGTTATTTTGTAAAACGGTATAATTGCATATGTTGTACCTTCTTATCTGGGGTAAGGAGGCAAAGGAGACAGGGGTGCAGGCAAACACACTGAGAAATGAGGTTTATTTAGGGAAGAGAGGAAAAGATATACAGCAGAGCTGGGGGGACGAAAGGGGCTGTGTCTGCCAAGTCAGGGGCATAGCACAGTCTTCCTCCTGCTTTCCCTAACGAGTGAATTAGCCCAATCAGTGGCAGCTGGATTGTATTAAT
>JAODLC010000038.1:14647772-14660974 GCA_026781145.1 Hippopotamyrus pictus | reverse complement strand
GGGGGGAGGAGGGGGGATTTGGGAGGGGGCAGCACCTTCAGGGTAGATTCCCCGAAGCCAGCTATTTACAAGCCAGAGAGAACATTCACAGCTAGGCTCACCTTTTCTTTTCTCTCCAGACCGTCAGCTTAAAGCCTGCACAGTCCCACCCCCTGGGTGGGGCAATTAGCAGCCACCAGCTGCAGTCTGTCGGTGCTCTCAGCGGCTGACCGTGACAAAGCCACGCTCACTGCCGCCCCCCCCCCGGTGCACATCGCCCCCTGCCGCTGTGCAGAGGAGTCCCAGTGGCCTGGCACGTCGCAGTAGTTTATCACCAGGCACAAACTGCCCCGTGAAGCTGATCAGGATGCCAAACTCGCTCATCATTATCTGGGATGGAGATATAAGGGACACACAAGAGGCGGGAGGCAGGGTCACTGCAGCTTCTCCAGTGCCCCCCCCCCCGACCACCTTGTAAAATGTAGCAGCTCCTTCAACAAGCAAATACTGAACCTGCCTGCATCAAATAGACCCCTGATGTATATGATCTATATATATATATATATGAATTTATAAATTCATAAGCTGACTTCATCTGCTACAGCCTACAACCTGGACAAGTGCAGCAGGCCTTTAAAACTCATTCCTCACAGTTACCCAAAGGAAATGACTGATTATAACCCTCATAATAATTCTGTATTGTTCTCATTTACACATTCCTGCTTAAATTATCCCTGAGGACATCAGCTAACATTTACTTTCAAGGGCTTGAGACCAAAAGGTTCTACTAATACTACAAAACACAAGTTAGCGAGCAGATAAATAATAGCCAACTCATTATAATCATCAGCCTTCAGTGAAGTGATTCTGGGCTTAAAATTTTACATGGTACTAATTACACTCGCTAATTTCGCTAATCAAATGTTACTGTCGAATAAAATTGTCTGTACGTTTGTCTCCACAGTCACTCAAGGTGTATAGCTTCTCATTGGTATTAACATAACGATGTGGCGTAATTTATGGTCTCGATGACGTCATTGCATTACAGAGACTTCCCGTTTCCTTAAAACTAAAGTGCATGACAAGATGCACTTGTACGGTTCTCTACAATCTCATCCCAAAAGAGTGCACTTATCCATCCAAGACCGAAAGAGTAACAGTGCCATCTGTAGGTAACATCGACAATCAAGAAAACATTCCCTTTGCGTAGAATCCCACATATTTTGCAGGAGAACTGATGTCGGTAAATTACTAATAATGTCAAAACATCAGTTACATCATGAACTGAAGTCAGAACAGTTTCATATTGAGGACACACCTCTATAAAATAATCAGCGTATAGTATCTGAAAAATTAATTATCAATAGGGAATTTTGCATGTTTCCAATAATCTTTAAAAATAATAAGTATTTGATTAGAGGGAAATTTGATCCATAGATGTAACACAAAATGGAATTATTTACCATTTAGAAAAAACTTCAGATGAAAATGTGAATTGTTTCCTTTTTTCCTACAATTATATATATATAAACACACACACACACACACACAGAGTAAAAAATGTCCAGTTTTTTGCTTACAAATTCATCACATGGAATGGAAAAATAGGAGGTTTTCATTAGGATTTTATCATTCCAAAGGACTGGAATCACAGTAGCAACAGTGAAGAATGAATTGATGAGAAATGCCTTGGACAAATTTCTATCTAGCAATGACAGTAAGGTGACAGATAGTGATGGCAAAAATATCCACAGCATAAGATTGTTTCCATGGTGCTCATAAGACTTTAACATCAGAATGCATTGTTCAGACACTGACAGGGCTGCACTCAAAGGAAGCTCTGGTCTAAGGAATTATCCAAATGGTTCATACTGTTACGAAATGTGGCAATGAGCAGAGCGTCACCTGTCAAAACTCAGAAAAGGTAACAAGTATGATTGAAATGTCCAAATAGGTACTTCACATACTTTACAGTTCACATTACAGTTCTTAAAATTACGAGGAATTCTGAGGGAGCCGGGTTTCCGTAATTCTGCAATTTGCCGAAGAGGTGAAGAGGTAGACATTAAAATATGAAAACTCTAGATTTTTAAGGTTACAGACAGTGCCACTCAACCCATTCGGTGACTCTCAATCCTGTTCCTAGAGGAACCCTGCATTAATCAGGCTTAGATGGTCCTTCATAGGCTAATAATGAATGTGGCAGGTTGAATGCAGTGTGGGTTGGAATGAAGGGGGTCCTCCAGGATCAGGACGAGGTCTACTGGTCTAGGGCACCTCTTTCTGAGGGGGCACCAACTAAGCAAGTCAATTACCCTTTGTCTCAGATAGGGGGCGCTGGTGTACCTAGGGTACCACATGTGTTTCAGTAATGGTCCAGGTCAGCTACATATAATGGTGAATCATCTTCTCATCAACTTGTCTGCATTCATCTATATAATTTTAAAAATAGTAATACAAACAATTCAGCAGGTCTGCTTCTAGAGGCAAAAGAGAAACCAGTGAACTAGTTAGGATGGTGCTGGCGATACCCATCCCCTAATTGAACACAGGTCCTTGTGTGATTCTTTTTCTCCTTCCCACTCTGCAAATGTGAACTAGCACCTCATACCTGTCAGGGTGATAAACCAAAATAACTGCAATGACAACGCTGCTGAGAGATGACGTAATCGCAGTGTGGGGCCTGGAAAGGTTGACGGAAAGAAGAATGGCTGTCAGAGACCTTCTCCAGCTCATCAGCGACCAAAATAGAAGAAAATAGCAAAGCGCTGAGGAGAATGAGCATTTGACAGGCAGAATAAAAGAGTATGAGATCAACATAATATTAAAGCATGCTTCCTTATATCTGCTTTTATCATCCTCATTCACCTCTGCATATATGTAGAATATCTGTACTGATTTGACTAATTCTGTTCATTTTGATAATTGAATTTCCACACTCCAGTGTAGCAGTCAAACACAAACGTGATCCTCACATACAAACAAAGGCTAACAATTTTATAACTTTTTATAATGTTTTTTAACTTTCGTGTTATTCTTAAGCTAAAATATCCTGTCCTGCCACTCATAAAGGAAAAACCACCTGTCCTGGAGATTTATTGTTAGAAAGTAACGTAATTTTTAAATTTATCTCACTGCACTGAGAGGAGAGAAGAGTTTATAGAACTCTTGTTGTGGTTTAATATACCCAAAAACAGATGCTCTGAGCACCTCTACTAACAAATACAAAAAGATCTAGCTTCAGTACCTAGAACAAGAACGAACTTCCCAGCCAAATAAAAAAGATATGGTAGTTATGAGCTGAGGTCAAAGTTACAGACATCCATCCCTGTCCTGCACAAGGCCGGCATCACCAGCTCAGCTCCATCATCTTTCTGTAGAGATGTGAGGGCCTAGAGCAGCTGTTCCTCAGCATGAGCCCAAAGATTTCAATGATGATGTAAGCAGGGCATGCAGGCTACTATGACAGCAACTACAACTGAGATGTGACAGCAACTACAACTAACCATCGATCCATCCTCCATATCCACTTCAGTATAGGATCGTAATGTGAACCAGGATCAAACAATATTAACAATTTCCAGGGCAGTACAGCACTTGTGACACTTATATACAGTAGCTTGCAAATTTTTGCCTTTGTGCAATTATGCTCCCTATGCCCATGATCAGAAGGTTGCTGGTTTGAGTCCTTTCCTTGGCAAATAGTGAAATGTCTATGGGCCCTTGATCAAGACCCTGTGAATTGCTGCAGGGGTGCTGGATAAACGACCTGACCCTTGGAACGCAGGCTTTGCACCCATCTGCATGTAAGGTATGTCTTAAAGGGAAGACCCTTTACCAATAGCAAATAAAGCTTAATTTCATGCTATTAACTACTGAATTCCTTCCTTGCCACTGCAGTTCAGCTGTACCTTCTTACACGCACAGCAGTTCAACTATACCCTCTTAGATATACAGTGGTACCTCGGTATATGTCCGCTTTGGAATAAGTCCAACTTGGTATACGTCCTGTTTGGATGCAAAAAATTTTGCTTGGTATACGACCTTTGTTTGGAATACGACTCGTGTGCTAGAACTTCTATGTCTCAAAATGAGTCACGACACCGCATGCTACCCCTGTTTACCTCTCGAGACAAAGCCAGGACTGCCCACGAGCATCAGTACGCCAGTTGGCACCATTCAGTGAACAACCTGCACTATAACTCTGTGAATTTTCACGTGATTTTGTGTTTTTTCGCATAAATTTTTAGTAAATTCATTAACCATGAGTTCTAAGAAAGTTAATGAGAAGAGCCAAGCAACGAAGAAAATGGTCAGGATCACCATGAAGGTGAAAAAAGAGGCTGTTGAAAAGTATGAAGGTGGCATGCGTGTCCAGTAATTGGCTGCTGCATACCGTATGCCAAGAATGGTGGTATCTACGATTGTGAAAAACAAAGACGTTCATTTTCCCTCTTTTTCTTATGGGAGAAATTAGGTTTGGTATACGTCCTGCTTGGTATACGTGCAAGGATCTGGAACGGATTAAGAATGTATACCGAGGTACTACTGTACAACATTTATACTGAATTACAACACTTATCATTGATTTTATTTGTCTACTTCGGGGACTGTTTGCATAATTTATTTAGCTATATCATCAAAAATAATTAACTAGAGCAGTGGACATCGTTATCACAGAATGGCAAAGCAGAAACATAGATGCAGATCAAAGTGCATATACTTAATGACCCATAAGATGAGGTCTTTTTTAAAATACTTTCCACCAGGACAAACATAAGACATTTGTCTTCCTAAAACAACAGATCGTATAGGTTTTAGACTTGTACCCTAAATGGTAAAGAATTAGAAGAGGTGTGAACCTTGTTCATTAGTCTATCAGCTTTCATTCACTGCACTATATAATGCTTTGAATAGCATCCTCCATGTCACTGTGTTGTCTCTGAGGACAGTTGATGCTGTCAGTCACAGACTAGCGTCTGCTGGGAACCTGTCAGATAACAGATGAGCAGGTAGGTGGAGGAAAGACAGAGAGGGCTGAGCTATGAGCTCGGGCTGATTTAATTCACTCCCTTTTCTCTTGAATGAGGGGAAGAATGAGGGACTATGCTCACTCATGCTCCTCTGTATCATCCTCTCTGAGCAGCTGCTGCAGGGAGTACAAATTAATGCAGATCCATCCCATCAGCCATCCTGGGGAATATACACCGAAGACCAGCTGGCAGACCAGCAGACAGGAAGAGCCCAGCCAGTGAACGTCAACCTGCATCCCGCTGGCTCTCGATTGCCTCTTTCATCACACGCATACCGTAAGTAAACATTTCAGTTCCTTTCTCTGTCTTTCATGCTGCAGAGGCACAGAAATTTCCAAGGGTGACACAGGTTTTAATACCACACCAATGCTATTTGCAGTACAGATCGAGAAAGAAAGGTCAAAAATGACTTTTCAAAAGCGCAAGCCTGTATTGAGTGCGGCATTAGTTAATAATTAATAGTTGATGATATTCAATTTGCAACCATTTATTTTAGAGACGTTATAAAGGAAAAAAAAGCAAAACAGTACTTAAAGAATTAAGAACCTGTCTCTGTGCTTCAAGAATTATGTTCTAAGATTCTGAATAAAACTGTAATTAATGCAATTTTCTTTCCAGCAGCATCTGAAAGAAATGTTTTCTGAAGTGCTTTGTTAAAAAATAATCTGATGTTCTGAATCGCATTTTTAAAAGAAGATGCTAGAAAGTATTTACATGATGAAAAAAACACGTCATGTAATAAAACTGACGATATGAGCTAGCAGTACAGTTTCATACATTTACTTTAGCTGAGTCTTTTACTGCACTGGTTCAGGTTAGGCACCTTGGTCAAAAGCCCCTCCTGTGACTTGAACTGTCACATCCATGTTTTTATACACTAGACTGATGTTCCGCAATCCACTCCACAGTCCACCAGGAGCTGGGAGGGAGCGAAAATGTGGACTGTCTGGCGGGACACTGCAAAGAAGCAAAAACTTGACAGTCTGGGGGTCCCCAAGGACTGGATTGGGAAATAGTGTTAAGGTTTATTGTTAGCCATGGAATTATATTTGGGTTAAAGTGGACAGCCACAGCATGTTTCGAAGACCTATTGTCCCCCCATCATTATCCTAGATGCCAAGATGTCCACATATGTTGTGGAGGTGTTTAAATTCAACTAGCAGTTTATGTGTGGGTGTTGTGTGGCTCAGTGGGCTATGCCTCTCTGTCTGTGACTGAAAGATCCTTAGTCCGAGCCCTGGCCCCAGCTGAACAGTCACATGTCCGTACGCCCTTCAGCAATGCTCTTATCCCTCAGCTCCAGGAGTGCTGTGTGCTGTCGCCCGTCTGTATGCCTCACAGAAAGCCAAATGGGGTAGGTGAGAAGAGAATTTCCCCCTGGGGGTTGATAAAGTTTTACTGTCATGTTCCTTAGCACAGCTGTGATTTTCTCAATCACACCAAGTAGACGACTGGTCCGTTTAGCTTGGTAACAGGAGTTGCTTTTTAAAATGATGAGAATTGGGGAGTGCAATTCGTAGATCATACGTGAGAATTTCATATGTGCACTGATTGTAATTAAGTAACTTTGCATACGCTGAATGCCCATCTCAGTGGAGAAGGATCCTGTTCCCCATGCTTTGTTTACCTCCAAACTATAACCTACCACTGAAAGAAAATTTTAGTTGTGATATCTGAGTGAGGGACTGCACGCTCTCACACTGGGTGTGCTACAGCAATGTTTTCCAGCGGGGTCCTGACCCACAGACAGTCAGCGTTTCAGCTCCCTGCCAGACAGTCTACATTTTTTCAAAAACATGGACCAACTGTGAGTCCCTATGGACCAGGTTGGGAAACGCTGTCCTAGAGGAATTAGGTGTCGAATACCTTGCTCAAGGGCTCAACAGTGACACCACTTGGCCGACCCAGGGATTAAAACTAACAAACCCCCCACTCACAGACACAGCATCCAAACCGACTGAGCCATACCACCCTATTTCATCGTCCACAATCCATCCATCCATTTTCCAACCCGCTTATCCTACTGGGTCGCGGGGGGTCCGGAGCCTATCCCAGAAGCAACGGGCATGAGGCAGGGAACAACCCTGGACAGGGGGCCAGCCCATCGCAGGGCACACTCACACACCATTCACTCACACATGCATACCTATGGGCAATTTAGGAACTTCAATTAGCCGCAGCATGTCTTTGGACTGTGGGGGGAAACCGGAGTACCCATAGGAAACCCCACGACGACATGGGGAGAACATGCAAACTCCACACACGTGTGACCCAGGCGGCGACTCGAACCCAGGTCCCAGAGGTGTGAGGCAACAGTGCTAACCACTGCACCACCATGCCGCCCCTATTCGTCCACAATCATTATACAAATCTGTGTTTTCTTGTACGAACCTTACAGTTTTTCTTACGCTTCTTTTGTGACGCAACATGATTGATATTGTAGCCTATTTCCTGATCATGTTCATGCTGGAACCTCACTTTTTCATTTCTGCCCCCGTCACTCTCACCCCTAGGTGAAGAGTCTCTTCCTTCCACCACAACCCTCTCTCTCACCGGTCTGTTTACTGTGCTGCCAAGACCAGGTAAAACATGGATATTTTCAAGCGCATCATGCAGCATTCTGATTTAGTTTAATTGATGACTTTATTCATTTAGCCAATTCACAGTACAGAAGACAGAGGCTTTTATAAGGACACGCAGTGCGTACAACTATTAACCAACTAACCTGTAAAAAATGGTTAATTTCAGCTAATATTTAATAACTGCATCAACATTTTTGGGAGGAATTTGTGAGAAGATAATATAAAAATAAAAAAAACATGAAAATAGAACTGAAGAATGTGGAGGTATATATTAAATGTAAAAAAGTAATTGTTGAATTTGTACATTTTGTTAAATTTTCAGAACTTTTCACTAGGTGGATGGAGTTTGTAACATTTCCTGTCACTACTCTTGAGAGAAGTACATTCCTCTCGAATACCAAGCAATGCACTTGTCAGGCTGAATAACAAATGTGAATGGCATGGTAATCCCCTCTGTTTGACAGCACTCCCATCCATGGCCTCAAAATGGACTTGACCAAAGCAATTGTGCCTGGGGTAAAGAACCCTTAAAGAACACGGAACAGCCAGAGCAGCAGTAAAGAGGAGAATGGCGGTCACTGTGGGAAACATCACATCACACTCAGCCACAGTAGTCTGGCAGTCTGCTGCTGCCTGCCGGGGCAGCTTCTATAATGTAATGTACCACCCAAACTGGGACAGTCTGCTGATGGGCTTCACGAGGAAGAACTTCTTGAAGGAGAACATGGTGCCAGGAAGCCAGAACATGACCACTCTTGCCAACCTCACCCCAGGCACCATCTACGTCCTATGTGTGATATGCCATTCTGCCAGCCATCCCAAAGATCAGTGCCAGACCTTCAGCACCCTTGGGGAAGGAGACACCAATCTTGGCAGTGTCAGGAAGGAGTTGGCGATGAGTGTCTGGTTGGCCAGTAGCATCCTGCTGTTTCTCCTGATAGGCATCATGTTTTGCACTTGCCTCTACCCATGGTGTCCCGCAACCCATGGTTCATCAGACCATAGTCTTAGTGGACTCACCCTTCTCCAGATACATGCCAACACAGACAACGACACCAGCTGGCAAGCAGAGCTCATTCCTCCTTTTCGTAGCAGAACTGACTCTCAGTCAGACCCCATTATAGACGGCCATGTGGAAACAACCGGAATCAACTTTCCTGATCAGCAAGTCTCTGAGTTTGTGCCATTAGCTTAACAAGCCCTATCGAAGCCCCTTAATCTTCACCATCAATAAATACGAAGCAGTAAGAAACATCAATAATATGACAGTTTTTCTTAAATCAACAAACATTCATATAGAGACCATAGACATTAAGGAATAGAGTGAAAATCACAAAGGAACACAGGTTTTGGTTATTCTTTCTGTTGGCAGCTTAATGTGAGAACATTTGATTTTCCTATTTCAATGATTTATAGGTTACTAGATCCAGCTTTTCAGATATAAAAAGTTTAGTCAGTAAATAATACCTGTTTACTTGAATAAATGTAGCTAATGCTGTGCATAGTCTATTTCCTACACCGGTTTAGAGATTTTAACTCCTTCATTTCAGTTTCTGTTTCTCTATATAATGATTGGTATCATGCACATTTGAAGTTAAACTTTTGTCCATCTTTTGATACTTTGTGTTTTCAAGAACGGAATGCGCCAGAGTTCTAAAAGCACCGCTTTCTCATCCATCTCACACACTTACAGGCACTTACTTATAAAAACGCACAACAGAAAAGATTCTTTTTAACAAAACATGGCTTTACAGTTTTCCCTCTGAAGCATGCTGATACAAGGTTACATTCCTTTCTGCTACTGCTGGACAGAACATCACAATAATTAAAAATTGTTTTGAAAGCCTTTCTCCAGGTATTTCTTGGTAAATTTAACAGGCTGAAAAGTTACTGTCCCCATGCTTGGTCAGTCACTGAGAAGACATGCCCTTCTGACACTATGTAACCACAAGTTTGCAAGGATTCATCCTCATTCCAGGTCCTCTTCATAAGGCCTGGGGTGGATTGAGTGCACCAGTCTCATCTCCCTGTGCTCTTATCCTTAACTGAACTTGAGTAATACTAGACACTCAATGTGCATGTATTTAATAGATTTACATTAGTTCCACTATGATGGGTTGGTGCCCCATCTTGGGTTGATCCCTGTCTTGCCCCCATTGGTTCCAGGATAGACTCCGGACCCCCGCGGACCTGCATAGGACAACAGAGAATGGAAAATGGACAACCAACACTACTAATGTTCTACAGTACTACCAATGAAGCAACAACTAGATTTATCTAGCAGATAACTAGGCAGCGATGTTTCTGCAATTACTGGCTAGGACCAGGACACATTATAGCATTAGTGTAAGAGCATGGGGCATTAGAGTTGGGGAATTTTACAGTAATGAACTACCTTGTGTAACAGAGTGAGTTAGGTATATTACCCTGAATTATTCATTAGCTAAGGACACTGTTATTATTGGGGGGTGATATTATTAAAGAAATAATTGTCATGCTATATTTACTTTGCTGTTTTTGTTTCTATATATTTCATTTTTTACTATTACTAACTATAATTAAGATTATATTGCATGGGAATATGTAAGACATCAGCGATGTGTGTCTTTTTTTGTACATTCAGGTGTGGCAAACCTCTCCCCATGTTCGCGTGGGATTTCACCGGGGGCTTCGGTTTCCTCCCACGGTCCAAAAGCGTGCAGGGCAGGCTGATTGGCCCTGTAGCTGTGTGAATGTGAGTGTGGCTGTGTGAGCGTGTGTGTGTGTGTGTGTGTGTGTGTGAGTGTGTGCACCCTGCGGTGTGTTGGCGCCCGTCCAGGGTTGGTTCCTGCGTGCGCCCGTTGTTCCCAGGATAGGCTCCGGGCCCCCCGTGGCCCCAGTGGGGATTAAGCGGTTACAATAATTGATGGATGGAGGTGCGGCAAACCTGTTCGCATATCTGTGTTCTCTCTCCTGCCACACTGGACCTACAGGGGGCACCATGCATTTTCCTTTGTCCCGGAATTCTCTATATTCCTTTATTTTTAATAGCTTACATTATCAATTTGTTGTGACACAGGTGGTCCTTTTTGTGTTGATATTAGAACAGATTATTTATGATTTTTTTAAGTGATCTGCATCATTAGATTGACATCTTTATGTAATATCTGTGTTCTCTGTCTTTGCTATGCAGGCTCTACATGCATGTGTCACCTGCAGGACAGTGGTGAATAAATGAGCAATGTTGAGTCAATTTTCTCATCTCTTCCAAAATCACATACAGAACACGGGGGGGAATTCAGCTGTTTACCTCTTAGTTAACTCCGACATGCAGAACTACGTAGGTGAAATGATCAAATTGGTTTCATATTGCGACTGTGGATATTACTGAATCAGCCAAAGTGAATCCTGCACAACACCCAAGCGCAGAATTAATAAGTTTAGTTAAACATACAGTCTAAGAGCATTCATAGTAACACTACACAGGAAGCCCGGCTTCCCCCAAAAAACTGCAATAAAGTCAATGAAAATTCATGTTAAAAGTGTAATCTGTCTTACTAAGTGAACCACAGTGCTGATTGTTTTATGGGAGTGGCTTTCGACAATATTTACGTTAATTTTCCTTTTGAAACCAGAATAAATACATCCCATAGCCACCCACTGATGCCCAGTCATCTAAGTTACGTTCCAGATCCATCAACGATAGGTGAAAATATAGAAAGACCATATAAATAAACATTTTTTATATAGCTTAAGCCAGATCAATCTATTTGCATGACAAGAAAAAACCACATGAGACTGTGTTTCAGTATGTGGTCTCACACCTTTAGAGTTGTGGGTTTCTTTCTTGCCCCAAATTCTTGTTTCTTGTTTGAAATTTTCCTGTGGCTTGTACTATGAAGCGGGGTTACTGGCTTATCGGGGTAACCTGTCGGATTTAAGGTACCACAGTTCAAATGGACTTCATATTCGTTCACTTACATTTTGCCGAGACTACCTTAAATTCAACAAGTTACCCCGATACGCCAGTAACCCTGCTTCCTAGTAAAGGGACCGGTGCTTTCCCGGACAATACAAACAAACAAGCATGTGGTTTAGCTTAATTTACTGTCACTAAATTGCCCTTAGCGTGTGAGTGTGATGGTAACACGTCCCATGAAGGCTGCCCCGAGTCCGGACTGACTCCAGGTTCAGCGCGACCCGCCGAGCGCGCGCACCGGGTTTGGGCGTTTCCTTGGTAACTGACCGGTAGGCAAGGAAGCAGGAAGTGCGCGCGGAACATGCAGCCAGCTTCGCTGCCGAGGAGAAGGGCGTATGTGTCACACAACTCCATAAACCTGATTAAGTTTAGCTAAGGGGTGAAGGCTGCCGAGGATGGGTTGCTTTTTCTCCAAGCGGAAAACACTTGAGCTGGAGCAGATGCCAGCTACTGCTGAAAATCTGGACAGGGGTAATGCTGAGAATAATAAGCAGCAGGCCGGCGGTGACACACTGGAGAAGGTAAACGCTCATTCAGGCTTAAAGAAGCTCCGATCCAAAACATAGGCAGGGTTGCCAACTTTGGTCAGCTAGTTGGCGTGAGATTTTCAATCGAGACCAGCCTGCACACGTATTTCCACACGTATATAACAGTTTTATTACCTTGTAAATGGTCTGTAATGTTTGCCAACTGCCGCACCGCTTCTGATGTGGCTAATTTGGGGGTTATAGTGGAATAATATAGATTTGCCGTAAGATTTCTTGCGTGAACGTGATCGTCTGAAAGCGTGAGTGTCATCCCTGCATAGGATTTGTTTGCAGGTCGTGAAACTCCACAGGGTAAAACCGAAATGTCTTAGACTAAAACTATTTATAAGTAGGTGAGATCCTCAGAACTAACTAACAGTTAGTCACAAACTAATAAATTGCAGTATATTTTAGACTGTAATGGTGAGATATGTAGATGTTGATTTGTTGGAATGTCACGTGTTTAAAGCAGGTATTTAAAGATAGATATCTTTTTAAAGGACGTGCTGTACCACTACCTTTTGCCTTCACATCTACACCAACATCCAGAAACAGCGATACAGCCGAACCCTCATGGGACTGTAGTTTATCGTTTTTGTAAAGGCACAGTTTGTTTGGATGTATTTAATGAGCAGTATCATGGGGTCTCAGGAAGCATAACTGTCACCATAGACCTCTGGGGTCAGACTTGAAGCAGACGGAGGACTATGTGCACTTTGATGAAGGAGTCAGCCTGTTCTTCCCCTTTTCTGTGGGCTTCCCATGCATGCCTCAGCTTCCTCCCACAGTTAGAAGACTCATTGTTCAGATGAACTGCTGACTCTCAATCCCCAAAAATAACTACTTCACCGTAATTGTGTGTGTGAAAATGAGAACACATCTGGCCACACTGGGTGTACCTTCTTGACACACTGTGGTTCCTGGGAGAGGCCAGAGATCATTGTAACTAATTGGATAAATAGATGTTAAACATGTCCAGAATAATGTTTAAGCATTATTTCACCATTTTAACTTTTGTAAAGATTGTAATGTCTTTATATTGCATATCAGGCATATTAAATTACATGGAATTGGCATTCTTTATGACCTAAACTAACTGGACCCGACTGGCCCCCCTTCCAAT
>JAODLC010000038.1:14619082-14647672 GCA_026781145.1 Hippopotamyrus pictus | reverse complement strand
AGGTACACGGGTGCCCCCCCCCCCCACAATTCTTAGGTGGACCCTAAGGACTATATGCTGACTGGAGTGAAGGATGGCACAATTGGCCGTTTCCCTGGCAAAGTCAACGGTCAGCAGTTCGTTATCCAGAACTGTGAGAACTGCAATATATACATATTTGACCATTCAGCCAGCATAAACATTGAGGAGTGTGTAAACTGCCGTATTATGCTGGGCCCAGTGAAGGGCTGCGTGAGCTTCCGGGGCTGCCAGGACATGAAGTGTGTGGTGGCGTGCCAGCAGTTCCGAGCACAGGACTGCAAAAAGATGGATGTCTTCATGTTCTGCGCAACTCGGCCCATCATCGAATCCTCCACAGGCTTCAGGTTTGGCTGCTACCAGTACTACTACCCTGAGCTGGCCTTCCACTTTAAAGATGCTGAGCTGAGCATCTTCAACAACAACTGGAGCAATGTTCAGGACCTGACGCCAGCCTCCGATGAGGCCAACTGGAGTCTGCTTTCTGAAGATGCTGTACTTCTTGATTATGTGCCAGTGCCCGACTCAGATTCTGAGTTCAAGTCTGTAAGGATCTTGACGGACGCCAGTCGGAGCATTGTACCCGTGACCCATGGTCTGCGTCAGAAGAACAATGAGGAGTCCTGCCTTTTTGTATTCTTTTCTGGGGATTACTCCACTGCCAATGCCCGCAAACTCATAGACGAGGTGAGAGGCTGAGCTGTGATTCTCAGTGTGTGGTCCTTATCATTTCGCATTGGTAATTATGGTGCTTTGTAGTCATTACTTTGCACAACCTATATGAAATGCACAAGCTATTTTTCTTGAACATTAGTTGGAAAGAAAAGTTGTGAAACTGAAACCTTTGATGTTGTTTTCGACGAGGTGTGGCTGTGTGGGCTGAGCCTCTATACCTGTGATGGGACGTCTGTGGCTCCACGTGCCCCTGGGCCTTTATAACTTCGCTGTCACCCCAAGCTTGTTCTTGCGTGCATGTGTGTCTCATGGAAGGCAAGATGGGCTAAAGAGAAAAGAGAATTTTCCCCATGGGAATAAATAAAGTATCACAATTCTATTCTAAAAGTGAAAGATCTAAACTGCCAATTGAATTTATATGGCTACCTAGTATCTACCTGGTCAAAGTAAATATGCACATTTTTTGTACTTGTCATTAGTTTAAATTACTTGTTTACTACGCTGAAAGGGCTTAATTATATGCCCTGGGTGGGAATATATTACCAGGAGTCTATAATCTATATTAACTGTTTTTTTTTGTGCATTGACTCACTTCCTGATAAAAGGAAGAAACAGAACCATAATAGGGAACTGAGGGTGTATTTTGTCACTTCTGCTTGATGCAAGTTCTTACTGTATCCTCCAGGTTTCATTATGATTGAAGCTGGTTAGTTTGAAGCTGGTTAGGCAGATCTATTAGTATCATATTGATCAAACGCAGGGCAGCTTGGTGAATTTACTGAGCCATTAATGTAAAAATACAGTGGTTAAAAGATCATGTCCATATAAACTTTTTATCTGGTTCTGCTGGTTAATGCAGGTGGTGCACTTCTGAAATAGTTTTTCCGATAATCCAGTGAAAACATTTTGTCACTAATTATAATTTATACTGAATGACATGATCATGACACATGCCTTATTTGTGGTAAGACTAATTTTTATATTTTTTTGTCACCATCCGTTTTTGAGCATGTTACATCCTCCTTTCACTACAGGCAACTGGAAAGGGCTTCACCCTGATCCAAACAAAGGAGGTTTCAATGTGCCCCGAAGATGTGAGCAGGGTTTTTCAGAGCAATGCAGAAGATCTCACAGAGTTAATAGCTAAAGGTATGACCTGAGATAAAATGACACATTAACATGGCAAACAACAATGCACCATTTTAGACTGTTGTGCTAGCAAATGTAATAATATTTTTATTACACCTACTGTTAATGGTTAATTAAAACAACTTCTTCCTTGAAGGGCCAGTTGTGGCTCTGAAACTGAATGGAGATGGTGTAGTTGAAGCCTGTTGCAGCATTGCTGAGGACGTGTTCAGTGAGACAAAGGTAAACGGATATCATGGGTTGGGTCAAAGGGCAGCACTGCTGTTGGCAGGTTTTGTTACTTCCTGTCTGCCGTACAACAACCTTATACATGGTTTTTGTCTTTTTCAGGTGTTTGTTTCAGAAAGCAAAGATTCCTCCTCAAAAGATGTGGACAACTTCTTTAATTCTGAAGACAAGAAAAGGGCACTTTGAAATATCTGTATTTGGAGATATTTGATATTCCATTTCTACACGTAACATATCATGACCTTTAAGAATGTCATTAGTAAATTTTAAAGTGTTTATGCCTCAAAATCTAAAGCTTTAATATTTTTAGTGATTTATTCTACATGAATTTTGAGTCTGCAGTATAAAATATGTATAGAGATATATTTGTATCAGCTCCATTTTTGTATCTTGTAACATGTTATAAAATGCTGCAGGCCTCCGGTTTGTCTGTGGATTTGCTAGTGATGCCCATCCATCTGAATGTAGGGAGTTTTATACCTGCATTAGGTGTCACTTCTCACAATACTGTATTTTTATTAGCAACTTTATCATTGGCATTATTGCCTTTTCTTTAACATACTCCTTGCTGTGTTGTTTGGAAATCTTTTTTTTATTTTGCTGTGAACCTCATATATTTTCTGTTGCATAGTGTTACATAATTCCATTTAAAATTACTTTAGAAGATTTTATTTCTCATTTGTAGAGGAATATGAGATATAATATGTAGAAGGTGCAAGAATAATCAAATTATTTTTATATGTATCTATATAAGATTCAAGATCCTATATACATAATATCTTTTTTTTTTTTTTTTTTAAAGAAGAATGTATTTTTTTGAAAGCAAAATATTTACTGCTCTAGCCATAGATCATTGACCTCTAGAAGTCCCAGTGCTATAAACAAAGGTATTGCACTGGCAGGATTGTAAGAAAAAATTTACATGTGCTTAGAGAAACCATGAATGTTGCTGCTTATTTTACTAAAAAATGAATGTACATTTTATTTCATTTTAAATATATGGAGTCCCGTGAATTTTATTGAGTTTTTATTTTTTTTCGTATTTTGTATCAAGCTACACCATACAAAATGCTTCCGTCCAACACCATTCTCCACTATAACATTTTCATCCATCCATCCATTTTCTTTCATTAAAGCTTAAACGGTGCAGGAGGCACGGGTAGCCCCGGGATCCCAGTACGTCACATGGCACACACTCTCATATTTAATCCTATAATGATAAAGCCTGTATACATCAGAAATATTGCAGAGTACACAAGAGTACAAATGCCATTGGGTCTATTCCACCCCCCACCCCCCCCCCAAAAAATAAATAAATTAATTAATTAATTAATTAATTAACTATGTTGGGTCCAGGATCCTACGGGCCTGGTAGTACATCATGAACTGAACTGGAACAGTAAAGCACAACTCACAAAGAGATATATAATTAGAATAGAGACGGTAAGACTGGGGAGGGGAACCCGGCGGAGTGTAGGACCCTGCGGCCCCGGTGGCACAATAGGGCTGCTGTGCCATGGCGGAGGAGGAATTGCCGCGGTAGGAAACAGAAATGAAAGGTAAAATAAAGAAAGCGTGCGCCTCTCTCCTCAACCTAACTAGTGTGTAGGTGAAGATATTTCTTAAATTGCACAACGGCCAGCACGACACCTAATTAGTATTCGTCGGCCGTTTATGATGTAAGGTAAGGTCGATGAATGAACAATATTGTTTGCTTGGCTCTGCCACTCAGCTCCGTCCCTGGATGGTTTCTCTGGCCGGCGGGGCCTCCCTACCTTCTCGTGGGCTCGCCGCTTTGTACAGCACCAGAACAAACCATAACCGTACATTCGGTTTATACAGTACTGTAAATGTCACCCCGGGGCTTGAACATGATCTTTCATATTACTGTTTTTCTTTTTCGAAGCAGCCGTGGTCATGCTCATACACGAAGGCCTTTTGGCGCCAAGGCCGACGCTAAATGTCGGCAGCGTGAATAAATCCGGCTGCTTTTTCGCGGACCGGGGCACTATTGCCTTGGTTCCGGGGTCACGGACAGCCCGTTTCTTTGTAGCCTCAGACACGGGCGTTCAGGGCTGCCGCCGGGACGTCTGCCTCGGGGGTGCATGCATACACCAGCAAACACCACCAGCCTCCTGCGCCAGCTTAAACTGCAGCAGTAATGTCATTTCTGATCACCCCCCTGATGTGAAGCCATTGATTATTCTTGAATGAACTCTAATTTGAATGCACAGGTGAGCACGAGCCATTTTATCCATAATAAAAGTGTGCACACCCATCTGTATTTGGCCACCATAGCATATTTTTTTTAATGATTTTTGTACACATCTTTTTCTTGCCCTGTAATGTTAAATCATATACCCCCCACCCCGTTTTTCAGTCATTGTCTAGTTCGTTTTGTGACTGATTAATGGTCATGCACACCTGCCATACCAGTGTAGATCCCTGTTTGGGAAGATGACTTTGTGGCTATTTTATTATCACAACCCAGTAGATTGTAGGAATATGATGAAAAGTATTCTGTCCTACATTCTGCTGTGTCCCAGTTACGTGGCTATTGTTTGGCCTTTGATGATGCGTCGGGGCCGTCGGTCTGTGAGTGAACTGTCTCAAACCCTTGATTGGGGAAGCACATCTACAGCATGACTTGTATCACAGACATAAGCAGTGCAACATAATCAATAACAGCAGTAACTCTCGTGAAATGTCACTTCTTATGGCAGATGTAACAAAGTTATCATGTAACTATAAACTTGACAATGGTCAATGTACAGTGAATAACCTACATATAAGTAATTTGGTAACAGAAACTGTTCTCGGGGGTGTCAGAGGGTCATGGAGGCCCAGCACATGACAAGGGCCCTTCAGTGAATTAACTCATGCGTATGATTGGGCAGGCGACTCAAGGTGACATTTTGTCAGGGGGCCCAGAATTTCCTGGTACGCCCCTGTCTATCATAAAGATATTTCTGTACAAATGTGACGTAAACAGCTAGTCAGGAGTTCAGGGCTGACACGCACCCTGAAGAATTCTTGGTACTTTCCTGATTCAACGTTCATTACAGCAGAATGATAGCTGAGGCAGGGCCCTCAACTTCCTGAAGACCCATTTAATTTTAAATAAGATGTGTTTATAGTCATCTGAGCACAGGTGGGTAGCTGGCTGGGTGAGATGTTGCCTTGCAGTGTAGGATGTTCTTTCTTCAGTCATGCAGTCATCTAGTCACACTTTTGTTATTCACACTTGACACATCTGATAGCTTCTTTGGATGACGGATTTCTCTGATTTCATCACACTATATTCAATTAAAATATGTATTTTTACAATGTATATGTTCATTCATACATTCGTTTTATGGTTTATACTTCAGTACTTATAAAGTTTAAAATATAATTTTGTTACATTGATAGGGTGAGTCCAGCCTTTCTTTGTTCACTGATTGGCTAAGTAGCAATACACAGAATAGTTGAGTTTTGCTGAAGCTGTATATAATAGGGATTATTTGAAAGGTTTCATTTTCCCTCAGATATTTTCAGGTACCATTTGGGGGCAAAGTGGTCCTGAGCCATTGTGTTAAACACTCTCTGCATGTACTACAGCACTGCTCCTTGACTTTTTATCGTCACAGGCTGAAAATTTATCATAGTTCTTATGCAAGAATCTGCAAAATTTCTGGATTATGGCGATTTCATTTGGATGAAAGAAACAGAAACAGCAGAGTAAGTGTCCCTGTTCACCTTTCGCTTAGGGGTTGTGAAAGTTTTGTTTGTGTTTTTTACAAGATACAAAGCCACAGCAAAACCTCAGTGCAGTAACGGCTCCCCCAAGTCCTGTGTGGTTTGCTCTTAGAGTTTTTGTTCTGTAACACGACACGGTATCGGTGCGACAGCTGTATCTAGTCCTATTACTGTTCACCAAGGCTGGACGTTGTTACATTCTTTAATCAGAAACATCAAAATAGTTAAAACGTATCGAGTTTCTTTGGCTACTTGTTAATCACAGTTTCAGTTTGGGTTTATATTTTCCAAGGTGGAAGCGTGTTGCTTCTTTGTTTCATTTTTTAATGGTGTTATATATAGAATGCATGTTTCAGTAAAGATTTCCCTGGAAAACAAGTTATTAAAATGGGAAAAGAGTAGCTTCACATCGTCTGGTTGTCTAATTTTCAAAAGTAAATATTGTACTGACTTCTGTTCAGATGGCGGCAAACTGATGATTTCAGTAGTAGTGTCTTGCATGCATAACATTTAATGTAGCTTTGCTATTAGTGTAAATTCAGGGTTGAGGTTGTCACTTGCAGCTTAAGCAGGGCAGCCGTCACACAAGTGCAAACAATTGCACAAATAGAATGTATGCGGTTAACGTGTCATTGATGGCATTGAAAGGAAATAGTGTTTCCGAAACTGGCTGCAGAGGTCCATTGTACTCGATGGACAGCCAGTGAAATAATAAATCATCCCTGGTGTTAATGCAATTCTTTTCACACTGTTCTACACACCATTACTGTGCAATGGTGCATATGAACAAAATGTTGTGTTTGACACACAACATAAATACATACAGCTTTTACTGAGACTGATCAAATTTATGCTGGAGGATTTCTGCAAATATACAGTACGTTTTTAATATAGTGTGAGCTTTATGTTGTTAGTGTATGAAAGCGTGCTTTGAAAGTGAGCTGTATGTTGTTAGGACCTCATGTGTCAAATTTGGAAGAACACTATCTGGCCTGGAAGGTTATAAAGGAGCCTTCCGTAGCTTCTCTGCTGGATCCCCTTCTTCATGGAGCTCTGAGATCATGAAGCTGTTCTCTGTAACACCCATCACCTTATAAGATAAGATTTAGATAAGTTAAACTTTATTTGCTCTTAGAGCAAATTCTTGTGCATACAGCAGCACAGTGTGTAGAGACAAACAAATATAAAGTACAAAAGAAGACATGTTGCAAGGACAGTATCCAGTGCAAAGAAGTAAACATAGCGCAGACAAAAAAAAAGGACGCAAACAGAATATCATGAAAACGGAATATTGAGGAAATAAAAATTGTCAAGATATTTAATAGCGTAGTGTGTGCGCTAAGTTTAATTAGGCTTGTTCTTCTAAGTTTACAGTGCTTGGGCAGGTTGTATCTAGTAGACTGTGGAGGTTGTCCATCTTCACTGGAGTACTTTGTTTTTCGTCACTTCATTCACCTGAGCAGAAAATTAGGAGTGAGCTCATTAGCAGTCAGTCAGTACTTTCTGTTCCTTTCTGTGGGAAGCCTGTCTCTAAGCTTCAGCATCACGGTCTCAGCACATTGACACCGGAATCTTTTGTGCATGGAATAAATGGCTCCAGTTATGGAGTCAGCCCTCACAAACATCAATTGTCTGTATAGTACCCTGG
The DNA here is from genome assembly GCA_026781145.1 of Hippopotamyrus pictus. NCBI lineage: Eukaryota > Metazoa > Chordata > Actinopteri > Osteoglossiformes > Mormyridae > Hippopotamyrus > Hippopotamyrus pictus. The sequence continues at coordinate 14,640,216 of JAODLC010000038.1, read as the reverse complement.
GATGTATTAATATAACTACCTAGACATTCCTGGGAGCCCCAAGAATACCACGTTTTTAATAATACCATGCCATACATATTTCACCTATCCATCATTTTGAAATACTGTTTTTTTCCTCCCCAGAGATGAGTCTTGAGATTTAGGAAAACGGAAGAATACTCTAGCATGCTCTTCTTTTGGGGACGTATGGTAAGCTTAAGAACTTTATCCTTAGTCCTGTGCTACAAAAATATATCCACATTCTTGCAGTACAGCACTCTGAGGCTTCTTGTAATGTTTTAGTCACAGATGTTTGGGTGTTCCTACAAACAGTTGGCATTGCTGTTTTCTTACAAATCCTGTATGGTAGAAGTTTTCAATTTGGAGACTGCAGAAACTGTCAGAATTACTATCCATTTGATGTAATGCAAAAAATATTTATGGGGAAACCTCCTCCCAAGCCTTTGGTCCTTAGGTGTTTCTTACTTATATGGCTTCTTAGCACTGTTGTGTTTTCATTTCATGCCTGGCTTGAGGAAGGTTAAAACCCCCTGCACTGCCGTCATCGAGGTGCTATCCCAAATCCAAACCAGGATTTTGTTTCAGCCAACCAGTTGAGCATAAAGAGTCTGTCACAGAGTACTCAACTGGTTGGTTGAAACAAAATCCTGGTTTGGATTTTTACTTTCTGGACCTGAAATGCCTGCCTCTGGCTATTACAAGCCCCCCGTTCCAGCCTTGACCTCCTTTTCTCCCGGCTTCAGGAACTGCAGGATGAAGCGCCACAGGTCTTCAAGTAGCAGCGACAGCTCCGACAATGAGAGTGAGCGTGCCCCTCTAGTTACGTCTTCATCTGCCCCCAGTGCTTTTGAATACCTCAGTCTCCCAAATAGTATGTATTCATACTGACACTGGATTGTTTTGTATTCAAGCATGTATTTAATCAATGCCAAGTGCTGCAACGTACCTAAATCCAAAGAAAAAAACACGCTGGAGGTTTACTTTCACAAATATGGCTTACAACAGACTGAATATCAGAATAGAGAGCAGTCAGCGAAAAACATACAGAAGATACTCTGCAAGCTTAGGCTCGGAAAAGCAGGCTGCGAGTCGAACATTATCAAGTACTGAAGTACAAACGTACTAAAAGAATTTTGTCTTGCCTGCCATGTTCCAGAATCAAGCACAGAAATAAGCACTGCAGATACGTTTGTTTGCATAAGTATGGCAGCACGCAAGCTCTGAACAATGCAACAAAAGATTATCTACAAAGTACTGTGTCGTCTGGTGCTGCAGTGCAGGGACCCATGTTATTGTACTGCAAGGCAAGTGACTGACATTAGACCCGACGGCTGATGGTCATGACTGAAATAATTTAAGGCTAATGTACAAGTTAGGGAGACAATGGCCGTAAGTATGATTAATTACCACGTGTTGTAAGTTGAGGAGTATCAACTCACTAGAGTGGCTGCCAATGTCATACTCTATTTTTAGGAGTATTTGTTTACTTCAGCTCCTCTTATCTCTGTCTCCCTAATATCCATCTCAGGTCCTTCAACCTCTTTCTGCTCTTCCAGTAAGTATGGAGGGAAGGCCGGCACCCCCATTTCCGTGCCGAAGAAACCGGCAGAGGTATCAGTATTTCCGCAAGCCTGACTTTCGCCCTCCTTATCGTCGGAGGTGACCGAGACCTGTGCGCGCCTCCTCCCTGACGTAACGTCCTCCCCGGGGTTGCAGGTTTTCCGAAAAGACCTGATCAGTGCAATGAAGCTCCCTGACTCCCACCACATCTCACTGGAGGAGTATTACCTGCTGGCGGACCCCTGGAGGCAGGAGTGGGAGAAGGGGGTCCAGGTTCCGGCCAGTCCTGACGCCATTCCCCAAGCCTCAGTCAGGTGGGTGTCCGCCTTCCATTTGTTTTCACTCGCACAACCTGCTTGGCTGATTGTTTTCCTTCTGTCGTCTGTCGGGATTCACCATGAGCAGTACAGGGGGATTAGGGTTAGACAAGAAGATTTAACAATTTATGTTAAAGTACAGTACTTAAAATTAGCACGTGCAAACTAAAACAATATGGTTAAAGCTAAAGCAAGCCCCACTGATGTCTGTGGCGATGGAGAAGAGAGAGCCTCAGTACTGCCGATGTTGTCCCCCAACATGACCCGCGTGCAGGATTGTTGCGGAGGAGCCCAAAGAGAACCTGTTCTCCAGGCCGAAAAAGTACATCCAGTGCTGCAGCCAGGAGCCCCAGGAGCCAGGCTGCATCAGCGTCCAGGAGCTGGCTGAGGCGATGTGTCGCTACGACCTGGATGACATGGACCTATACTGGCTGCAGGAGCTGAACCAGGAGCTGGCAGAGATGGGTAAAGGGGCAGGCAGACTTTGTGGGCGGGGCTGCTATACTGCTTCCGTGTTTGTTTTGGCCAGCGTGATAGAAATCTATTTGCAAGTTGTTTTCAACTTCTTCCTTAAAGACTTGCGAGGGCTGCCTCGAGACTCTTTTTCACTTTTTAAAATCCACGTCGCAATTCGCACGCACACAATGATGCTCTGCCGATGTATCTGACGAGCAAGAACCCTCAAAGGCTTTTAGTTCCAAATCATGAATAACATTTCATTTGTTTTGATTTGCTCACTGCTGACACAGGCTCAAAGCAACCTGCAGAAAACACTAAATGGTGTTATGTAAAGAGTTACTCCTGCTCAGAATATTTAATCCTTCACATAAATTGGGGGGTAATGTTTTTGTATGCCTGTGATCCGGTCGCTGGTTCACGCCCAGCCTCAGCGCCTCTCTGACTCCTTATGTAAGGCCCTAACCCTCCCCCTAGTGCCCTGGGAGCCACAACAGGTGGCTGCTTTTGCTTGCTCTCACCTACAGAAATTGCAAATTGGGGGAGGCGTAAAGAGAATTTCCCCATGGAAATCCATCCATCCATCCATCCAGTATTAAAATGTGTGTGTACATACATATGTTTTTTATACATATATATAAAAAATTATAATACACACACACACACTCCTATCACACACATATATATATATATATATATATAGCACATATGGATGTATGTATGTGTACATACACACATTTTAATACTTTGATTTCCATCATATATATGATTGTGATTGGAGTGATCCTGCGTTTGCAGTAACAATGCACTCTGCTCTGCGTGTGGGGGTGTGTGCATTAGGGGAAGATAAGCTAGACGAGCTGACCATGGAGCGCGTCATGGAGGCTCTGGAGCGCCAGTGTCACGACTGCATGAATCACGCCATCGAGACGGAGGAAGGTCTCGGCATCGAGTATGACGAGGATGTCGTCTGCGACGTGTGCCGCTCGCCAGAGAGCGAGGAGGGCAACGACATGGTCTTCTGTGACAAGTGCAACATCTGTGTGCATCAAGTAAGAAACCAGTATGCGCTGGCCACGCGCCATATGGGCACGCTCGACAGTAAAGGTCACTGCAATTCAGTGAGGAGCGTGAGCGATTGCTTAGAGGAAGTGGCTGCGAGCCTGTTGATAGATGGAGACGGGTGTGTAATCTGGCTTGTTTTGCCCTACAGGCCTGCTATGGCATCGTAAAGGTTCCGGACGGCTGCTGGCTCTGCAGGACCTGTGTCCTGGGCATTGACCCGCAGTGCATGCTGTGCCCAAATAAGGGCGGAGCCATGAAGGCCACCCGGGCGGGCACCAAATGGGCGCATGTCAGCTGTGCCCTCTGGATCCCCGAAGTGAGTTATGCCAAGTCTTTCCCTGTGCCTGGTTTCTTCTGACTGCATTACTATAAGTGACTTTTTTTTTTTTTTCCCCTCACAACCACTGCTGTAGGTGAGCATTGCTTGTCCAGAAAGGATGGAGCCAATCACCAAAGTGTCACACATCCCGCCCAGCCGCTGGTCGCTGATCTGCAGCCTCTGCAAGCTGAAGATGGGCGCGTGCATCCAGGTCGGCCGAAGCCCATCCAGCAGCGTAGAACTGCTGTCGCATTAAGCCAACAAACTTAATCGTATCACAGATAGCTGTCATCTAGTCCTGTACTACGTCTTGAACTGTGTTTTTTTATTTCAGGCATGTAGCTACTGTTTCTCTGTTCCTGATCAGTGTGACCTTCTGTCCTTATAGTGCTCAGTGAAGAGCTGCACGGTTCCGTTCCACGTCACCTGTGCGTTCGAGCACAACCTGGATATGAAGACCATCTTGGACGAAGGCGACGAGGTCAAGTTCAAGTCCTACTGCCTGAAGCACAGCAAGCCCAAGGCAGGGGAGGGGGGGCTCAGCCCCGCCCGCCAAAAGCCCCCCACGGAGACCGAGAAGCTGGGCCTGCGAGCACGAAAGCTGCAGGAGCTAGAAGAGGAGTTCTACTCGCTGGTGCATCCTGGGGAGCTGGCCCAGAACATGACGCTTCCGCCTCACATCCTGGACTTCATCTTTCAATACTGGAAGCTCAAACGCAAGAGCAGCTTCAATAAGGCCCTCCTTCCTCCCAAAGAGGAGGAGGAGAACGTGCTGCTGCGGCCTGAGGAGAACAGCGTGCACACGCGCATGCGCATGTTCATGCATCTGCGGCAGGACCTGGAGAGAGTGAGTGAGGCTCCGTAGCCAGAGAGAAGGGGACAAGACCTCTGGTGTTTCACTCCGTTAGTCTTCCTCCCCGTTTCATTACCCTCTGCTTCGCTTGGTGTTGCAGGTGAGGAACCTGTGTTACATGGTGAGCCGGAGGGAGAAGCTTAAGTTGTCCCACAGCAAAGCCCAGGAGCAGGTCTTCAACCTGCAAGTGCAGCTGATGGATGAGGAGCTATGTGTTGGTATGCAGCCCACTTCAGAACTTATTTTTCACAAAAATAAAGGCTATTTCTTGTTCTGTGTATAAAGTTATGTCTTGTCGCTATTTTTTTTTCCAAAAAAACCACACTGAAATTATCCATTGAAATGTAGCAAAAATATCGGTAGGTTTCATGCTCACTTCATTTGCAAAATCCCACCTTCGACAGCAGAAACCTTCCATGGATATGAGTGATGCACACACTCATCAGGTCAGGGCTACATCAGCAGCCTTATTGCAAAAACCGTGGAAGATGACTTGGATTTTTTGGTGTCTTTGATCTTAAAACATTATGACTTGATCTCACTTTTTACTCGCCATTGTCTAGTTATGCAGGGAATACTTTTCTTGCCATTTTTACAAACATCAGTACACTTGTCTTTCTGTTCATATTACAGACATGGTACTGCAAAGAGCTTTGTGGGTTTAAGTGTTATTTAAATATTTTCATCTAACTGGTTAGTAATGGTCTGTTCTAGAAAGTCAATGTTCTTCGCTTTGTTTTCAGGTACTTCTCTCCCTCGGTCACTGGAGAAGACCAACAGTACTCCACCAAGGATAATGCTAAAACTAAAGATGCCCAAAGAAGCTCTTGGAAACGGGAAGTCCAGCTTCAGGTCAGGTAATATTCCCTTGTGTCCAGATAACGGCAGGGACGTGTTCGACGGCAGCAGTGGCAAGGTGGGACAGGTTAAGGGGCGAGACCAGACACCTCACCTCACCAATGGCCTTCTACCAGTTCCAGTCGCCAAGCCACCAGGAAAGACCCTGGGGCATCACTCCATCATCCACGGCCACTCATCCAATGGGCACAGCAAGCAGGAGCGCGTGCATCGTCGGCTTCACAAGTTCAGCAGCGTCATGGAGGACCTGGCAATGAAGGGGTCCCTCAGAAGCCCCTATGAGCACGGAAGCCGGGATGGCACATCGGGCAAAGAGTATCTGCCAGACGGTTTGGGCCACTTCACCGTGGAGCAGTCCAGCCGACAGCTGAAGGAGGGCATGACGGAAGCCACAAATGACCGCGGAGCGGCGGCCTGGAATACCTCCACCAAAGACCCAGGTACGCCCTGCCAGGAGAGTGATGGGTACTGCCCCGACCTGGAGCTCAGCGACTCGGAGCCTGAAATCAAGGGGAGGAAGAGGCGTGTCCGAGGCCTGGGTTATGGCCTGGAGGAGGAATATCCAGATCAGGACTGTGGGAAAGGCAGCAGCAGGAGCAAACTCTTACTGGGCTCCAGGACCTCTGTGCAGAGATCTTGACCATAACACTTTCTTTTTCTTTTTTTTTCTTTAAACGTGACCTGGTTCTGGTATTTCCTCCTCTGGGCTCAGGATGAAGTTCAGGGTTGTCCCGTGCCTTCATGGAGGAATCGCTCATCATGTAAGGATTCCTGGGAGCGCCAACCTAAACACGGATGCTCCGTAAAGGATCAGGAGATGCCTGCCCTTCCTTCCTGCCATTGTAACCCAAGGGTCACGTTCACTAGAGTGAATGGTCTGGACCAACTAAACTACTTTTTTTCGAACCAGGAAGAGACTAAAATATTTATGTCTGCCCTTTCTGCCTTTCCTAACGCTACACAAGTGGATTTTTAGCTATTGAAACTGAGTTAATTTAAAGACACATGTGGCATATCTGTAGGGCGTGTGTAGAACAGCCTTTTTACTACTGTTGTGGATATTTAAGAAAAGTCTCTACATTTTATAGTTTTGAAATGGTTACTCCTGGCAGCTGAAGAGGAGGTCTACACAAAATGCCCTTGTCAATTAACATGTTAATTCACACCCTTTCCCTGTGTTTGCAGAATAGTCTATTTTGGTGACTTAAGACACCTGTTTTGTGTCATGGCATTAATAAGAGACTGAAGCCATTACTTTCCATGACACTCCTCTCTCCTGGCTTGGGGTTCTTGGTGCTTTTTTGCCCTTTTATGGGAAAGTGTAAATACCTGAGTTCTTCCACCAGGGGTTTGGAAAGATGGGATCTTTGTGTTCAGTATCTCCCTGTGAGAATCGTTATGTTCAGTGCAAAAAAAAAAAAAAATTCTCAGCGAGCACATAATCCCTAAGGATGAATGCTCTTATGTTAGTATTTTTTATACATCACACATCGTAAGCATTACCAAAATTTTGTGTACGTGTCTAAGTACATGTATGATTATAGTTAATTTCAGATCAATCCAAAGTAAAACTCTAAAACTTAAGTTTCTTTGCTTTTAGTAAATGAAGAAAATCCAGTCTTTACCCAGGTTTCAACTTGCATATATTTAGGAGAAAAATCATCACATTAGCCAACTGCACACCCCCCCCTCAATCAGGACTATTGTGTTTTTCAAGGAAAATTGCTGGATTTAGAAATTCCTGATGGAATATTTTGCGTGAAGCTGTATGAAAGAATATTAGTGATTTTATAAATTCTTACTGCAGTACATCCCTGAAGTCTACCCCTGCAGTGTGTATGCACATTACTGCCAAATAATCAATCATGGAAAATGTCAAAAACTTGTGTGTTTCTGGCACGGAACAGCAGGTTTAGGAACTACTTGTATAATCAGTTCATTATAGAGTATGGCACTCCTTGCTGTAGTGAACGAGTGGAAATCTGAAAAAATGTGGACCAATCTGTACTCCCTTAAAGCTGGCAGCTTTACTTAAGGGCCTGTTAATGGTCTAGCTACTCCATGCTGAGGTTTTGGAAAGGCTGGACGGTCACAGAGCAGCCGTTTCCTTGCGTATGTGACTTCAGGCACCTGCAGTCCAGGGTATTGCTTACGTGCTGTACCACCCAACCTCTTATTGTGCATAATGGAGAACTTCTTGTATAAAATGTTGTTGTTAAAAGGCATCACTGAGTTGTGTCATCTTTCAGACTATTGAAAACACTGTAAAGAATTCCTGGAGGGATGTCTTGGCTTTCACTCAGACAAAAGCCAAAGGGGTGCTAATTTTATACCATGTTTACTGCATTAGGTGGTATTGAATATTCAGGTATTGTTTCTTTTTAATGTTTTTCATTAAATTAAAAAATGCATCCCAGTTTGTGTGATTTCCTTTTGCTGCTTTGCCTCTTGATTTTAATGGATTTTAACTGAAATAGCACAATGAAATTTGACTAATTACTTTGCACATGAAGACCCAGATGTGTATGACAGGAAATGCTAAAGCTATTGATGTCCAGTTGGCGTGAAAATATAAGGTCATGTATTGAGAAAATTCTTTTTTTTTTTTTTTTTTTGAAAGGTGGAAATGCCTCATTTTATTGTGACACAACCTAAATTTCTTCCATCATCCAACCACTTGTCCAGTGTAGGGTACTGATAAGCCTGGAGTCTGTCCCTGGTGGCATCAGGCCAAAAGCAGGGGAGTTGCTCAGTGGCTTAGGAGCCTGTGCCTGTGAATGGAAGGTTGCTGGTTCAGTTTCCAGCATTGTTTTCCAGCAGTTTCCAGTGGTTTCACCATTGGCTACGTTACTTTGAATGGCATACCAGTCTATTGCTGGATGTGCACACACACCCTACAGGCAATTTTGAAACCAATTTTCCTGACTACTTGCTGTCTTTCTGCGCTGCAGAAGTCAAACCTCCCCAGAAGAAACACAAGCGACAAGGGAAGAACATGCAAACTTACATAACGGGGGTGGAATTCAAAAAAGTGTGAGAGGCAATAGTTTACAATTTTGAATTAAAATCTCTGCTCAGTACATAAATATCAAGTACATTAGTGAAAGATTATAGCAGTAGAAGGAGCCACTCAGAACTGGGAGTCTAATCTGGCCCCTCCCCTCTGAAACTGATGAGCCAAGACAAACTGACAGGTAATCAGATCTTTACTGCTGTCCGTTTACGTGATTCCTCTTTTTTCCCTTTTTAATGAAAAGATTAATATTATTAGCTGTCATCAAGTTGACATGGAGTGCTGTTGACCATATAAATTGAATTCTTCCAGAACATCCTGTCTTCTGATTCTTTAAACTTCCCGGTGGCATGTTCAAATCTGTGATTCAATTGTTTGTTCTTCCTCTGAAATGTGGAGATTGTGTACTGTTCCCTGTGCATATTAAAATGTCATGTTTAAAGCATTTGGAACTGATATGCACAATCTAGTGAAATATTTACTTGTATAATTGTCACTTGATACAGGTCTCTTCTCTACCTATGTTTTTCCAAATGAAGATGGCACAGTGGCCTAGTCTTACCACCCACCAGGGTCTGGGGGCTCTGTGTGCAGTTTGCATGTTCTCCCTGCATCACACGGGATTCCTCCTGGTACTCAGGTTACCTCTTGTGGTTCAAAGACATGCTCTTAGGCTAACTGGTGCCTCTAAATTGCCCATATAGTATGCTGTGTGTCTGTACGCCTTGTAATTTACTGACATCCCATCCAGGATGTACCACACCCTTGTGTGCTGTTATGCTTGAGACAGATGGAGGGATAGAGGGTTTTCCAAATGGTTAGGTCTTTGTGAAAAATCATTAATTTTGATAATACATTTTTTGGAGCTTTACCATTCCTATAAGCAGACTCCCTTCAAAAGCATTTAAAAAAATATCCACTGCAACGTTCTGTTGTGGTTGGAGACTATCCCAGGAAGAACAGGACTGAAACCTGGAAAAATCCCGAATAGGACACCACCTCATCGCTAGACTCTTATTTACATTTTCTCGGTGTTTTATTACAGTCCGTTTTATCCATTCGACAGCAGAGTTCGCTGTATAGTAATTTTGGAGCAATCTGGCAGTCTAATGCTAGTTTAGTCTGAGTAGGGAAATTGTAACTATACGACATGACATATGTTCAAGTTAAGTCAGAGTAAAATGGAGGCAGTAAGAGAGCTTAAATTTTGTATTCCCCCAACGTTACTGAACGTGAAGAGCTCAGGAAACCCATTTGTTTGTTTGCTTGTGTTGATAACTAGTTACTCGCTAGTCCAGTTTACAACTTAACAGTTAATAGGTTAATATACACATAACAAAATTAATTCTTATATTATTACATTAATTAATAATTACTTTTAGTAATCCCCTGCTTAAACATCAACTAGATAGCTAATCAGCTACATATCAAATATTAAGCCACAAACCTATCAATATTTTTTTGACGGTACACCATTTAATAATCTCCTCAACCTTCAAAACAATTAAGAGTTTTGCAATGGCAGGCAACATAAAATGTAATAGTTTCAAATAAATTTGCCTTTGACATGGGAGATATCCACAGCCTCCGCCATGACTGCTGTAATGAAACGACTTTCCCGACATGACTGGAAGCCAAGCTGACAAACGCCGCGTCCAGCCCCGGCTGCCGGACTCACACTCCGGGAGACACGAGCCGGCTTACTTGGCGCTTTCCGTTTGACCGAGGAGTGACTGTGGAAAACTATTAATAATTACTTATCACTTTACAATATACGTGCGAAGTGTTTAAATACATCTCACAGCCCGGGTTTGGACTTAACGCCGTGTGGGTAGAATATAAAAGGGCGGCGTTAACAGCTGTACCGGGTGGTGAGTTTCCGCGTTACAAGGTCGCGATGACGGAGGAGCACGAGCGCTTCTCGGGATATGAAATGCAGTGCTAAATGCTCTGCAACTCCTCTTCATCATACACCGGATCTCCCGAGAAATAGCGATAGTAATCTATGATAAAGAATACGTTAAAATTCGAACTTAATTTGAATTGCGAGTTTTCATTATGTTAGAGTATCTCGCTGTACTTCCTCACGAAACGTCCATTTGCAAGCCGAGACGGTGGACGGCCGGCTACAGCTCGGGGCTCCGGTTTCACCTTTACTTCTCCTGACGGTGCCTGGATGGGACAGACTGGGAATGAGCGGACGTGTCCGGGCCATTTGTTTTGCTAGGGGAAGCTTTTAAAACCCGTCCCCATAGCAGTTTCCTGCAGAAAAGAGTAAAGAAGAGATTACTGTAACTTCCGCGTCGTTAGTTATTCGGGGAAGGTAAATATTCGTTTGTTGCCAGGTGAAACTCCCACGATGGTTAGAAACAAATGAAAGCATAATATGTTTATTGATAAATGTTGATTGTTTTAAAGGATAAGTATCCATTGGTGGATCAGTAGATTTTGGTATAAAATTTACTTCCTAATCCTTTTCGACACACTGTGAGCTTTTTATATATGCAAAATATTTACTTATATTTACAAATTCTTTGTTACCCTCCAGCATACAAATTGTTTATACGGAATCATTTTCGTGTAATAATACAGAGATGTCTGCGAGTAACCAGTCCCTGAGAGATTTGCCCACAGACAACTGGATGTCTCACCTGCCAGCCGTACTTCAGAACCTGCCTCTCTATCACCTGGCCATCCCAGGTAAATGAGCACACTTCCCAGTAACCAGTTCAAAAATCAAATGAATATTTATGATCGCAAAAAGTGTATGTAGAAATATTTTATTCTTGCATGAGTTTTTTTTTTTTTTGTATTCTGAAAATACAATTAACATGCTTTAGATTTAAGCATGTTGTGTACATTTTGTAGGAAGTCATAACGCCATTACTTACTGCTTGGATAAGAACAGTCCGATGGATCTCAAACAGCCAGATTTGCTGCAGAAGCTGGATAAGTACATGAAACCACTGGTCCGTCCTTTTTTGTACAAATGGGCTGTGACACAGGTAAGCAGCATAGAGATTCAACAGCTGTTTCCTTTCAACCTAATAAATCAGAAAACTCATCTAAGCACAGAATTACTGAGATTTCAGAAAAAAAATGCTTTAAATATCCATTGGAACGCAGTAAAATTCATCATTAAGAAATGGATGGTAAATGATACCACTTTTCTTAGACCAAGTTGTCTAGACAAACACCATGAGAGAGAACAACCAAGCTGTCCAGAGACCCCCAAGAATCCAGTGGCCACTTTCAAGGAGGTTGAAGTTCTTTTTGTCAAAGAGGTCAATATATGCAGGCTACAGCAATACAGGCTTATGGCAAATATGAGGTGTGGAGTAGGGTGCCATGAAGGAAGAAAACAAAACTGGAGGCTCAGTTGAGACATGTAGAATAACGTGTCTGGGTTTCCAGGTCTTGTGGAGAATCTGATGATGAAAGCAACATACCAGCTGCAGAGTGTTTCTCTTCATCAAATACTTCTGGGAATTAAAAAGAAGTCAATTGTGGTCAGAAAATTCAAATTGAGGAATGAAAAACGGTAACCCAAAGCACACTATTAAAGGAAAAGTGCTTAAAGACAAGCATGCTAAAATGGAGCAGTCCAGTCAGAACCCTGACATCAGTGGTTAAAGTATAGTCGATGCAGAGGGAAGTTCATGAACCGATGCATGTTGTACTGCCGAATACTTATCCAAATAGATTTGCCAATAAATGAAATGAAAGGTATTTTGGATATACAAACACGATATATACAGTGTATGGTTAAGTACTCTGTGCCTCTTTATGCTCAACTGGTTGGTTGAAACAAAACCCTAGTCTGGATTTGTACTTTCTGGACCTGCAACTTTCCACCTCTGTCTGTAATGGACTTTTGTGAGTAACTTCCCCAACACCAAGTGTATACCTGTATTTAACATGCAGTCTAGGTTTCTCATTTTCAGTTGTCTTTTCTTTGAAGGATGTGTGCACTTTTTTTTGTGCACTATTCTTTTGATATTATTTTGTACCAATGAGCTTCAAGTGATGTCACATGTCTGGTTACTTATCTACCCATGCTCCCTGCAGCTTGAAAACAGGTTTGGTCAGTAAATGTGGATAAATATATTTTTCTTACTGGAAATATAATTGGTGGTTCCAATTCCATGATTTCTGTTCCAGAGTTGTTCATTTTTTAATATGAGTGACATTTGTCTGGGGACCTGACATGCAATGAAGATAAAAGGAGTTAAATATTAAAACTTAGACTGTTTTCTGCTTAGCTTCAAGGTGTGATTCTGATAAACCCTTAATTAGTGTATTTTGGTTAAGTGACTTCCATACTCCGGTAGCAGCATGTCAGTCATCTACCCCCTTCCTGTTTTCCTCAGGATTCCAGTGTAACACAGCAGTTGGATGGCGGAGTTCGTTACTGTGACCTGCGAATTGCCCATCGGCCCAATGACTGCTCCAGTGACTTGTGCTTTTATCATGGTGTCTATACGACAGTGACCGTAGAAGTAAGTTAACATAGAGCCTGTGTGACTTCCTGGTTTATGATTGAAGTCTAAATGTCATTTATGCTGATAAAAGTAATACAGTAATGTGGCTCACATTGTTAAAAAGGTTGTTTTTGAAAGCCTAAGCTACGAATTGCTCTTCAACACAAAGAGGTATGTTATCGAATAATTACTGTTAGCCTAGTTTGCAAGTTTCCTGTACAACTTTAACTGTGTTGTTTCACAGAAAACAAAGCATGCTTCACACCTTGGTTATTTAAAGTCATCTGCAGAGGAAACCACTGAGAAATGTTACTTTTGCAACAACAATGCAGCTTAGCATTATGCATGCTGTAATGTTTGATTCATTTATCGAAATACTGCCTGTTCTAAAAATATTGACATTTTGTGTGGCATTTATAACATTGATGTCTCTTAATATGAATATAGTTTACACTCGGCTATGGAAAAGTTTAGTATTTGCAACATTTAAACTATTGAATCAACTTGAGGCCCTTCGTTAATTGGTTTATATGGGTTACATTGTACAGGCGGTTCCCAGGTTAAGAGCATATGACTTATGGACAATTCATACTTACAGACTGCCATAAAGCCTGTTATATTAAAAATTTGTGTTAAATGCAATGGCTCCTGATAATGAACACATGCACTATTTTGTGTCGGTTGTGAATACGTTGGATGGCTTTAGCAGTTTGTCAGCTTAACGTACCATGCAGTACCATATGTAGTTACTTAATACTTAGACAGCAATAAGTTGTATTATGTACTGTATGATTAATTGTCTGACTTGCCTTCAAATTTGGCTTAAAGACTTTGGAAACGGAACTCATTCGTAACCTGGGGATTGCCTGTATATCTAATAGAGTAGTACGAATTACAGAATTTGTCTTCACAGAAAGGCTTATGCTGCTGCAAGGATTTTTTTTCTGCTTCTCTTTTGTAGTCTGTTCTGAAGGAGATTAGAGAGTGGTTGGATGTCCATCCAAGAGAGGTGGTAATCTTGTCCTTCAGTCACTTCCAGGGATTAAACCAAGAACTTCACAATGTCCTCATTGAAACCATGAAGGATGTCTTCACCACAAAGTTGTGTCCTAAGAAGGTACGGCTGGCTGCTTTTTCAAGTAGTTTTCAATATGAATTGTTGAACAGAACAGCTTTAATAAATACATGGAGTGTTGAATGAACTAGAGGTAGGGAGTGGTAGGGCTGGGCGATATCACAGTGATATTATATCGCCCATGCCCAATAATCACCAGGGCTTCAGATAATTGGTGAAACATTTAGCCGGATGCCAGCTTTTCAGTACTATACAGACATTTATACACACACTTTGTTAAGCAGATTAGTAGTATACTAATGTGGCTTTTTATGAAGCCCAAAATTTAGTAATCGTTATAAATTCGGCATCTCCTTATGTTTAACAAACGTGTTGGACTTTAAACCGCAAAAAGCACCACCACACCACTGACATCTTTTTACCTTGTTCATCCGCAATATTTCCTCTTTTAAAAGATGTCATGGCCGCTGAGCTGTTACTTTCTTCACCACTATTTCAGTGTATATCACACTGAAATATACAAAACCATAATATACCAGAACGGTGTTATGTGGTGTGCTTCACTAACTGAGTTTAATAAACATAAAAATATGCAAGTTTATACAGATTACTAACTTTTGGACGTCACAAGACGCATCTCATTAATATTTTAGCCATGCTGCTAATTTGCTTAACAAATTGTGTTCATAAACAAACATCCGTATAGTGCTGAAAAGCTAGCATCCAGCTAAACGATTCGCCTGTAATCTGAAGCCCTGGTCATTACTGGACAGGTGAAATTTTATATCGATGTGATATCGCCCAACCCTAGAAAATGCTCATAAGATATTGACTTGAATTTATGTGACTCTCTTGTTAATTCCAGGAGACAGTAACCCTGAAGAACCTGTGGAGCAAGGGCTATCAGGTGATAGTATCATATGATCACATGGCTGTGAGTCACCATGGCGAGCTGTGGCCACACATCCCGTACTGGTGGGCAAACAAGTGCAAAGCAGAGGCGTTGATCCAGGAGTTTGAGCGAAGGAAGCAGCAAGGCCGCCCAGGTAAGGAATGAAGATGCGTCATGTGGTCAGAGTTCAGCCAATCTCATCTAGTATTTTTAATGTCAGCTTCAGTGGAAGTGCACAGTGCTTCTGTGAAGACCCAATGGCAGAAACTTAACTTAAGCAATCAAAACAAATGATTTATTTGTTTTAAACCTGCGCACAATGAGGCCTGAATATTTTTACAGCGGGCTTCTTTGTCGCTGGTATTAACCTGACAGAAGATTTGAAATACATCTGTCTCCACCCTCTGGAGTCCTTGAAGGACCTGGTGATGACCACCTACCCAGCACTACTGACTTGGGTCATGGCACAAAGCCCTGGATCCAACAGTGAGTGCATAAACATCATCGCAGGGGATTTCGTGACTGACAGCCAGCTGGTATCATCTGTGATCGCGCTAAATGAGAGCCTACTGAAGTGTACACAGTGCTGATGGTATTTGTAGAACTTTTCCTATAATGTTAGATCATTTGCACACTGACGTCATTTTATAGTTTTACTAGATACAGCTACAAACTTCTTTCACTTTTTAAAAACAATTTAGGAATTTAGTAGTTCATGTAAACTGTATTCGCAAATCTTGAGTGTTTTTATCATTCTGTGCAGTGACAAAGTGATAAATGACACACAAAATACAGAAACGTAATGAAGCTGTTCGCGGTGTTTACAATATTGTACTGTATCTTTGATATATATTTAAATTACATTAATGCTGTGTATATATACATGTTTCTTGTCCTGTTCATTTGAACATGTTTTGTAATAATGGAACCTGAGGTATCCAAAGGAAATCTATGCATCACACAAAGCAGGATTGGGACTAAAACCACCCACCCTACTGGCGCTGATGTCTGTGCTGCCTGTGTGGAACCAACATGCCACCCACAAAGGGCTAAATATCTGGTAGTGCTTACATACGTCTGTGTCCTATTTAGGTTCTTAATGTATGTAAACTGGAGATTTGTTTAGCAGCTTATCCAAAATGCATTGATCAGCCAGTACCTGGAGAAATTGGGGTGATGGATCTTGTTCAAGGGCTGAATGGTGGCATCACTCTGCTGACCCTGGGGTTTGAACCAGCAGCCTTCCAATTACAGGCACAGAAACAATTTTTCTTTCACTTTTAATGTGTTTCTGTTTACTTTTAATTTTTCTACTACTTCAAATTTTATAAGGAATAAAAAAATAGCTTTTGGCAGAACAAAGCGCACACTTTGATCACAACCTGTGGCGTTATCCTGCATTATCCTGTTTAAGATCTAGATTCAGCTGAACTTGAATCGCTGGAATGTTACTGCTGAATAAATAATCAGGAATCTGTTCGTCTTGGGTGGGATTCTTTACTTAATGCAAATATTTAAAAGCGCGTTCATTTTGCACTTCATACATTGTTTATAACAACTGACATTTGACTGGTATGGTTATTCTGTGTTCTCAGATGGTGACTATATTCCCTTTTGTCTCATGTATATGTTCAGTCTTGGGACGGTTTGACAGTCTGAATTTTCTATTGAGTATGTCCTGATCTTGCCTTTTGAGTATCTTTGCAAAGGAGCTTATTGGTATGGAAGGAACAGGGTGCAGTGGGTGTGGATGCTGCAGTGCCGTCTACATTGCACCCGGACCTCCTGCCAGACCTCGCTTTGTGGTCGCATGACAGATTTGCAGTGAAAAGTCCACAATGCTGCAGCTACCATCCCGTCTAAAGTGTGCCGATGCTGCAGAAGATCCCTATCCAGTCAGCTTTTGGAACAGTGCCTTTTCCCATGTAGTTGCCCCAAAGAGTTCTTCCCATCAAACTGATTGAGATCTTGATGTGATGCCTTTAGCAGCACAGTATCCGTTCTCAGTGCTGCTCCTGACACATAGTTGAAGCAGAGCAGACTCCCTCCATTGCCATTTCAGTGGAACGTGTAGTATATGAAACCTGTCATTTCTAATCGATGGAAGCTGGAAGTGTGCTGACACAGCATTCTGTCATATTAGGGCATGTATTCATAGTAGAACTGAGGAACGTGAGGTGCCAACTTTAAGGTAGCTCCATATATATATCTTGTAATTACGTTTATCTTATTCAGCAGACTTTTTCCACCCAAAATAACATGGATATTTCTGAGAAAACAGTCCCTGGAGCAAGTGGGGATTAAGGGCCACGTTCACTCTGACATCACTCTGCCCGAACCGCTGAGTCGCACATAGCTCCCCGCCTGCCATCTGTTTGTTATGTAGAACAAATGGATTATTTTACTGAACATACCAAACGAGATTAGTAATAATATTATTCATCCATCCAGTTTTTTGTAACTGCTTATTTATGCAAGGATGTGTGGGTGGAGCCTGTCCCACGAAGACTGCACCCTGCATGGGACGCCGGTCCAACACAGTGCACAGAATCACACCGCAAATGCGATAAGGAGTCAGCTCTGTGGAAACCTGGACAAACAGCAAAGGCAATAAATCTGGCAAGTTACCTGGCTAAGCAAGTAACCCTGCTTTGTGAAACAGGCCCCTGGACAAACATTCTGAGCCCCCAGGCTGTCCTTAATTTATCTTTAGGATACAGAACAATGAAAATCATGCAGTCCAATAGCTTTGTATGTATATCTTACGCAGAGACAGTCATAATAGGTTCACCTCTGATTTAGGTCTCCCTGCAGATCTTAATGCCACCAGTAGATGGCACTTGCATCATTTATTCTACTGTACTCAGAGAAGCGCTGCAGTCATAGATGGAAATTTCAGTAATCTATTTCACAGAAAACAACAAAGACATTTGCCCGTTACAAATTCATATGGGACCAAAGGTAAATATTTACGTGGAGGTAAATATTTACGTGGGAGTCTATAATTGATGCTGTGAGAAAATCTGAATGGTCCAGCAATCTGCCTGAGATCATCTGATAATGAATAACAAGTTTCATAACCTTGTCTTCCAGCTTGCATGGCCAACGGGAAGTAGGACTATCATATGTGTGGTAGTTGTGAAGCCTGTTACTCAAGTTTCAAACAATCGAAACCATACTAGAAAGGAGGCAAAAGGAGGTAACTGCCTAGAGCAGGGGTAGGCAATCTCATCCACAAAGGGTATGCGGGTTTCCACTAATTAGAGGGCTGATTAGCTGAAGAGTCCTCATACCTGGGTTTGAACAGCTGACCTACAGATTATCCTAAAAACCTGCATACACACCGGCCCTATGCAGATAAGATTGGCCTCCCTTGCCCTGGAGTGTGTTTTTTAAAACCACAAGCAACAATTTTCCCATCAAACAGATCATCGTATTCTTCATACTTTCATAGAGGAATTCAGTCATTTATACAATGATATTTACATTTATTTTCTTTTCTAAGTCATTTATACAAAGTGACGCAAAGTGTTTGACCCATTTATTCAACTTAGAATTTCACCGAAAAGCTTCTGGTTAGGAGTGGAGCAGGGCCCATAGGGGCTATTTACGGGGAGCTCCCCTTTCTTGTTGTCGAGCCCCTCTTGTGCTTCGTCTCTTCAGCTTCAGATCTGCAGTCTGAGAACACTCCTAAACCACTTCCACCCACTTTACTGTGAGACTCAGCCGCCATAAGCACAAGTAAACATGATGTACACCTGACTCACACAGAGATCGTCAACCTGTCGTACACAAACAATGGTGTCTGGGCCAAAATGTTTTGACTGAGGAAAAACAGACCACATAAGCTTTTAAATATGTTTTAAATATGTTTTTAAATACCATGCCCATGATAAAAACTGGACTTTGATGAAAATGTCCATTAGGATTCGCCGTGGTGTCGAATCCTGCTCACACTCATAAACAGACTGATCATAGACTAACGGACATCAAAAGCCTCGAGTAGTCTCGAGTAAATAGCCCTACAAGGATGACAGCACTTTTCATTAACAAGGATTCTCACAGGGGCTACTCATTAAAGGTGTCCACAGGCCCAGGTTATTAATCTAAATGCTCAAAGGAATACTCATAGAAAACTGTTTATTAACCCAGCTGTCCGCAGGGCCCAGTCATTAACTGTGATTCCCTTAAGGATATTTCCAGGGATCCCCTCAGTGATGATTCTTACGACATGGTCATTTTCACTGGTGTTCATGGCGTGTACACATTACACATTACACTGCAGCTCATAGCAGATAATCATTTGTAGGTTTTTGACGGAAAGGTCTCCATTTAGTTCTTCGGGGCAGAGATTCAAGACTTCTGTGTAGCAATGGATTGTCTGCTCCTATTTTGATGTGTCATGTGTCGTTGATTGCCCCTGATCAAATCCAGTGGGATCTGTAAAGAGTGGGCTGAGCAGTGCTTGCCTCTATCAACCCACTGCTACAATTAATGATCATCACTGCCTGTAAAATTATATTACATATACCGACATGCGGCAGCACAGTGGTGCACTGGTTAGCACTGTTGACTCACACCTCTGGGTGACCAGGGTGTGTGTGTGGAGTTTGCAGGTTCTCCCCATGTCATCGGGGTTTCCTTTAGGTACTCTGGTTTCCCCCCACAGTGGAAAAACATGCTGAGGCTATTGGAGTTACCAAATTGCTTGTAGGTGTGCAGGTGTGAAAGAAGGGTGTGTGACTGTGCCTTGTGATGGGCTGGCGCTTTATGCTGGGTTGTTCCCTGCCTTGTGTCTCCAGGCTCTGGAACTCCCTGCAGCCCTGAATAGGACACGTGGTTTCGGAAAATGGAAGGATGGATTACATCCATCTATCATCCAATCACTTATCCTGATAACGGTTGTGCCAGGACCTGGAATCCATCCCAGGGCTCACTCTGGATGGGACGCCAGTTTAATGACACTAACGAGCTTAAGTGCCTGTGTTTTGCCTACAGGAGGCGACGTGTGTGTCACAGGCAAAGCATAGACCATAAATGGAAGGTGGGACAGGAACCCCCAGCTATGCTGGCATAAAGCGACAGAGCCTCCAGCTGAACCACCATGCCAACAACTTTCAACCCAATTCAAACACAAATGGAACCCAGGTCCCAACATAGTTCACATTTAGTATGTGCACAATTTTCCAAATGCACTATCCATTTTTTTATTCCATCCATGAAGAATGTTTCTGGTTGGTTTCTGATCCATTTGCCACAGAAGTCATCCTTTCAACATCTCGTTCAATTTTGGGAAGAACCTGAAGTCGGACAAAGTCAAACCTGGGCTATAAGGTGGGAGCGGAACAACTGTGAAAATGGTTTGTCACTGCTTCCTCCGTTTGACCACTGCAGTGTGGCCTTGTGTTGTCATGATGCAAAAGAAAAGTTTTTCTTTCAGGCCTGAGTCTGCCGATGCATTGCTTGAGTGCTCGTATGGTTTCACAGTTCCTTTCAGAATTCATCATCGTTCCTTTAGTCAGAAAATCCATGTAAATCACACCCATTGCCTATGAATTCCACTGGCTCACAACCTTCCACTGTCAAAAACTCCGTTATCGAACACTGCTTCATATGTAACTCGGATTTAGAGCACATTGCCAACAAATACTATTGCTTAGGGGCTTTGAACACTGAACTGAAACTAACCTTGTTTGCACTACACAGTATCGGCTACCGAACACATGACCTAATGCTTTTTTTCCCACTACCAGAGATGCCGCATGGTAGGAAGCCTTTACTGATCAATCAGCTCTCGTACATGAAAAGGGCTTTTCTACTGCAGACATCTTATCGTCTTTTTATTTGACTGTATATACTTAAAGCATCACCTGAACAATGAAATTACTATTTAAAAAAATCGCATCTGAGGGAAATGAAGACATGAGTATGATCTCTCACTTTAGCCACATGACCAAAACATCAATAGCAGACATTTGGCACAGTGCATCCCAGTTTGTAGGCTTCCCCTCGTCAGTCGTAGCCTCTGATAATAACACACGACAGGGTCGATTTTTAATTGTCCCTGATGCCATAATGTCAGGTGATTGATTTTGAAGGCCATACAAAGAGCAAGAAATCATGTCAGTATGATTTTTCAAAAACTTTGGAAAGAATGTCGACAGGCCAGTACGGAAGAGGATTAGGGCCACCATGAAAATATTATTTGAATTCTGACTTTTTTCTCAGAATTCTGACTTTTTTCT
>JAODLC010000038.1:14569590-14618982 GCA_026781145.1 Hippopotamyrus pictus | reverse complement strand
CTGACTTTTTTCTCAGAATTCTGACTTTAATCTCAGAATTCTGACTTTTTTTCTAAACTCAGAATTCTGAGAAAAAATTCTGAGATTAAAGTCAGAATTCTGAGATTAAAGTCAGAATTCTGAGGTTAAAGTCAGAATTCTGAGAAAAAAGTCAGAATTCTGAGGAAAAAAAGTCAGAATTCTGAGAAAAAAAGTAAATAATATTTTCATGGTGGCCCTAATCCTCTTCCATAGGCAGGCTCAAATATTAAGTGCAGTAGATTTACTTTTAAATGATCAGAGGCTATTCAATCTGTAAACAAAAATGTACATGTCTGTTTATTATGCTTTTTGGAACACATTTGAATGTCAAATATTGTGTCTAAATTATATTTAATATATTAATTACCATTATTTTATTATGATCCTTTAATGGATAACATGTTGAAATTATTATTTTATGCAGCATACTGTGAAATACTGTTATAAAATACTATATAAGTATTTTAATGATGCATCATTTGTTAATTTTTATAATTATTGAATGTTTTAAGTGGGGGAGGTTGCTTCAGAAATGTGGGGAAAATAGCTAACTTGATTGAAGTAAATTATTTGATAATTCTTATTAAATCTTCCTCTTAAGAATATGTATAATGTTAATACTTCTAAAAAACTGGATGTTACTCATAAATGTGTCCTGTCTGTAAAATATTGTGTATTCGTAATAATTGCTTTCTCTTCCTTCAGTGTCTGTTTGAGACGCTTTTTCATCTCACGCCTCTCAGGGGAAACACTTAAAAAATCCCTTTCAAGTTTTGCATTATTTAGAAAAAAATGGTAACTGAAGGAAATGAGGTGGATTTGGCTTCCCAGAGCACCCTGTAAAGATGAACAGATCTGGGGTGAGTTTCCCTTCTTAACGCTACGTAGTTCGTAAGTTCTGTCTTTTAACACAGTACTACTTTTTTCTGAATAATGCAAAACTTAAAAGCTGAATTAATTCACTGCACAATTGCTCCATTCCTTCTGACCTGCCTCCATCATGTGTAATCGCTACACATAAGCAAGGTGAGGGGTGAGGTGGCCGCAAAACAATCAGTAACACTTTACATTAATTGCACCTTCATAGTGCATTCATTATGCATTCATAGAACATTCATAAGAGGCATGTAAGTATACCTTAACATCCTAACATACATTACATACAACGGCTTTAATATACACTAAAAACAAACATTGTATAATAATAACAAACATTATAATGATTTAATCTGATAATGTTTGTTATTAATGTATATTAAAGCTGTTAAGGTATTTTAGGATGTTAAGGTATAGATACATGCTGACTATGAGTGTTCTATGAATGCATTATGGATGTATTATGACAGTGCACTGAATGTTTTATTAATGGGTAATGAATGCATTATGAACGTGCAGTTAATGTAAAGTGTTCCAAACATTCAATTTGCACAAGTACTCTGTTTTGTCCTATATTAATTTTACATTTTTACATTGTTTGGTGCATAGGAGGTTACTGAGGTATTTTTCTGGTGGGTATGTTTCAGTATGTGGTTTGGTGAATGTATTTTTTTATGTTAAGCCCCCTCTTTAAAATTTCACGTTAATTGTATCAAGTCTTCATGATTTCAAGCTTGGCAATGTTTGCTCTGCTGTGCTTACTGTCATTTTTACAGTAGACTTGCAGTGTTCCTCTGGATATGTTTTCCCAGAGAAGACTGCCATTTCAACGGTCAAGCTAATTAATACACTTTGAGTGTCCTGATCTAAATCTTTGCCCTAGTTATAGCATGCTAGTTAGTTTATCCTTTAAGTTTCCTGTAATTATCTCAGTCCTCTCTCCTACACTAGTTCTGCAGTATGGTACACTGAGAGGTACGAAAATATTTGGCCTCTTTATTTCCCCGCCGTCAGACCTTTCTGTCCAACATAGTATATTATGAGATTTATTTCAGGTTTAATTCTTGGTTTAATTGAATCCCTGTCATGTTTTCTTCATCCAAAAATGCCGCATTTCCTGCCTCTAATACCAGTGCTTCCTGTTTTTTGCTGCACTCATAATTATCAGTGATTTTGCTTCTAATTCAGTTTTCCCCTCTTGGATATCATCGTCGCCGTCTCTCTTTCTATGGTACCAGTAGAAAGGAGAGTGAGTGTCACATGACCTGGCCATCTGATCTAAACACAGTAGAAATGATTTTGGAGGAATTTGACCAGAGAGTGAAGGAAAAGTGGCCAATGAGTGTTCAGCATATGTGGGAACTCCTTCAGGACAGCTGGAAAAGCATCCCAGGAGGCCACCTCATGAAGCTAGCGTAAGGGGAAAGTAGGATCAGCCAGTCCCTGGAGCAGATGAGGTTAAGGGCCTTGCTCAAGGTCCCAATTGTGGGATCACTCTGGCATCCCAGGGATTTGAACCAACAACATTCTGAGTCCCAATACACTGAGCTGCCCCTCCCCCAACAAATGAGTATGTTTAATGCATTTTTGTTTAGTGTATAATTCCATATATATTATTTTATAGTTTTGATGTCTTTATAATTATTCTAAAATGTAGAGAATAGTACAAAAAACCCTTCTATGTGTAGGTCTTTCCAGACTTTTACTGGTACTTTACAAATCAGGCATTTATTTGTGCTGATATGCATTGATCAGGTCGTAATGGGTCACAGCCCACACCATGCATGACTGTTAACTAGACTCTGACTAATGGTCAATGTCATCGTTCATAGTAAAACCCATGGTCTGGAGGTCAGTGGGCAGCACTGATATCCTGTTAGGATTATCTGGGATCTTCCAGTTTGATTCAAAGCTTTTATGTTTGGGGATTGCTATTAGGGAATAATATATGTGACATCTGTTGACAAATCTGTGATTAGCCCATTGTCACCTCAAGTTCCAGTATTTTCCATATTGTGTGAGACTTTCATGGGAATTCCAGTGTTTGGCTTCTGATTCTCCATTCATGACATGTAAAGAACTGCACCCTGCAGGGAATAACTTTTCCACCCATGGCAGATGACTGATGATCTTCCTTTGACGCCATTCACAGCATGTGAAATCTATTTCTAGATAGCACTGGCCTTCTTGTGTGTGGCTGGTATACTGTTAAAATACGGGCGTTCTAAAAGACAGATTGCAACAATAGGCTGTGACCTCATACACAGAGCAAGTGGGCCAGGGCAGTGGAGAACAGTCCGGGGAATCTGCCCCAGACACATCCTTAGGAAAGAGGGCAGTTTTATTGACAGGAAGTCCTTGGCGCAGACAGTGATTCACTAAGGCAAAGGTTTGTTCCATTGAGAATTGACTGATGACTGAGGACGGATCAGAAACGTAACAGTCCTGTAATTAATGTATGACGTGTGTATTACATTTGCTGCAACAAATGTGCATGCGATCCTTAGGCCGTAGTGAGTGCGTTCTTTATAGCTTTAGTTTTGAGATCCACAGTATGGTCAAGGCCATAAAAATAGGATTCATACTGCATACATTAAAAAATGTTTAATCACTTGCCTTTTAAATATATACTGTAATTAGTTACTGAGAGAGACTGCAGTCCAGGTTAGCAACAAGAAAACCAGTTAATAATCAATAAAAAGAGGGAAAGAAAATGTGCTTATTCTGTAAGAAATCACCTGTCTGTTGTCACCTGTTATACGTGCCTATGCCTTCCCAGCTAGACCCAGCTAATTCGTGATTTTGTCAAAGCCTTGGTCCCTCAGTCACGTGCTAGTCTCCCACCAGTCTGTCATGATCTTCCAGAGGCTGATGGGGTTGGCAGAGAACAACCAGCAATCAATCATTTATTGACAGATTTGATGTGCTCACCAAGTGGAAACTATGGGAAGATTGGGGGTACAGTATGCCTGCCCCCACACCCCCAGGCCTTTGCTGCTTCCAATAACTGAAAGCTTAAAAGCAAGGTCGCCTTCCTGTAAGCAGCACAACAGCTGACTCACCGCCGCTCCACTTCATGAGCCACCAACAGAGGCTCCTATCATTAAAGCTTCAGAAAACGTTGTGCTGCTTATCTGTTGGTGGGAATCGTAACACACAGCGGGTAAAAGATCCTATCAAAGCTGAAGGATCTGCAGGCGTCCAGCTTCACCGGAAGGTTCAGGGGGACTTCACGGCGGAGTGGTCTTCTGCAAGACCCCCCTCTCACAGCACAGGCCCCCAAGCCCTGGCCTTAGCTCCGCCCACAGCCAGGAATCACGCTGTCTCTCAGGCTGTACCCCGCCGTCGTCGGCAACAACGACGACGACGAAGATGGGAACTTCGCCAAGTGGATGAGCAGCTACTGGAGCCACGGTGCGAGTGAGGAGCAAACCAAGGGGAGGAGGCGCAGCTTGAGGCAGCTGCGCCTCCTGCACGCGGATCGCCGGGCCTCGCTGCCCTGCCAGGTAGGACCGCAGGGGGTCTGCGTGTGTGTACCTGCCGGAATATTCGAATGAGTATGATAAGCATAGTATTTGAATCTCATCAAGTATGTAATAATGAATGCAACACTGAAAATGCATAATAATGAATAAATTACATATAGTGCACAAAGACCACAGCTATAAGTTCAATATGATGCATAGAGTTTATTTACTAATTCATACAATGAATACAATACATAAAGTAAATACTAATCAGCATGATAAAGTGATTAATTGCTGTTATAACCTTCTGTGTGATTATAGCTGAATTTGATGGTCATTACCACCACAAAGATTTCACTTTAATTAAATAAAGGTTATTTTTGATAACTTGAGTGGTCGTTCTATTCTGGTATGTGGTGTAAGCAGGAAATTAGCATCGACCATGGGTAATGGAACCGGGGGGCGGGTAGAGGGCTTACGTGAAAAAATAAAACTTTACATTTAATTTAAAATTTGTGTCCCCCCCCCCCAGCGGGGGAAAGTTCTGGTTCAGAAAGTACAAATCCAGACCAAGATGAGTTGAGTACTCTGTGACTGTGACTCTTTATATTTAACTAGTCGGTTGAAACAAAATCTTGGTCTGAATTTTTACTTTCTAGACCTGAACTTTCCACCTCTGGTCGCCACAGTACCAAACCAAGAAATCACCCCTGTATGTAAAACACATTGTAATGGACTTACTGGGAAGTACCCATTCAGCACAAATGTATCTGTGGAATAAGAACCAGAATGTTTTATAAAATGTTAAGACACCAATACAAACATACTCTGGCCAGGACAGCTAAGACAGTAGAAAAGAGTATGGATTTTATTTTATTTATTTGAGGAAGTTTAACTACAGCTGCAGGGAAGGAAGAATGACATTTAGGCATAAAACATCAGCATGCAGAAAATGCTACAGTGTGGGATCAGGGTCACTTTTACTGCACTGTAAGCATGGAGATGCCTTGTGTAGCCATACTGACTTCTGTGTAACTCGGAAGTTATGAAGTGAGCATAAAGGCGCATACAATCTGAACGAGACACTCCCTGAACCTTGGTCTTTGAGATCTCCAGCACCTGTTTCGCCCAGACAGATCTAACCCTCAAAGTCTGTGGGGACGACCTTTCCTAACTCCTTAACAGAAATATCATCTGCAAATGGACGGAGTAATGAAACAGTGATGCTACAGCATTTACTCCTAAGTATCACCACCTTCATCCTTTCCTGTCCCTTTGCTGTGATATATGGCCTTTTTCATTCTGCAGTACATTCCTACCACGTTTAACAGCTAAACACAGAGGCCATTTAGGGCCATTTAGGGCCATAGAGGTTTTTCGATCCCCTGTTTATTTGAGCCAGTTTTTGAGCCTTATACTATGTGATAATACACACAAACACGCATTATGATCTTCTTATTGCTATCATTTTGAGATCCAGGGGAAATTATTATTATTATTATTATTATTATTATTATTATTATTATTATTATTATTATTATCCATCCATCCATTTTCCAACCCGCTTATCCTACTGGGTCACGGGGGGTCCGGAGCCTATTTAGTATTATTATTATTATTATTATTATTTTACTTAATTAAGTTTTGGGATAGTAAAAAGCACATCCCTACGCATGTGATGTCATCATAAAGTCCTAACTGTCATCTTCAGATAACAACAGTAGGCTGTAGTATGAGAGACATGAGCAAAAACACAGAGGATAAAAATGAATTGCTGGATATCAGGAGGATATAAGAAGTGTTTAAACATTCTGGAATTTAAATAATCGTGGTTATGAGTGTGACGACAGGAGTGCCGTTCTCTGAGGGGAAGGCCATTCACGTCACTGACGCGCTCTTCTTACTGCCTCAGGCCCAGCTGGACAGGATGCGTCTGCATCGCTTTCACGACAGATCCCAGCGGAGATCCCGGGAGGAGGTGAACACCCGCCCCCGTGCCCGCTGCGCCTCCTCCGACGACAGCCATCACAGGAGGGCTGCGCACTGCGAGAAGCGGATAACCACCATCCCCGAGCTGTCCGAGTCCTTCGAGAGGAAGCTGCAGCTCCGAGGTCGCGGTGTGCCGGTCACGGTATGTCGGCCGAGACAGGGGGCCCCGGCAGGCCCGTGTGTGACACGCGAGCTTCGGGCTCGGTTCAGGGTGCTCCGCTTATTTTTTAAGATTAAAGTGCAGTATTATTCAATAAAAGTTATACTAGTGGTCAAAATTGTGAAAATACCTAGCATGTCTGGGATTTTGCTTAAAAAATTACTACACCAATATTGGCAGTAATGTTTGTAAACAAAGATTATTGCAAATATATATTGGACAATTAAATAAATAACTGGAGCGACAGCTGAGTTCTGCAATCTCTAAAAATTGGTTTCCACAATATTGGCCACTAGTGTATGTCAAAGATAACGTTTAGTATTTCTGTAGTGAAATATATACTGATTTTCAAACTGATATTTTCCTTGTGTCTAAAACCTAACAGCATACACTTTGTCTTTCTTTTTTCTCAACTATCAATCAATCACGATGTATCATTATTTTTTTTTTTTTTAACTATTTACCGTTTCCTGTAGTTGTTATGCACTTTAGGTTTACTTATGTGCTTATTATATTGCTTATTGTATTGCTTATTGTATTGCAGAACGATGTTGACAATATGTGTCTAATTCATCAAGAGGACATAAGAGGAGGCAAGAGTGGGAAAACAGAGCCACACTGTACCCACCAGCTCCACAAGGAAGTAAGTGACATGTCAGCATTCATTCACTGTCACACTGTGTCACTGTACCAGCTGGGCACTGGGGCTCTGTCACACTGCAGGGCTGCATAAAAACCGTTATGTAGTGAACAAAAGTTCTCCCTAGAACCACCCAGACAAAGTGTATATTTTGCAATGGCTGATTCTTTCAGAGTTGCAAATCTGGTCTTGCCATCTTTGATTGGTTGATGAGGAAGGTGAAAAGGTCAGAGCGCGAGGCTCCCTGCAGCGACAGCAGAGGTCCAGGCGAGACGTCGGGAGGTGCCGGCCTCGGGGCCGAGCAGGAGGAACGGCGGCTGTCACAGCACAAGCTGTGCCTGAGCAGCCAGCGCTGAGCCAAAGAGCTGGGCTTCCTTACTAGCCTGCCCACACGACAGCCAAAGAGCTGGGCTTCCTACTAGCCTGCCCACACGACATCCAAAGAGCTGGGCTTCCTACTAGCCTGCCCACACGACATCCAAAGAGCTGGGCTTCCTCCTAGCCTGCCCACACGACAGCCAAAGAGCTGGGCTTCCTCCTAGCCTGCCCACACGACATCCAAAGAGCTGGGCTTCCTCCTAGCCTGCCCACACGACATCCAAAGAGCTGGGCTTCCTCCTAGCCTACCCACACGACATCCAAAGAGCTTGGCTTCCTCCTAGCCTGCCCACACGACGTCCACATCCTGCTCCCTCAACTTACAAGCCGACCTCAGACTCTGTCACACACTCCTCTGTATACATCGAGTCTGGTTTGAGCCATGGACAAAGAGGAGTTATGTCTTGTGCCATCACCTTGTTCTGCATTTCTGTACTATGTTTTACTATAAAGACTAGCAATCAAGCAATAGTGATTGACAATTTACCTTATTTTCTGCTTTGTTCGATTTATGTAGGTTGACTGTCAGCTTAATATTATACAATTCATCATTTTACTTGAACATTTTTGCCTAAACTCCATATTCTCCATACTATTGTAATATATACATAAATTCATATATGTATCATATGTTATATAGATGTACATTATTTTGTCTTCCCTGTACACATTATTTTTCAAAACTGTTCCCATCTATTCATTTTCTACTTTGACTTATTCAACAGTTGTTTAACGTTGTAGTGACATATAAAATAAGCAGAGAACAGAGAACCCTTCCTCACATGTGAAGTAAATCTGTTGAAATAGTATTTCAGTAACATGCTCTGTAACTCATTTTTCTCCAGATGTAATGGCCACAGAATTCCTGATTAATCTTCTTTCTTGAAATACAACCACACCAACACAGAGTGGTAGCTTAAGGTCACGTACAGCACTGCTGGTGCTTGAAATGTGATCACGTGACACTGATTATGGGGTCGGTGCCTAAGTCAGCAGGTCAGGGATCTGTGGTCATGAATCTAATCCCAGAGTATTCAGATCACTCTTGGGCTCTTTATGCTCCATGGACATCGAATGTGGGCTGACCCTGCCCTCTCACCCAAAACTTCCCTCACTTACATCACTTTGGACAAATTGATTAACAGGCAAATGATTAACAGGAAAGAGGGATAAACCAGAGAAACTCTATTGGTGTGTTACTTTCTCATTTAATTTAATTTGTCGTGTCATTTGTGAACTGGCTCGTGTACAAAACAATTTCCATTTATACCTACATAAACTGCCAGAAAGAAAAATTTAGCAGTATACAGAATACATATTCAATATTTAAAAGGAAACAGAGAAATTTACCCCGCGATCCTGCCCAGGATAAGTGGGTAAGAATGATGGATGGATGGATGGATGGATGGATGGATGGATGGATGGATGGACATAAAAAAATTGCAGAATTCAGAAAAAATACAAATATTACAGTTATAGCTCCCATCATTAAATACAATTAGAATGTAAAATTGAGTAACATTTTTTCATTGTAATTCCCCAATGTATTTAAACATAATTACTGCAATATCTACAGAAGAAGCATTTAAAACAGAATTTCTATCTTAGCACTTAGCAAAATATTAACCATTTTCTTATTTTAGTTCTCTTAATCAGTACTGAATATATAGCATAACACTTAATAGGTCATAGTGTAAAACATCTTCACAATAAAAAATGAAAAATAATACCATAAATAACAAATAAACAAACCTAAACACACAGTTAAGGGAGGATTTGTTTAGAAATGCCATTATCATAGTACTTGGATCAACAATCATACCATCTTGCAATCAGCAAGATTTATATTTTACTGTAACGTGCACTTTAAGTAACCTATGGAATAAACATACTTACACAAGACCCTCACGGGTCAGCGGCAGGTCCAAAAGAATTTCTAATAAATTAGGTCAACTAGTCCCTCTTCTACTTTGATTAACTTTAAATATGAAAAATATGAAAATATGAAATATGAAAAAAAAAACTCTATAGCCAGACATATAACCCCACTGCAACTTTGTTACTTCTTTGCTAATAACAAATAGGACACAATACAGGCCATAGTTATTGGGTAAGAAATGCAGTATTAAGCCAACGATTAAGAGCAAAGGCAGCCAAGACAGCCCTGTACTTATTTAAGGCTAAAACAAGATTCAAAGACAAAAGCAAATCTGTTTACAGTAAAGGCAACTAATAAAAACATAGGAAACATAGGTCTTACTTTATTGATTTCCTCTTTACCTAAAGACTTCTCCACGTTCCTCTGGACCGCCACCCATGCTAGCACTCTTCGGAAGTCTGATGATTAAAGCTAAAGCTTTGCATAACTTCATGGACAGAAGAGGTCTTCCAAGGCCTTTGGTTGATGTATGTGTTTGGTCCAGGGCACATTAGACGCTCTAATTAAACATGATGGACTCCGGGTCCTGATTCATCATCTGTGCCATGTGTCTGAGAACATCTTTTTTGGTAATGATGCCCAAAAGGCGGCTGCAAAACAGAAAAAAAAAATAGATTGAATATGAGAATACTACCCGCTAGGGGGGGCTCAAATGACAAAGGCTGACGGCGACCCCTGCGACAGACTCACCCACTTCGAGTGACCAGGCACTGCCGGAGACCCAGTTTACGGAAGATGTCCACCACCGTCTCCATGGGCGTGTGGTCTGTGACGGTGAAGGGGCTCAGGTTGAGGATGCGTCGCAGCTTGAGCGGCTGGGGGCTGCTAGCGGGCAGCTGGGGGGCCTCCTCAGTGAAGTACACCATGGAGATGCTCACCACCCCTTCCTGTTTTTGCCGGGCATTTTCTAGAAGAAGAAGAGTACAGCTAACTGTCCATGACAAGTCCAGTTCAGTCATCTGTTAAGGATGTTATAAATGTATTTGGCACATACTATTTCAAAAACACGTGCAGCATAAGAATAAAACAACCCCTGGATGGTATGTAAATTCCACAGGACATTTACGCATGTATACAAATGGCCATCAAGAGATACCAATTAACCTCAAATGCATGACTACACTATGGAATGAAACATTTGACCAATTATGCACATACTGACAGTGCTCACAGACCAGAGAATGAACATAAAAAGCCCCAACAATAAAAACGAAAAGAAAAACTACTAAAAGCATTATATTCCCCATTGTGTAAAATGTGTTCCGCATATGTGTGCAAGCAACTTCATCTAAACACCACAGATTAGGTGTTTTGATGGAGATGACAGTCCTTTTTCAGAGTTACAGGGATGAGGTAGATATAGGGTCAACAGAACAGAAATAAAACATGAAAAGCTAAAGAGCATGAAAATAAAAAGCTAAAGAGCTAAAAACAAAACAGCAAAATATAACAGGCGCCAGAGTCAAAATAAGATTAAATAAACAGCAACTATAATTCCAACCATACAAAGAACCATACAAGGAACAGACAGACTGAATAAACACAACACTTTTGGCTACTTAATTACTTAATTACTCCTGAGTGGGCCACACCCCGACCATCTCACAGTCATTAACCTCTTTTTGGTAATGGCTATAAGACAGATTCTGAGAAAAAATGCAGAAGTCTGTAGCAAGATGACCCTCAGAGACTCACTGATAGCCAGAGTCAAATCCCTGCGCTGGACGAAGCCAATGAGGCGCTCTGACTCGCGGGAAACCACCACGGGGAAGCCATTGTAGTCGGTGTCTTTGATAAGGGCCTCAACGTCCTCCACCGTGGTGCTGTCCTGCGTGAGAACAGCCAGCGGGGGCTCTCCACAGCGTGGACGCATCACGTCCGTAGCCAGCGTGCGGTGCGTGAACTCATCCTTAACGTCCAGGAAAGGGTAGCCATTCAACTGGATGTGGGACTCGTAGATGCCCTCTTTGCCGAAGGCGTCTGCCACCCACTTGCTGGTGACGGCGGCGGCCATCAGGGGCACGATGTACTCCAAGCCACCCGTCAGCTCGAACATGATGACCACCAGAGACACCGTCATCCGCGTCACCCCACCTACAAGCGGGCAGACAGGAATTTCAGGAAGGGAACGTGGCCACATAAAAGCGATAAAATCAGCAGAGCAAAAATAGAAAATGGGCAAGTTGAAAGGTATGAGGCTCAAACCCAGGCATGCTGCTGCTCCCACCATGGCATACAGGCCAGGCGTGACACAGTCTGCTCCAGGACGGCACCAGTTCTTGAAGATGATCCAGTCGTGGTGATGGTAAGACATCTGTTCCACAGCGATGCCCACGATGCGGCCTGCGATAGCCCCTACGGCCATGCTGGGGATGAAGAGCCCAGAGGGAATCTGTCCGGAGCAGAGAAGGGCAATCAAAATTCAGACGGCACTGCATTGTCAGGCACTTCCAAGTCCGTCGTCCACGACGTCCTGACCTTTATTCCAAAGGTGAAGATGGTGATGATGATCTTGAAAATAAGCGCGAGTGCAAGCTGCCAGAGTGCGGTGTAGACCCCGGGACCAGCAGGCCTGTCGGGAATATCATCTGCTGGACGGGTCATGTTGGGGTCATTCGCGTAGTCACAGAGCTGGGAGGACTCCAGAGCTCCACAGTCGTTGAAGAGCTCAGAGATGAGCTCGCTGGTGCTGCGTCTGGTGTAGGGGTTGGGAAAGGCCAAGATGGCCGTGATGCCCGTCACCGCCATCACCTCCAACACCGGGTACTTCCCCAGCTGTGTCGTTTTGCGGCGTCGGCACCAGGCGATGTTTCCTCGAATGAAGAGCGTCCCCCACAGACCCCCAAACACTCCCAGCAGAATGAATGGCACCAGTTCTGCCATGTACCAGGGGGTGTGGTATTCTACATAAAACAGGACCAGTCGGCTGTTCCCAAATGGGTTGATAGAGCGCAGAGTAAAGGCAGCTACTAGGGCGGCGAAGAAAGACCTCCACAGAGTCTTCAACGGGAAGTAGTAACTAACCTACACAAAGAGAAGTCATTCTATTCTGAAGAACACTGGCAGAGTAGAACACCATTCAATGAATACATTCAATGAACACTGTCCCCCTGGGATCAATAAAGTTCATCTTATCTAATCTTATTGGGTCAAATAAAATAAAGAAATATGAGTCATCCTACTTCTTCCAGGCTGAAGAGAACTCCTCCGATTGGTGCCCCAAATGCCACAGATACACCAGCTGCTGCTGCTGCAGATAAAACCTGTAAGACACAAACCCAAAGTTCATTAAAAGGTGGTCAGAGGAACCATTAGAGGTTTAACATATGGAGGATTCTCTCTGCTCACATAAGCCACGGGACACGCCAGTGGTTATACGATCACATGATTTGCATACCAAGCAAGGAAATTACGAAAATGCTATTTGCAGTTGATATAAACAAGCAAAGTTTGTCAGAAAGGTGGAAAAATCTTAACTACTGTGACAGGTGACAAATCACTGTGCATTTCTCCTGTTGTAGTTGGATAATCGTTTACCTCTCTGCGCTTCCCCTCGTTCTTGCTGTACTTGGAGAACAGGCTACAGAAGAGGTTTCCACAGCAACAGGCCACATGCACCAAGGGGCCCTCCTTTCCCAAACTGAGCCCGGATGATACGGCCAGAACCAACGTGACCGTCTTTATCAGCAAGGTCCATTTTCCCAGGTAGCCCCGAATGATAAATCCACTGAGGATTGTCTTTATCTAACGGGGACAGGTAGGAAATTGCTGCGGGGGTGCCCACTTTTCATACAATGTGAGCTCATATTACATGGTATTGCATTACGTTTGAGTCATTTTTTAATCGAGGACAGACAGAGTACTTGTGGTGCTCACCTCAGGGATGCCTGATCCACAAGCATACGGTGCAAAGACCCGAACGAGAGACACGGCCAGAAACGAGAAAAACAGCGCCCAGATAATGTACAGGGAGTAGTTTAACAAGTATGCCCCAGCACCCTGGCAAGAAGAAAAAGGAATACAGTCAAACACGGTACATTTAGCATTTAATCAGAACCAGCACAAACTATATAAGGGTTTCAGATCCTACCATGGTATAAACACCGTACCTGTGTGTGGCCCATCATGAGTTCGGACCACGTCTGCCACTGTGGACACTTATCCCGGTCATCAAAAGTGGTCTCATTAGAGGTCCAGCAGCACTGCTCATGGCTGTACCAGAATGCTGACAGACACACTCCTTCCTTCAGGTCCGTCATCCAGTCCACCGCCAGGTCAATGACAGCAGCCAGTGTACCTACAGACAAGAGACAAGTAAAATTAGTTTCAAGACATCACATACCCTTCTTCATGAAGCATATATTATTCGTTTCATCTAAGATATTGGAAACTGATCGTGAAGAATAATTATGGGGTGTTTATCAATGCGCGTACTTGACCATTCTTGTGTTCTCACATACCTGTCTGACATCATCTTCCATCGCCAAAGTACAGTTCCAATTCTCAGCGGATGGTAAAAATCCCCAAACGCCCCAAATATCAAGGACGCATCGGTTGCATCCTCGCTAAACAGAACAATCCCCTGATTCATTGTAGCCCAAGTTCATTCTTGGGAGTTAAATAAGCAAGTACACAAGTATGATCTTTGTGTTCTTAGTATTCAGAAACACCCATGAACCATTCTAGTTGTTTTTTTTAACTATAAGCACTGATGTTAATACAATTCTGATATTCCAAGTGAAGTTGGGCCACACCTGACAGAAGCCCAATGAGAAGCATCACCACCCATCCGGACCAAGCGTCCAGCAGGCTCTTAACAAACTCCCAGATGGACTCCTTGCTCTTACTGGTAATCTAGGCATACAGCAAACACATAACAAAATCAGTCTGGATGTACTAAGTGATCTGACTGAACACCCCTGAAAGTCAGCACTATTTTCAGGACAAAGCATGCTCACCTTCCTGTGGCGATCTGTGTCCCGCGACTTCTCTCGAAGCCAGTCGATAGTATGGAAATCCTCATAAGTGGCTACATCCGGGAAGGGCTCATCTAAAAAGTCCATCAGATGGCCAGACCCAGATCCATTCATCTCCTCTGTGGGGGTCATGCTAGTCTCTACTACAGAGATAAAAGCAGAACCTGACAGATGACTCCTCACAGGAACTATTTCATGCATACAATTATTAATAATTAAGTGCATAATAAACTGAGAAAAACTGCAGGGTTTCTGATAGTCTTAAGAACATCATACAATTATTTTAATAACCTTGCTTAATCGTATATGGTTTTATGTAATGTCCTTGGTGTTGTTTTCTCTTTTTCTTTCTTTTTTTTTTTGATCAGGTAAATAAAGATGCAGGAACAGCAGGAGATGACTCGAAAAAGATAGCAGGTTCGGATTAAACAAGCAATCTATTTTATTTCTCTCTCTTTATCTCTGCGGCACGTCTCTGCGGCTTTCCTCCTCTCGCTTTCGTCCTGTAGTAACGCAATGCCTCTGTTAGTGCGGCACCTACGAGCATCTTCCGGGAGTCTCGACGTGACTCTGTTCTGTAAAGCTAAAGGTTGGTACCCAGCTAACAAATCTGTGCGTCTCTGCACACAGCGGCTTACCTTCGCTAGCCATATTTTGTGTATATTGCAGATAAACGCCTTACAGCGTACGAATATCCCCCGTCGACCTGTTCGTCCCAGATATTTTCACTGTCATCATTTTTAATGCAAAAAATATATCCAGGCTTAACCGGCAGCTTCGTACAACGGACCCCCTCCCGGCGCACGACTCTGCACCACGTGATCCCAACACCGCATACACGTGTTAGTGCACGGTAACAGCTGTCATGTGTGTCTGTAACGCTTAATTTCTTTTGGTTAATAAATTCATTATTCGCTTATGTACTATTTTATTTCTTTTTTAGGCAAAGTGTATAATTGACAATCCCCATTTAACCTTTTTATAACTGTATATTAGATAGGCTATCTAATGTAATCTATTGAGCACAGCTAGGCTATTGAAATATAAAGTATTCAGATGATGAATCATTTCCCAGGTATACAGTATGACACAGCAGTTCACAGCAGCCTGACCTTGTCCATCCTTGTTTCAGTCCCCTCCCTGACGGGGACTGCCGTGGGCCCTGCAGCTCCTACCTAGGCTCCTTGGTCTCCCTCGTCTCCTTGTTCCTTCTGCTAATTCGGCCGGCCGTATTCTGGACCTAGTTAGCCGTCCTGTTTTTAGCTTCATTCTGTCCAGTCCTGTGCTTCTATCCCTGTCTGTCCCGTGTTCCCTTTCCTGTCGTTGTTGCTGTGGTGTAGTGTTTTATGTCTCCCGTCCTGTTATTCCCCCAGATACCATTCCAGTTCTCATCTGCTCTGTTCCCTTAGTCTTGTCATGATCTGGTGTCCCGTCTTTCCGGTATAGTCTGTCCATGGTCCTTCATCTCATATGCTCCTTCCTGTCTTGGCAGTACCTCCCGTGCCCAGAGTATACATACTTCACACTAGACAGTGGAAATATTGCACTAATCAGAAGTGCCTCTCAATCCTGTTCCTGGAGGATTGTTTTCATTCCCATCCTACCTTAATCAGGGTCAGATGGTCCTTAATAGGCTAATAATAAATGTGGCAGGTGGGTTGAAAGTAGTGTGGGTTGGAATTCTTTAAGAAATGGAACAGGATGCTCATCTGAGTATTTGGTATAATGGAGGAAGTGCCCCAGGTAACCCTAATGATTTAGACCTGGTTGAAGCAGGGCCAATTATTGATCCTTCTGCCAGATTTCTGAGAGTATTTCTCAACACTGTGGGCTCAACTTGTCCTAAAGCAAATGGCACTTTCAACCTTTCTACTTTGAGGAAACGCTTCATACAGCCAGTCACCAATCACTCAGACGCCTGTACACTGGTTTGAACTAATTTGTAAGAGTATCCCCAGCTATTTCCATTAAGAAGGAGAAATGAATTCGCTCTGCGTGCCAAAACTCAGATTTTTCATTCTTTTGCTTATTACTCTCTATGTGTTTGCTTCGGTTACACCTTAGAGGAAATGTTAACTTTGTGTACAGTTGCCTGCATATAAGCAACAGCTCATTTTAACCACTGGCTTGACATACCCCCTTCTCCCTTACAGCGAATAATTAAATGTGTTTAATCAACATCATGCACAAACATATTTTTCACGAAATGTCCCCACATATGGGTTCATTTTTAATATTTTGTAATTAGCAAAGTAACTGCAGTTTTTCATCAAGTTAAAAGGGAAAAAGTGGCATTTTAAATGCCTTCCTGCCTTCTGTTCGTTGATGTATGCTATGTCCTTCCTTTGAGATATAAACGAGCCTCGTACGACAGCGTATCGGACAGTTTCACCCGTGTTTTGTCTTCCTGCAAAACACAAAAGGCACCTTGCTATTAACAACAGTAACTTCCATTGCCCTTCCCAGTTATAACCATCCCATTGTGTGGACAGTACAGCACTACACAGGAAATTCTTTGTTGCCCAAACCTAACTCTATATTCTGACCTGTGTGTGTGTGTGTGTGTGTGTGGGTTGGGGGTGGGTGTTGTCACTTTTCCCATCAACTCTTTTAATGCCCATGTTTACATGATAAAAGTTTAAGACAGATGATAAAAGGAAGGAATTTCCATGCATTTATTTGTAAATGTGTATAAACCCCATGGCCTGTGACAGCGACCCTGGACTTCATTAGTAGTGGATGGATGTTTGCATACTATTGACTGCTGCGTATTTGGATGTGTAAAACAAGCATATAATATATATAGACAAAATAAGTCACATAATAATTTAAATATGATTTTGATTTTAAAAGATCAGTGTCCATTTAACTGATTTATTTTTATTCACTGTTAATTACAGTAAATTCTACGAATAACATTCTTTCAATTGCATTATTTTTTTATTAGCTTTGTGTGGTTAGTTTATTTTATTAGCAAAAATGTTATTTAAATCCATACTATATCCAGATATCCATGAGTAAAATTATGTTGTTTGCAGAATAAATAGTACAGGTATGCATTGCTTAACAACCTACTGCTTGCTAACCTACCATCTTAATACCAAGCTCCTGTAAAGATAGCATAGATCGAATTGAATAGCATGCCAAATCAGATGTAAACGGACATAAAAAAAACTGCATCATGACCTAGGGTATTTATCACAAACAGAATTTCTTGCTTAGCTGGATAACTTGTCAGATTAACTTTATCTTCGTTCGCTTACATTTAGCCCAGACTACCTTAAATCTGGCAAGTTATCTTGCTAACACAAAAATCCAGCTTCATGATCCAGGCCTTTACTTAGCACACGGCCTATGGCATGTAAACAAACACAGTCATGTTAAGATTCTCAGTCATAATAGTCATAATGACTCCAAGTTATATTTAAGTGCTTCATGGGCTGCAAATGCCATTAATCAAATTCCAAAAGTGCTCCCATCAAACAAAGGAATGTAATAAACGTTGAAACAAAACTAATGATACAAAGAAGGAAAATATGTGAATACTATTGGATGTGAGATTGGGCACATTTCATTGTGTCATCCAAGACTTCTATGCATGTTCAGTACAGTATTTGATACAGTACTGTACTGTGCAGCTGCCTTCACATCCTAGAAAATTTCAGCTCCATTGCTAAGTACTAATACAATTCATGCAAAATAATAATAATAATAGTTGTTGTTTGCATACTGTGTTTTATTATATGTATTAGTAACTGTTGCTATTGTATTACAATGCAAGATTTTTGACATTGACGTGTACAGTACTATGTATGCTGTAGGTATATAAGTCTGTATCAGTACTGTAAGGTATCTATTTATGGTGATATCTGTGGGCTCATCTAACAACCAAATTCCTTAACGATAACCTTAATTGGAAAAACATGAGGCCGTAAAACAATGTACACCTATAAAATTAAACTGAATAACTTTTGAATGATGCATGATTACAAAGATTGTATTTTCTTTGTTTTTAATACTCCCATAAAGACAATAATCTTATAGCTCTGAACTTGGTCTATCAAGCAGTGATTGTTTGATCTGTTTTTTTGTGTCTGTGCCATTGATGATATTCCTTTCCTGCAGGTATGAATATCTTCAAATGTTCCCTATCCTTGGTTTAATGTTTACCGGATGCATTTTTTTATCACTTGAGTGAGACAACATGCAAAAAAAAAAAAAAAAAAAAAAACATAATTCAGAATTGGAAACAAGGGAAAAGAATGGCCCACTAATCCGTGAGATTTTACGTGCTGTATAATCACATCCTGTTTACATGGGATAGCTTCCTGTAAGGCTGGCTGGCTGGAACCAAAAAGACCTCTCTGCCCACTTTGCCTGTCACTATCTGCATTGCTCTGATACGGCAACAGCACTGGCAAAAGAAAGGCGTAATCTGAAGAAGCTGCTCTCCGTCCAAGCAAATGCAGTTTTTTTTTCCTTTCTTAATAGGACCTGGTGGTGAAGGAGTCTATCTGGAGCTGTAATGAAGTAATGAGAGATAACTGACAACTATATTTTAGCACTTCCAATCCAACCAGACTCATAATAAACCATTTCTCCGCAACTATCTCAGGAGGACAATTCAGTGTAAGGAAAGCCATCACCATGCAGGCCTGCACTTGTGCTCTGGAGCTCTTTGGGATATTTTTATCTATTATTGCCTGGCTTTGCTCACTAGCCACGACCCTCATGCCGCAGTGGAAGACCAAGTCTACAGAGCTGCTGATGAAAGAGAGCTATGAAACCGGCCTGTGGGAGAACTGCGTGATGCATGAGGGCGGCTCCATGGAGTGCAGACCTTACGACGGCGTCCTGGGCTTGCCTTTAGACATCAAGCTGGCCCAGATGTTCATGTGTATGGCTCTGGCCACTGGCATCTTGGCAGTGCTGCTCCCAGTTCCAGGACTGCAGGTGATCAAATGCTGCACGGGGCAGGAGGAGGGTTGCCATGCCAAGAAAGTCATGAAGATGATCGGGGGCATTTTTAGCCTGTTAACTGGAGTGGAAGTTCTGATCCCTGTGTCATACATAGCTCATAAGACAATAGCGGAGTTCTTTGATGAGTCTGTGTCGGAGCAGGTGGCGAAATGGGATCTTGGTCATGCTCTGTTCTGTGGCTGGGCTGCCAGCTTCCTTCACATTGTGGCTGGAGTCTTGTTGGTCAGCTCTTGCTATTGCCTGCAGATGGATGTTCATCCCGGGGCTGAGAAGAGGCACGATGTCAAAGCTATCGCCTACTCTTCGAAAAGTACATCCGAATACGTCTGAGCGCTGTACGGTCCCTCTTGGAGATCCAGAAAATCAGTCAGCTGCCCCTTTTAGACATGGCTTGAGGACACATCTGCATGGAAATTGTGATTCGGGACAAATCAACACAATACGGAGGTCTTCAGGTATTCACTAGTGTAAATATATCAAGTTTTCTTGGGTTATATTTTCTCATTTTGTCTTTTCATTTTACTAGGGTGATCATAAAAAAATACATAAAGTTCTGATGCTGTAAATGAA
The DNA here is from genome assembly GCA_026781145.1 of Hippopotamyrus pictus. NCBI lineage: Eukaryota > Metazoa > Chordata > Actinopteri > Osteoglossiformes > Mormyridae > Hippopotamyrus > Hippopotamyrus pictus. The sequence goes on along the minus strand of JAODLC010000038.1, from coordinate 14,598,986 downwards.
CCAATGTGATTTTGATACAAAGAAGTAGTATTCATTGCAATTTTTTTATAAATCAACTGTATGTTTATCAAGTTTGAAAACAAGAGCTCTTTTCTTACACTAAATATTAGCTAAATTTTTTTGTTAGGTTTTTCACTGTGAAATGAATTTATACTTTGGTAATGCAACATAAGTTGTTTATAAAGCATGATTATTATTGTTATCATTTTGTTTATTTCTTTGTTGTTTGACAATCTCGTTATTTCTAGTAGTTATAAATTCTAAAATGAGTTATAACAAACATGGCTCTTCTTTGGATAAGGTAATGAAAGGGTGCCAGTGTGCACTGGCAGATTGCTGTGCTGCTTCTTATCTGTTTGTATGTCCAAGAGGAATTTTTGAAATATTGCTTCAGGCTCTCCATATCTGTTCCTGGCTCTTGGTTTTCATAGTTGGTTGATAACAGATAGATAGCTGGGTGGAGCAAGTGCCAGGGAGGAGAAACTGCATTATTTCACTGAATTTGAACCTTTGCATTGTCTGTACATCAATATGTTTTTATTTGCATCATTCCCTGTTCAGAGTGTGTATAGTATAGTATAGTATAGTATAGTATAGTATAGTATAGTATAGTATAGTATAGTGCACATACAACAAACGGCTTGACTCATCTAAGGTGTGATAAGCGAGAACAAGAAAAAGGTTTTGGAAAAAGTAAGTGAAGGTGTGTTGATTTATATGCAAATCCATAAAACATACAAAGAATTTCTGTAGCTGCCGTAAATATTTTCATATACATAGCAAGTGAGGGACCATGTGGGAGCGTCATAATCAAAGTGAAAAAATCACTTCTCAGTCAACTGCGCTGATTAGCTGTACGTTATCGGCTGTGACACACCCTGCATGCAGGCGCCTTCCTGCACAGACAGCATCTACTGGTGTCGTCAGCGTGCTATAAAGACCACATGGCCAGGGTCCGCATTTCCCAGAACCCCGTTGCCTGGAAAACAAGCCAAGCTGTTTCCTCCAAGACAAGCTGATTTAAGCAAATAACCATTATGACGGTGGAAATGGAGCAATTAGCCCTCTGACGAGCACCAAAATGCTTTCCTTGATATCTCTCATCCGGTACAGCAAGTGTTAACACATTTAGGCACGAGGGAGTTCAAGTGGGTTCTTTTCATTAATTGTAATTTTGATGGCATTTGATTGAACTTGAACTGCTAATAAAGAGTACAAATGTTCAAAAGTTTTTTTTTTTAATAAAAACTTATGTAACTGCATCGTGTCCAATATCTAGAGTTATTAAACACTATGAAATTAAACACTAACTTTAACGTGTAAGTCTAGCGTATAAAGGCTGACTATCAAAACCTAATCACCTGCTTAATATACATATCCCATAAAAAATTATAAGGTTTCATATCACATCTTACATTTTTTATTATCAAAGGTTTTGGTCTCCATGTTTCCTGAGGAGCTTCACCTTCCATTAACATTTCATTATTTATCAGCTATTTTTGTCCAAGGCAATGTACAGGTGAGACAGAGAATACATCACTATCATACAAGTGCTCCTTGTTAAGCTTCCAGTAACATGTGTGTCCTAGAGAAACGGCTTTTGTTTGATAAACAAGGTGGCCAATACTCCCTACATTTCACTAGTACAGGCAAAACAGAACAGCTAACAAAATAGCCCTGTCTTCCCCAAAGTGACGGCATTTCTGACATAGTCACTTACAGCAAGACAACCTCAATACTACATTTCAACATAGAAATACATAGAAACATAAAACATAGAAACCACATGGGGAAAAAAAGAAAAGTTTGTCCAAGGAATAAAGTATGAAAAAACAAAACAGTACATCTATTTATATATCTGTAGTTTGAGATTTGTTAAAAAAAATCACTTTGTTCATAGTAGAATTCCTGTAAAAGCCTCCATCACTGATTTTCAAAATATACAAATGAAACACAAAGCCACAGGCTGGGTCCTGATTGCTGGATAAGGTCATTCCCTAGAGAATTCTCCATGCCAGGGAGACTGCCGCACCTCCTGTGCCTGCTGGTTCTAAGGAAAGATAACAGGAGGCAGGACCACTTACAGCTCACAAACACCCAGCATTTAACAGGACCACTTACAGCTCACAAACACCCAGCAGTGAACAGGACCACTTACAGTTCACAGACACCCAGCATTTAACAGGACCGCTTACAGCTCACAGACACCCAGCATTTAACAGGACCGCTTACAGCTCACAAACACCCAGCAGTGAACAGGACCGCTTACAGCTCACAGACACCCAGCGTTTAACAGGACCGCTTACAGCTCACAGACACCCACCGTTTAACAGGACCGCTTACAGCTCACAGACACCCTGCGTTTAACAGGACCGCTTACAGCTCACAGACACTCAGCATTTAACAGGACCACTTACAGCTCACAGACACCCAGCGTTTAACAGGACCGCTTACAGCTCACAGACACCCAGCATTTAACAGGACCGCTTACAGCTCACAGACACCCAGCGTTTAACAGGATCGCTTACAGCTCACAGACACCCAGCATTTAACAGGACCGCTTACAGCTCACAGTCACCCACCGTTTAACAGGACCACTTACAATTCACAGACACCCAGCATTTAACTGGACCACTTACAGCTCACAGACACCCAGCATTTAACAGGACCACTTACAGCTCACAGACACCCAGCATTTAACACTTTCACATTCACACACGCGTGCTCATCTTCATTCTTTTTTTTTTTTTTTTTGATTACATGACTTCATGAGAAATTCTATACACTTTATATATTACATACGGTAATTATTCACAATTCACCGTGCCACAAAGTTTGAATTAATATCAGTCCCAACAGGAGCATATTTTTTACTTGTGTATTTGACAAATAATAATATAACATCTTAATGATTTTGATCTAATGGAAGCCCTGTCTTACTTTCACTTAGACAAGCCTATAAGAATAGCAATATACAATTTTAATGATGATTAGCCCTTTACTTAATCAGTAAACTGTTAAATCCTTCACCTTTTATAATATTGTTTATTATTATTATTTATTATAAAATCATAAAAATGCTTAGAAACTCTTCTGAAGCAGTATATGAAGATGACTGCAAAATGAAAGTCAGAATATGAAGACTACAAAATTAAAGTCAGAATATGAAGACTGCAGAATGAAAGTCAGAATAATACAGCTCTAAATTGTATTCCCATTCAGTCTATGTGACTGTAAGAATCCACAGAGACTGATTCCAAGGCAATAAGTACCACCCCAGAGTCATGCTGGGCCCCCCACCCCCCTCAGGAGTGGTGTGTGTGTGCAAACTTCCCCAATTAAACCTACAGCGCTGGAACAGATCGAGGATGTAAACAGCAAGTCGTTTTACCTAACATGAAAACAAAGCGTATGTACAGTATACAGTGTGGCCATTACTCATTCCATAACATTCACACCAGTACATTATAAATTAATATGAATTAACATAGTCTGATGGTATGTATATCAATTTTATGTAACTGTGAAGGAGTTAAGAGCATGATTCACATGTAAATTCATGTGCAGGTTTTTTTACCATAGCAGAATAAAGTGTCTAACAAAAAAACTGTTCAAATTTTAAATTACAAATGTAAGCCTGAACATATTAATAAATATTCATAATAATATTCATTAATAAATATTCAACCTGCTTGTCTGATCCCTACATTTCCCCTCGGGCATGGCTGCTAATCAGCCGTCCCTGAAGCTTGTTAGTCGTACCTCTTGTTCTCCCCTCTTGTTAACCAGCCACGGTTGCCTTGTGTTTACCCCTCTGTTAGGCATGAATGGTATCATCTCAGTGCTGTGCTTCTTGTTCAGTCTTTGCTTTCTGTGTATGTTGCTATCCTGCCTGTTTCCCCACAATAAACACCCCTGCGAGGGGTTACCCTACCGACAGCCTGCATTTGGGTCATCCTTCTCCTGCTGCTACGTAACACATCTAATATATAAACAACATAAATGAAATTTATAATCATGTACACTTTGTCATGGAATCGTTATATAACATGGCCCATTTCTCACTGTCATGTACATTGTCCACCTACTGAACCTAAAACAGCTTTATCACATTTTCTGAAGTTGTAAGATGTGACCAAAGATCTTTATTCTTTTGGGTGCCTTTACTTGTCAAAGATTTATCCTAAACGAGGAGTGTACCTTAACTCAAGACAGTAATATTTTTTTCAGGCTTTGGTGTGTCTTAAGAAGCTTTGTTCTTTAACTTTGTAATATAACTGGATTCCAGTGCTTGTGTTTTTGCACGGATCACCATGGTAACACTTAACTTGACGGGGCACAAATATTTACTAATAACTCAGTTACTGCTGAAGTGTAAACCAAGAACAAATCATGAAGAAATATGGTTGCTATTGGGATAAAGCATGAGCCATGATTCATTATTAATGAACAAACATGTGGTCAGTATTTCACTTATGTTATTCATGACTTGTTCCCTCGGTCGTCGATTAGCAGTTCATTCAGTAGTTCACAAAGCTTTCCAGTATTAACACATATTATAAGAAATATAGTAACTGCTTGAGATAAAACATGCGATATATTAATGATGAATTATTATAAGATCAGTATGTAACTAAGACTTAGTTTGAGGTTAATTAGTACATAAGTAATGGTATGATGCTATATAATTTGTACCTCATCAAGTGAAGTGTTACCACTGATGTCACACTCCTGTAAGATGAAGTTTAGGCCTCAGTTGGAATAACTTGTCACTGAAAATGATAAACAGTTCATATCATCGATTTCCTTGAAATCACCCAAGTATTACACATGTATCTGGAATGCAGGGTTTTCCCGGACATACAAGTGATTTTCAGTGATTTTGTTTCTGTGAGGTACTGACCTTTGAGAGTAGCTTGTGCCAATACCTAATGAATCAGATTCACCTTTAGTCTGTCCCAGAGCAAGATCCCTGGGCAAAAGGACAACTGGATACCTATACGAGAGAAATACAAACCCACTGCTCATCATCATTATAGAGGCTACGATCCCTATCCTAATGCCATCCCCCACTTCCTGTTTGACTGGGGCAGAGGGCATGTGAAAACTGGGGGGAAAGGCTATTGTATGATTGCCCACCACAGAGTATACGTTCCATGAAAGAGGCACAAAGGAGCACACCCCTGCCAGTAAATAGAGGGTCCCGGCCATTCGGAAAGCAGTCATGATGACCTTCTGCTCCTCGATCCCAAAGAAGATTTTCTGGAGTCCGTACGCCGCACTGACATTCCCGCCAACCCCAGTGACAGCAGCCACCAGCAAGAGAACCTGAGCTGACCGGATGTCGAAGGGTACAAATGTGTCCCAAATTCTCATAGGCTGACAGAACAGCAGCTGATACTGTGAGGTCACCAGCCAGCGACTGTAAAAGCACATCCTCCAGATACCTACCCAGGCCACCCCCGATGTTATGACTGCCGTGTCTGCTGTGTACCAGACCCGCCACTGGATTACTCCAATAGTCACCACCGATAGGATCCATCCCACAATGCCCAGCCAGAAGCCCACAAACTGCAGGTGAGACTTGTGCACCAGGTACATTGTTCTACTTAGATTTTCTTCTGGAACATCCAGGTAATACTTCACCTTAAGGAAAGTCTGACTTCGTTCAGTGATGTTCAAGGTCTGGGGAACATATGTGATCCCACCGAACCTGCTTTTTAAAGAGCTTTACTTCCACACTTTGGTGTCCAGGAAGGGTAACATCTCTAGCTGGATCTGTCAAACATTTTGAGCTGTCTGCTGAAGACATATAGTCAACTAAACACCTTTCTCACCTGTTAGAGAAGGAAAAAACAAGAGATACAACACCTGTCAGGGCAAAGCCTAAGAAACCTAAATCACAGTCACACACAAAGACACACAAGTATCTCCTTATATCTGACAGAAACCAAATGGAAAAAAACCATAAAATACCACAAAAAAACCTGCTGTTTAGTCTTCGCACTAATTTCCATTGGTCCTGTTTCTTTTTGAAAAAATGCCAGTTATATACATAAAAGCTGATCATTATCATTGAATATTACAGGTGTGCTTTTTCACCAAAAAAGAAACACCCTGTTTTTGTTGGTAAAAATATTACTATAAAAGGTATAATACATCACAATAAACAAGCATGAGTTCTATTCACGTAAAAAAATATCTAGTAGCTCATTAAATGTTATTCTTTATTACAGCAGCCAATAGCCTGCACCCATCCAAAGAAACCTCTTTGAAGTCCCTATGGGTACACTATACAAACACTGCGGGTTGATAGTGAAGAGGACTTTTACTGAATTGAATTTCTCTTCTGCATGGGAAAATCACTCACTCAATGCAACAACACACTACTAAAGCGTAGAGCATTAATGACCAATGTGCGATTAAATGGTTCAGTGTCTATGATGTTTCTTCGTAAAGAAATTCCCCCAGTTAAAAGATACAAATAAGTAAATGTAAGTTAAACTGTATTGCGGGGGATGTAGATTTCCACCGGCCGTGTTATACTGAGAACTGCCCTGAACTTCCATGGCGCTATCAGGGAAATTCAGTTGATCATAATTAATAAAAGCACATTTACGATCCACTTTTTGTTAACTAAGATTTTTTTATTTAAAAAAAAAAAAAATATTTGAAAAATCGCCATCACAATATTGTGACTTTTATTTTGAAAGAAAAACAGACATCAAAATTATATGAAAAACTATTTTGCACGGACTTCCAGGTCTTATTTTTATTCTTCATTCTGTAAGCAAATAAGAAACATAGCCTGGCGACATAAAAAAGTGAAGGCACTATCTGGGCTAAAATAATTTTGTGCGCTGGGAACACAGAAATAAGCACTTTTTCTTGACCGGGTTCAGATGGTTAAAAGTGAACGACAGAAAAAAATAATTAAGCTTGTGGAAGCGAGACAGTCTAAACAGGAAATCAGAGTGAGTTACATATTTGTAAAAGCTGTAACTGCTAAGCATTGTATAAATAACATCGGTTTTCAAAACTGTCTTTTGCTTCTTAATGCTGGCAATGTAGTGTAATACTTGGAGCACATTAAGATCAAATGCATCCTGCCCTCCTAACAAAACAACTGGCCCCAGTGCCACCCCCCGTTGAAATGGTCTAGAACCTCCACTGCATTATGACTTTAACTATGACCATTAATATTAGTGAAGTAGAAAGCCACTATAGGTGGATCTTTGCTGAGCTGCTCAAAAGGATAATTATATTATATTATATTATATTATATTATATTATATTATATTATATTATATTATATTATATTATATTATATTATACTGTTATAGCCTACACACGTTAACAGTTTTTTACTGTAATTAAAGAACAGCTTTTTTTAATATAACAATTATTCTTAAATTTAATGCACCACTTGAGCACAAAAAGCAGGTTGCTGTCCTGTTCGATCGTTGTCCCCCAGAAATACTCGCTTTGTTTCTGTCTTTTCTGCTAATGTGAAACGCAACGTGCATACATGTCGCATACAATTTTGTACCTTTCGCTCCTCACCTTGACCATCCAAGGATGCTCGACGTTCCTCTTTACGGTGACTGGCCGCACCTGAAGATGCAGACAGTCGCGGTGCCTGATAGCAGCGCCCGTCTCTTCTGAAGAGCCTGTTTGCGGTGGATGTATCCCGGGTGAGAAGATTCGTTCGTACTAGGAGCACAAAGTAAGTGCTCCCATCGGGAATTATCTGTTAAAATGAGTTTTTTCAGTTATTTTAATTTCATTCATGGACGGGTTTTTGTGCATTGTTTTTTTTTTTTTTTTTTTTTTTAAAAGCGCTTCTCAAAACTCACAAGTTATTGTAAATGTTCTTCATTGCAGCTGTTCTGGGGGTGGTACAGTTTTGCAATGATTAGCTCTGTTACTTTATTCCCCCGGGGCTGGGGTTCGAGTCTCCGCTGTGGGGCTTGTTCTCCTCGAGTCCCAACAACAGCCCAAAAATGTGCTACGCTTAACCCTATGATGGGTTGGGGCCCAGGATATAATGATCAGTAAAAATCTAAAAGTAAAAGTAAGTGTCTAAATTTTGAAATGCAAAAGGTAACTCAGAGGATGCTACCTTGGTTCAACACACATCTCTGGAGACCAGGGTTTGAGTCTGTGTGCATGGAGTTTGCATGTTCTCCCCACGTCATGGTGGAGTTTGCACGTTCTCCCCATGTCATGGTGGGGATTTCTCTATCCTAGGTTCTTACCTGCCTTGTGCTGGTAGTTTCCTGGATAAGCTCCAGACCCTACATTGGACAAGTGGTGGTGGAAAATGGATGAAAAAGGCTATTTCTACCCTTTGTGAATATAAATCTTTGCTTAGGTACATTACTTTACTAACTCACTCAATATATCGATGGTCTCTATCTGTTTAGGAACCGAGTAAATTACCTGTTCTCTGTTAATTAATAAGAATCTAGACCTTCTTTCTGGCTGTGGCATGAAGATTTGCTACAAAGCAAAAATAGTATTCAGTACAAGTAAGTGATATAGTGGCTGTCATACTGATCGAGTTGCCAGAGTCAGTGACTATGACTGGTAATGTTCACAGCTCAACAAACCTCTATGGCATTTCACAAAAATGGTATTTTTGGAAGATGAGCCAGGTAGAAGCTCTGAACGAAAAAACAACATGCTGTTGAGTGTAAAAAAAAAAAAGAGCAAAGCATCGGACAGAAGATACTGCAGAGATGTGGCAGAAAGTCTTGTAGTCTGATCAGAGAAAAGGAGAACTTTTTGGCTTGAAAACTAAACGGTTTGCATGGTGTTTATCTAACACTGTATATCTATCACTGTATATCTAACACTGTATATCTAACACTGCACAGTAGCCTGACAATAACATCCCCGCCGTACAATACGGTGGTGGGAGCAGCATGTTCTGGGGATGTTTTTGGGAAGCAAGGACTGTCAAGCTGGTCAAGACTGTTGAGAAGATGCATGTTGCACCATACAGACTGATCCTGGAGGAAAACCTGCTCCTTTCTGCCAAAAAGCTTGAGCTGGAGCGGAAGTTTGCATTTTAACAGGACAATGAGGCAAAGCACACAGCCAGGGCAACAATGGATTGGCTTAAAATGAAGAAAATTGACGTCCTTGAGTGGCCTGGTCCTGACCTTAACGCCACGGAACATCTGCAGCATGACGCAAAAATTGATGTCCACAGCAACCTGGCACAGTTTGAAACATTTTGCAAGGAAGAATGGACAAATCTTCATCGTATTGTGCAAAATTAAGATTAAATTTATTTTCGCATATTTCTTGCATGACCAGCTATAGGATATTGAACAGTTACAATAAATACACCTGGTAATTTGAATGGTGTTTTCTCAGCTTTTTTCATTAGTAGATCTAGTCTTTATATAAAAGATTTCCACTCAGGGTTGGGAATTAATAAATCACGCCTGAAGTGAGTAATTTAGATGAAGGGTGAGTGCAAAAAAAAACTGAGCAGTAGGATGCTGGGTTGTCAAATAATTACATTGGGTAGTCATACTACCTTATAATTTATTTGCATTATGGCGTGTGTTAATTTTGACACCCAAATGAAAGAATAGCATGAACAAATATAACAAATATAAAAATGCCAGTAAAAGACTGGCAAGCTAGATTGAAAAGAAATTGAAAATAGCAACTAAGTTTAATGCATTTCAAAAGCATGCTACTGGAACGTTAAAAACAGGAGGGTGTGTGAATCTGAACATTTTTGGGTAGCTGGATGACTGGTAGGGAAATGAACAAGGGGCACCAAATGGGCAAAGGGAGGCAGCTTAGCAAAGGGGTGCCAACCAGGCAAGGGGGGTGCCGACGTAGCAAAGGGGCACCAAATGGGCAAGAGGTCTTAGCAAAGGAATGCCAAATGGGCAAGGGGAGGCAGCTTAGCAAAGGGGTGCCAACCAGGCAAGGGGGTGCCCACTTAGCAAAGGAGCGCCAAATGGGCAAAGTGGATGCCGACTGAGCAAAGGGGCGCCAAATGGGCAAGGGGGGTGCCGACTAAGCAAAGGGGGGGCAAATGGGCAAGGGGAGGAAGCTTAGCAAAGAGGTACCAATCAGGCAAGGGTGTGCGGATTTAGCAAATGGGCACTGAATAGGCAAGAGGAGCACGGACAAGACAAGGGGGCATCGACTTAGTAAATACAGCACTGACTAGGCATCCAGGGGCGTCGACTTACCAATGCAGGGGCATTGATTTGGCAATTGCATGAAGGGAGGATGCCGAATAAACAACCTCCAGGTGGCGCCACCTAGGCAAGTTATGGGGCATCTCTTTCACTTGCTTTACAGTAGAAGGTGAGCATTCCCTTTAATTCTTCAAAACTATTCAAAAATATTGCCATGCGCTACAAGCATCCAGGACACTGCTGTCAAAATTAAAATATGATTGGCGTATACAGCCCATTGTCAGACAACTACATTCTTTAAGTATGGAAACATGTCTACATGTAAGCTTTTGAATTCACTGTCACAATTACCAAAAATACCATTGTTTGTAATAGCTGTGAAAAACGGTTCACCCAAGAACTGACCATGAGGGTGAATACTTCCTAATTGTTGACATTTCTGCTTTTGGATTTCATTTTTAATGGCTTACCTTTTTTTTCCTTATTCACTCTGAGAAGAAAGATATGAAAAAGTCCTTGAATATATCAAAAAGAATGATTTTGTTATATATGTAAAGCTCACAGGTGCTTTAATTCACAGTTTCAGTATAGTCTTACACGATTACATGATTTTTCCTGTAATTCCTGTTTTCGTGTCCAGACTTAAATGCAATTTAATCCAGACTGCTACTTCCCACCATTTGCCAAATTTCATTGTCGGTACCCCGAAAACTGCACCATTATCAAAATGGTAGGGGGCTTGTGACTCAAGTAGTCTAGGGGCCTCTGATCATGTTAATGCACCTCTGGTCATGTCAGGTTTTATGTTTTAAAGAGAAATTACAAAGAGACATTTCTGTTGTTGGTCACCTGATATGTATAATATGAAACTTAAAATAATAATAATAATAATAATAATAATAATAATAAATACATTGCACAGAGTTTTATTATGACAGCATAATTTTGCTTCTGTGATATTGGATATCAGACTACTGACAGAAAATCAACATGTGAAACAGGTGACTTCGCCCATGGAGATTTAAAAAATGTTCAAACATCTATTTTATTACTGGAAAACCCCGCTTTTATGTCTGACTGCTTTCAGCAGACGTTGGCGTTACCTAGACCAGAAAAATCGTATGGTTTCTGTATTGTACTTTTACTGTAGTGAGAATTACAAAATCGCCTGGTTCACTGTATAGCATGTTTATTATTATTCCCCGTCTGCGGACTCTCTGGCCCCCATATAAATAACTCCTGAGGAGGGTCCCCTGGCTGCCCACGTACGTTAAACACATAACAGCACACTGACTGGCTGCACACCTGAGACACGTCTATTATAAACCAAATCGTAAAAAGGTCCATAAAACGAAACCAAATGATAAACGCAGCACATATTTGCGCCTTATATAAAATCATCAGAAACACGTGAATCAACATGACACGTTTCATCTGTCATCGATGTTCCCGTGAGTCAAACCCGAGCCCAGGGCGTTTAATGCCGGCTCCCCTCCTCCGCAGTCCCTCCTCCGCTCTTATCTTCTTTTTCCACCCCCTCCATCGGTCTCTATTTCGTCACAACATGGCGACGTGCTCAGATAACAGAGTCGCTGTAAATGCCGAGACCGTGCAGGTACTGAACGATACACTGTTATCCAGTGCGTCCGGTTTGCGGTGGCCGTGTCCAGGCTTGGGGGGGAGGGGGTCCGAGCGCGGCTCTGCCGGCCAGCGGGAGGGGAAAGGGGGCAGTGAAGAAGCGCGGCCACCGGCAGGCTGACAGGCGTGCGGATCAGGACTCAGCCTTTGGCTTATGGGATCTTAAGCTGTTCATAAACGAAACGCTGTGCCGAAAAAGCAGACGCGTCGTGTAAGGAAACACGTTTTTATTTTTGAAGTGAAGCCATGCACTACAAACACGACAGAGGACACTGATAAGACGAATTGCAAGCGATTAAACTTAGTCTGTATATAAACACCGACGACCCAGAAAAACAAACAGCAAATGGTACCTTGCGTGTCCCAGTTTGGTTACTTTCGCTTTGCGAGGGGCTGCCTGTGACAGTAAAGCTGGAGGTTTAAATGTCTTCTGAAAGTCGGCATAAAAGAACTAAGTTTGTGACTGTTTCCTTTGAGTCGATTAACCTTATTTTGGTTGTGATTATGGACACTGCTATGGCATGTGTGTTAAATGCAGGTTAGAATTTCAGGTTCTATTATTGCAGAAACGTTAAGAAGTCATTATGTTTCCATGTGGATTTTGTCTGATTGCGAAACAAATGACCTGCGTATGTAGGGTTGCCAGCTTCGGTCAGCTGGCTGGCGTGACATTTTCAATTCGAGACGAGTCTGCACACATATTTCCAGGTATATAACAGTTTTATTACCTTGTAAATGGTCTGTAATGTTCGCAAACGGCCTCAACGCTTCTGATGTGGCTAATTTTAGGTTTATAATAGAATAATATAGATTTGCCGTAAGATTTCTTGCGTTAGCGTGAAGTCACGCCAGATGCGTGAGAGCTGGCAGCCCTGGTGTGGTACATTGTCAAGATTTACTTAAGCTAAGAAGCTGGGCTGGACTGGCCGACTGGCATACCGGGCAAAATTTATTGGCGGGGACTGCCAAAGTCCAGAGACGATTTTTAAAATCACAGTCTAACTGTGGTAAGATGTTTGATACAAGACGAATGATTTTATATGCCTTGTTGCTAATATGACCCTTTAAATTTAAGTTTATTATATTTATTGGCTTATGATGATTATTTGAGAAATTCATAAGTATGACTGTGGGGAACATTGCCTGACCCATTTGTTTCATACCTTAAGGTCTTTACTATTTTTGTACATTTTTGGTAACCAGATCATGGATGCAACAGAGGTCTGTGGTGTGGACGTGTTGGTACAGGGGCTATCACTGAGTTGTAGCCATCACAGCAGAGGATCTGGGGAGGAGATCCCATCCAGCAGTGAGGACTCCAGAGAGGAGACTTTGGGGCACAGAGATCCAGCTGATAACCAGAAGCCCCAGGACAAGAGAGAGTTGGGTAGGATTGTTAGTGATTCATGTTAGCTTTCCTAAATTGCTCAGGCCTTACACATCTTGGACAAATAAGTCACTTTATTCACGGGCATTTATGTAAGGGGAAAATTTATATATCACTATTTTAAGTGCAATATAAAGTTGTACTGTACTGGTGCTCTCCAACATAATTTATCGTCTCTTGATTTGCAACAGGAGATGAGGTTAATGTACTGATGGAAGCTCTGAACACCTTGTCCAGTTCTGAGGAGAAGCTGGCAGCTTTATGCAAGAAATATGCAGATTTGGTGAGAAGTCCTGTGTACTGGCTACCGAGGTTTATATCAGTCTCTGAGGAGTGCAGGTTCAAGAAAATCTTTCATAGCATTGGGCTTCAGTGGGTTTAGTGAAGTTCTGAAAAGGTGATGCATTAAATTACAGCACAGTAGTAATGTTTGATAACTAAAAAGTAATAACTAGTGGTTATTGCTGTTTAAAGTGTACAGATCCCTTGTGTATCTTATGCCTTTACCCAAGTTGCAGTTGAATGAAGTTGAAGTTGCAGTGACTTGTATGCCTGGTGTTCCTGGTAGCTGGAGGAGAGTCGTAGCATGCAGAAGCAGATGAAGGGGCTGCAGAAGCAGCAGGCGCAGATGGTGAAGGAGAAGACCCAGCTTCAGGGCGAGCACAGTAAAGCCGTCCTGGCCCGCAGTAAGCTGGAGAACCGGTGCAGAGAGCTTCAGCGCCACAATAGGGCCCTCAAGGTAAGGTATTGTGATCCCTTTCAGTTCCTGTCCTACACTCTGTGCCTCACAGTCACCAAACTGCGATGTGTACTTCCTGTACTGGACAGGAGGAGAACACCCTGAAATCCAGGGAGTACGATGAGAGGCGTAAGGAGGCCACCCTCCACTTCCAGGCGACGCTCAGTGAAATAGAAGAGCAAATGGAACAGCACAGCACCCACAATGCTAGACTGCAGCAGGAGAACCTGGAGCTGGCTGATAAGCTGAAGAAGCTTGTTGAGCAGTATGAGCTCAGGGAGGAGGTAAGGGAGAGAAGCTGGAGAAAGAGGTGATGGTTGGTAAACTGGTAACCCCTTCGGACCTGGTGGCTGGTCCACCTGACCTCACTGTAGGTGTGTGACACCTGGGGGTTTATAATGTGTGACATGAGACTAATGTCAACCGTATGCGGCTATGTGCAAAGGTACTGTTCCCACAGCTACCCTGTCTTCCCCACAGCAAGTGGACAGCGTGTTCAGGCAGAAGGATGAAGAGCAGCAGCTGCTGGATTCCAAGCTGCAGAAGACCACGGAGCTGCTCAGGAAGTCGGAGGAGAAGCACCTTAGAGAAATAGACTTTGTGAGTGCCACAAGAGATCTACTTCACACGTTGATTAGCATTACCATACACACAAGAGTGCAAGGCCATAATTCTGATGCTATGATGTGAAAATATTTTGTATTTGAGTTCAGTAATACAGAGCAAAAAAAATAAATGCAAATTACAATATATTGAGCCTTTGCAGTCGGATTTGTCATTTATGCACTTAGAGCTCTTTGGAACATGTTATTGTCATTAACATTTTGCATCTTATGAAACTGATAGGTGTTTTACTTTCCTAGCCTTTAGCTTAGTAGTTGATTTACACATGAAATGAGTAAGATGCAGTCCTTTAATTCCCCACACCATAGGTTTGGAATAGGAATTGGAGTTGGAATAGAGATGCCGTTCCACTGATTTTTGTGCTGAAAGTGAAATAGAGTGTAGATACCATGATGGTAGGAGACCTCTGGTTTGCATGCAGTGCTAATGTGTGTGCTTGTAGACCTGGGTGTGTCATCCTTGGTGTGACTTGCCGTCCCCTTTTCAGCTCCTGAAGGAAGCTACAGAGTCCAGACACCTGTGTGAGCTGATGAAGGAGCAGGAGTCCCAACTCAAGCAGCAGGTACCAGAGAGGAGCTGCAAGCCTTAGGCTGCTAAACCCAAACACAGGACAATACTGCCATCTGTATACTGCCTAACAGTATTGTTTATATTGGATAAGCCTAAAAAATTACCCTGGATACAACAAAAACTGTTCATACTGGAACCCTGTACATCATTGTACTGGAGTCCAGGGACCCCCAGATGGTCCCGCCTTCCCAGTTCCCAGAGGACTGGTTTGAGAAACACTGGACTAGAACACAGACAAATCTAGGTGGTATTTTTGGAATGTTTTCGTTTTTTGTTTGGGTAAAAATTATGGCAAAAATAATTAAAGCCTTGCATTTATGTATGATGTCGTTGTACGTGATGCAGGACAAAATGTTTACTCATTTTTATTAGTGTAATTAATATACAATGGAACATTGCTGTATATAAATACAACGTTATCTCCAGTTATGAGGGCTTGCTGTGTGCATGATACACCAGTCTGTGCCTCCTATTCTTTGTTTTAGCTTTCCTTTTACATGGACAAGTTTGAGGATTTCCAGAGTACGCTTTCTAAAAGCAATGAGATGTTCACCGCCTTCAGGCAAGAAATGGAGAAGGTAGGCAGACTTGGAAATGGTACAGTTGTGTGGGTTTGTAAAGTCTGAGAGTGCATTGTGGATCTATGACTGGCCTGCACTCCCCATTCTCATTACCAAGATGACCAAAAAGATCAAGAAGCTGGAGAAGGAGACGACTGTGTGGCGTGGTAAATGGGAGAGCAGCAGCCAGGCAGTGCTGCAGATGGCTGAGGAGGTGAGCGTCCGTCAGCACTGGCAGATATACAAGGCAGCTCTGCCAGTAGGTGTAGTTCTGTCTTTAATGCTAAGAAACAGGGCTGACCTTGTGAGCCACTCAGTCTGGATGTGAGAAAATCCAGACTCCACATTAAGCAATAACCACAAGCTGGCCTGCTCAGAGATACAGAAAGGTGCAAGTCTGACGCAGATCTTTCTACACACAACTCACTTTGCAGGCTACATGTTAAACTGCAGGCGCACAATTTATCTAAGTTTCGAGGAAGCTGGTACCAGCCAATATGTGTTTGCTACCCTGGATTCTTGGCTTCAGGGCTTAGTTTGAGGTGCATATTCACAGCTTAAGGTTGCAGTATGACACGTGCCTACTTCTGAATTTCGGTATATCACAAGCAGACAATACGACCTTTGCTAAACTGGCTGGGTAAGACCCAAACATGATCGCCTGTTACTCGTGTCTAAGGGATCTGTATTGACTCTGTGCCCTTTCAGAAAACACTGCGAGACAGACACTATGCTTCACTCCATGCCAAACTGGAGCGATTGGAGAGGCTGTGCAGGGCCCTGCAAAAGGAGCGCAATGACCTGACTCGGAAGGTGGAAGCCCAACACGGCCCGCAGACCGAGCCTGGCTTGGTTGACCCGGGCCATTTTGAACCTGAGCCAGAAGACCCTACACCCAAATCAGACCCACAGCCCTCTGAGGAGGAGGCGGCAGAGCCTGAAAGAGGGGGGGTAGGGCTGGATCCCTCTCCGCCTGAGCAAACTTAGAAGGATTTGAAATTCCCCTCCCCATCTAAGTGAAGGTTCCAGCCAACTGAATCTGGCCGGTGGAGAGTCTTTTGCATAGTAAAATTTACTACATTTTTGCTTGAAGACAATTATTTTTACTCACCCTTTTTCCACTATTTTGTTTTATTTAGAGATTTTATGCTATTTAAGAATGCTGTGATTCAGAATCCATAGGATTTTACATTTTTTTTGTACATTTTCCTATCCAGCCTCATTTTGGGCGTGCCATAATAAAATGGGCAGCATACAGACACATCTATTTCCAAAATGAAAATGTGAAAGAAACTGCAAATATGAAGAAATTTGGCTGTATGTCTCCACTATGATTTTCCCATCTGTGCTGATGGTCAAGCGGAAAATACTGAATAGTGAATATCATCACCCCATAATCCTATAATTAATTCCTCAGTTCTTAAGTGTTTTGCTGCCTTAACTTTTGACCAATAAGATACCAAGACATAGAAAGAATGAGACAGAAACATATAGTTTGTATAAATGAACTTGCTTATGCTGTTTGATTAAAAATGTATTGTTCTTAATCAGTGTCAGATTTTGTGGATACCACAAGTATGTTTTATTTGACTAGTCCTACTTTCCCATACTGGGGAAATCTTTGTATTTGGATTATTTGTAATGGAAGTACTGGATGCATTTCTGTTATTGTTTCCTTATAGGTTGGAATCAGTCTGATTTTGGCATGGTTCTTGGGACCGTTACAAAGAAGCAATGTACTGTCAGTCTTGATGGTATTGTAAAATCATGAGGTGAATTGACAGAGAGACACCGTTCTTTGTGATCTCCACCCAGCTAGCAGTGCGGTCTACCGTCAGCTATAGTGACAAGAAGCTTCTCTGCCGTCACCTTTATCTGTGGAATGTTTTGTGAAAGTAGTTTGGTTTAATCACTTATGAGTGTTACTACAGTCACTGTAATTACTAGGAAAGAACAAATTCGACCATATCATTTATATATTTATAATAAATGCCAAGTCTGAATGTCAGTAGAATTTCCTTAAAAATCATTTACTTATACCACAGATATGCACATATTTCTCAATTTGTATGTTTAATAAAAAGGGCATATTGTCAGCAAGGTCATTTACATCAACCTTTACAAAAAACAAGGGGCTATTATATGTTTTATGCAATGTAAAAAGGTCTTTTCTGTAAGGTTCAGGTGAATGTTTTATCAACAAAGCATTACTTGAGTCAGTTCCTGATTGTTCTTCTGCTTAAGTTAGCCACAACTGTGAAATTTAATTCTGTTTTACACAGCTTTTACTGAGTAGTTTTTGTGTGACGTATGTTTACTTGAAACTTTCAGATTCATTATCAACCTTTTGAGCAGCTAGTTGGGTTTTGATTTTTATCAATGTTCCCCTTTTGTTAATTAACACTTTGTAATAACAGCAAATGAATATTTCTTTACATGCCAAGGAGAACATCGTGTAAGGGAAGCCACTCTCCTGAAGACAGAGGATTCCTGCTGATTTTCACGAGCTGATTTTTCATTACTTGATACAGTCATTAAAATCAAGCTGCTATTTTGCAATGAGGGAAGTGATACCTACATTCCAGAAGTTCGCCATCTGTTCCACCTACGTGGAATTTTCCCTTTTCTTCTCAGGTTTTGCAAGAAATCTACCTCTGACAACATACACAAGCAACTTGGAGAATACTTGGAATACTTTAAAGAACTTTTTTTTCCACAATTAGTTCTTGTGAGACTTGTTCTTGTGAGATTGTAAAATATTCTGCCACATCCCCTGCTTTTCAATAAACTATCTTAATCAGACAAATGAATCAGTAATTGCATTTGGATGTATTTTAATAAGATGTCTTAGACCATAATACAGTTCCCAGACCCACTCTGGAATATAAAAAAAAATAGCAGATTTGCTCATTTCAGCTGATAAATAGAAAACACGATTTTAAAAAGGTCTTGCAAAACATTTTATTGGGGTTAACGCAGGTTTTACACAAAAAGAGAGACTATGAAATTCATCTATACTTGAATGTATTTTACAACATGAACTGAAATAAGCTCACTGCTGGTATCTTCAGGTTTGGACTTGCCTGGAAGATGATTAACCGAGTCGGAGAAAGACAATGTTGTGTGGTACTTCAGACCACTGTGATCCAAGGGGCTCCAGAAGTTTCCATCTACAAAGTCACACTGCAGTGATGAAGGAATTAGGAGCTTTGTGCCTCCAGCTCTGATGCAGGGGCGTCTGGTTCTTCATCGTTGTAGATATTCTCCGCCTGCAGAAACCATAGCATAAAACAGTCAAGAGACTGAGTAACAATAAAAATGCTACCATCGTCAGATTTGGCGATTAACGTAACATGCCGCTATTGCCTTCTCTGGTCCATTGTGAAAACACCAATCCCCATTCTCATAACAATATGATTATTTGGGAGGGAATTCTATTGGCATGTTCTGGTCATTGGGGAGGGGGGGGGTGTACAACTCCCCCCCCAATGCTCCACCCCCCACATAATTTACGCCCATGCTCATCCCAGACCTTACCATCTGCCACACTTGCATGATGTTGTCCTCCGACACAGAGCAGATGACCCAGGGCTCGTTGGGGTTCCAGGAGAAATCGGAAATCTTTGCCGTGTGTCCGCCGTGGATGAACTACATTGAAATGTTGACAAATAAAAATAAGACTGCTGTCTTTTATCTGCGATTAAATCAAACGGTGGTAGGAAGCGCTGACCACACGCCTCACCAGAAGCTCAGGAGGCCCATCTTCAGCGTCTTCTGCAGATTGCTCTTCCCCAATTTTGCTGCAAAAATGAGAAGTTGACAACAGACCCTTTCACATGTTAAAAAAGTTTGTCCTTCACATTAAACATACTACCGGTGCAGGGTTAATATCGTTCACGAAAACTAGTGAAATAACGAAAACTAAATGTGAAAAAACATTTTCGTTAACGGAAATAAAAATTAAGAAACGAGGCTTCACGAAAAAACAATAACAGAAACTGTATTGTATATTCACAAAACAAACTAAAACATGTGCAAACGTACGGAACCCCAGAAGGGACGTGGGGAGAATTGATGGTTGGAAGAAAAAAAAAAAAAAAAAACATCTCTCAATACTTTTCTACGTACTGTGTCCATTTACAGTATAGAAGAATCAATGAACTAATACATATAAATCATATCATGTACTATACTATACAATTATACTTATATATACACTTATTATACTTAAAGGTATTACAGCTGGAAAACTTAATATAAAGCTAACTTTACTGTGGTGTCACAGTTAAGGTCTAAACTGGAACCCGCTTTCTGGAATATTTCAGTATAGATGCGCAAATCCCCACATACACCATCAAGCGAGAATACATGGAGGGACACCCGGAAGTGGGTTGGGGTTTAAACCTTAACTATGACACCGCAGGTGAAGTTAGCTTTATATTTATTATTGCAGCTGTAACAACTTTCAACAAAAGAAAAACACCCCTTGGTTTTCCATATTTCTTTATGGGTGAATTTTAATTAATATTTCACTGTTTGTATGTGTGCACTTCATGTTCAACGGCCCAGCTGTCTTGCCAACAGTCACTGTTGGTGAATGGGCACAGTGCAATTATTAATAAATACATATAAAAACATATATATGAAAGTTACATGGTGTGCATTGTGCCCTGTAGTTTAATGCTTAAAGCACACTTAACTGGACATGTCTGTATAGTTTGGGATTATAAATATTAGGCCATTAATTCGATCTTTTGTACTTTAGACAGAAACAGTAGTTATTATCAGTAATGGAAAAGTATTCCGGGAAAGTCCATCTCAACTTTGCAAGATCATGCAAATGTCCACATATATATTTTTTCTCCACCTTTTTTTCCCCCTTCATGTCCCATCCAGGGCTCCGTACAAACAACAGTCACATGGCATCGCATGTCTGGTACAACACTTTTTCTGACCTATATAAATATATAAATCGCACCTCTGACAAATGCCTTGCATTACTAAAACTAACACTAAAACTATTAAAAACTAAACTACAACTAAACATTTTTAAAAATAAACTGAAAGTGAACTACATTAGCAACCCCACTTTAAAGGCTAATAAAAACTAAACTGACATCGAAAACATGAAATAAAAAGAAATAAAAATATAACTTATAACCTTGTTCCGGTGCCTTTATAACCGCCTGTCACCTAAACGTTTCACCTTCAGATTGTGCTGGATGTCCTGAAATTTTGTAGTTACCCATCAAGTACTTTCACTAAATGATATTTAGGTATAGACAGATGGATTTTCAACAGTAATCTTGCTTGAGAACTAGGTCACTGTTGGTGCATGATTTGCGATCTAGAAAACAATCGAAGCAGAGAAGAGAGAAGTAACTACTTTACCTCAGATCCCAGACATTGAGCCTTCTGTCTGTGCCACTTGAAGCCAGAATTGTTTCATTATGAGGGGACCATTGTACCTGGGGGGGGGGGAAATCCAACAACCTGAAATTTATAACAACCCTCTAAACAAAAAGGAGAAAAACTGGTGTCTCACATAATTCATGACATTCATAGGTCCTCTACATCTTTCCTTAACTTCTATAAGATGTTACCTGGAAGATCTCATCCTTGTGAGACTCGAAAGAGTGGAGCTTTAACTTCAGGTTCCTAAGGTCCCAGAGCGCAACTGTCTGATGAGAACGAAAAAAACCTTGTTCACAAAGTAACTATCTTTTAAAAAAAAAAAAAAAAAAAAAAAACAAAGATCAGTATGCCAGTGATACCGGGAGTGTTATGAGGAACAACATCACAGCATGGCACGTACCTTATCAGCAGAACCTGTGGCCAGGATGAACTCACTGTAAGGGTTGAAGGAGAGGCAGTTGACCTCTGCTGTGTGTGCATCTACAGAGTGGCTGGGCTTCGACGTGTTATTGGACCGTGTGTCCCAGCTAGGAGAAAAACCAGGCAACAAAGTATGTGCTGAGTCACAGGTGCTGAATTTTAAAAACAAACGACTTTTCATTTAGTGAGTATATGATAGAGATTGGCTTTGATAGATGTTTTACTCTATAGGAGGCTTCCAAAGATAAGCATGCAAGCAAGCAAAGTATTTATATAGTGCCTTTCTCAGACAGTCACTAAGAGCTTTACGGTTGTACAACCAAAATTTACAGTATGACAACAAAACAGCATGGTAACATACTATGAATCTATACAACAATATAATATGAAACGATACGATAAAATATAACGCACATGATTAAGCAACTTATAATAAAATCACAGTAATAAAGAAGCAAACCATATGCCTAAACAAACGAAACAGATGTTTTTTAAAAATATTCACAGAATCAGATGATCACAAGGCCAGATCGCAAGGGCCAGGGAAAGAGATCGCAAGGAGTCATTGAATCGCATGATAAAAACTCACATCATCAGCTTCTGGTCATCTGCCACTGATCCAAATAGTGACTCGTGAAGGAGGTGCCAGGACACGTCCTCCACGACGGCCGTGTGCCCAGTGAAGATGGTCTTTGCATCCACGACCTTCCCCTCCTTCGGGCCCCCACCGATGTCCCACAGGCAAATCGTCTGGACAACAATCGCTGATTTTTATTTTTTTTTTACTGAAATCCAACGACACTGCTAATTTTTGCATGTTTGCAAACGGTAGTTTGTGTCCCACCCGAGATCACAGGTCCTGCTTAAGTCCAATGAATGACAACTCAAATCACTGTAAAGCTCAGGCGTAATTAAGGACTTCAGATCATTTAAACATTCTAACCAAATTTGTACTAATAGACTGATACTCATTATTATCCATTAATTAGCAGGCCGTGTTCATTATCTGCATCAAACTGTATAAAACTGTAAGTTTATAGATTATAAGTTTATAAATTATAAAGTTATATATAATGCAACCTGTTGACACTATAAAAGTAACATAATGATTTCATTTTTTTCTCCCTGTTGTCGAGACTCAAGCTGCCCACTTTTATGGTGTGAGGTTCTTCTACAGCTTGAAGTCCCGCAGCTTACAGGCTTTTTAACGTTTATGCTTTATATTGTCTTTTTAATGGACAAAATAATATTTAAATGTAAAATCACATGGGGTCAGGGGGTGAAATTAATACAAATGTGATGGCCAAGATGCCTAACAGCTGGTATGGAACTATCTTGACAATAGATCTTGACAATACCAACAATTGCAAAGACACTGCACAACTAAATCTGAACACCATGCTGATACCACCATTTTGTAATGGTGAAGGTTAAAGCAGTATGTTTATCATTTGTAGGTGATTTATGATCAACCTTTTTGCGCACAGTATACATCTTACTAGTGAATAAGAAAAACTAACATTTATGTAATTTTTCTGAGCTTGGTCCACATGAGAGTGGATCCAATGTGACCTGTTGACTGAAATGAGTTTGACACCCCGTCAAATTGCCTCAGTATCTGGAAGGAGGCATTGTTGTTGTTATAACAAACTACAACTAAAGGGGGCGCTAAATCTAAGCATCAGGATATCTGCACGGAACTTATATGCAATCCAACTCACCAGTTACTTCAGTTTTGTTCAAATATAGCAGAACACTTAAGCTCACTTTTCAAATAAAGTATTTTATGCTAACATATTCCAGTTTGATATCGTAAAAATCATAAAATGCAACAATTTATTTAAAATGTTGATATGTTGAGCCAAGTAGCTTCCGTAATTTGTCCGGTAGTATTTCTGACAATGAAATTTGCTCAAACATATTTGTAAAGGTAACAAATGTTACTACTAAGGTTATAACAGAAACTTACCTCTTGCATACTTTATGCTCTAAAGGACAGGGTTTGGTGTTTTATGTTGATTGCAATTAAGATCGACCTTTTGCAAAATCTTAGCACATATATTCATTCTTATCAGGTGATATTTTCTGTTTGTTGCAATTGACAACCATACCCCAGAGCAACATGGTTGGACGACAGCTGGATGGATCACACCTATATATTCAGTCTTGCATTTCAGTCTGCAATTCAGTTAGATCTTGGAATTCAACAGCTGGGTCTCCGATGGATACTGAGCAGCAGGAATACAAAATTCACCAGTTCTCAGATGCATAATGAAGGCAGGTCATGTGATATTTCGGCCCAGTACTCACATGATCATCTGAGGCACTCAGCAGGTTGCCGCTCAGGTTGGGGTTCCAGGAGAGGCCATAACCCTCTTTCTGGTGCCCCCGTAGTCGGAGATCTGGACTGCATTCCCCATTAGGGTCTGAATGACAGGGAATCAAAAGCAGGATGAAAAATTCAGACGATCAACCAGTCTAATAGGTATGGTGCTTATGAGACCAAGATCGGGACATGCCTGGCTTGGTGGGGTGCTTGGTGTAGTCAAACACCAGCACGTCTGAGGTAGGCGTCTTTGTGGCGATGATGCAGGGATTCTGTGGCATGTATCTGGCCCGGTTCACCTCCCCCTCATGGTTAATCTTGATCTCAATTTCAATCTTTCCACTTACAGAGCCAAAGCCTCCAAATTCTATAGAAAAGCAATCAGATGTCCAGCAACAGCGTGAAGATATCAAAGGCCGAAAAGCACCTTAATTGTGAATGAACACACACACAGCTGGTCCTCCAATAATGCTATTTCGTTCAACACTGTTTCAATACGCTAATCGAACACTCCCACCCTCACCTTCTGCGATGCTATTGGCCAGGCCGGGTCTCTGTCCTTCGTTGATCACGTTCGAGACCCAGACCCCCTCCCCATTTACCAAACACCAGTAATTAAGCCTTCCTTCCTATAACCAATACGACCACCATCACTCACTGATTCACAAGTAAGTGGGTACATAATTATCTGGACATTTTCCTTCTTAAACCTATATATAGCTCACATTTATTTCAATGTGTAAGATTATAAGTGTTTTGGGTCTTTATTTAGAAGTTTGGTGATATTTTTTTACCAGAAATATACTGTGGAATGTCAGCTCATGTTTATATCAATTAGCCTGCAGCAAAGCTGCCTTTGTTATACATCATTATATTTCTCTTAAAGTCGCAGTTTCTAAAAACCCATCTACTAGGAGTTCTTACTGTATATACAATTTATATAACAATCTTATGTCCTAATTCACAATCATATATGTATTCCCATATGCAGCAGTATCTGTGGTACACTGTTATAACACTGAAGACTGAGAATACACCGCAGTTATTTAAACTGTGTATAACTTGTCTTAACCACAGTACATTCCTGTAACATACATACACACTCTGTGACAGTCCCAAAATGTTTAAGAAATTACAATGCAGTCCTACCTGCTGGGAACTACAATGCAGTAATTTAGGGTAACAGGTCTTCATAAAGCAGTCACAGTACACAGACAGGTATGAAGTTTTGATATGAGCTACTTTTAATCCAACAGACTCGTAAACATAACCCAAAAATGGCCAAGATGCCATACCTGAATTTCGGAAAAGCCCCTAAATTTTTCAGGACAGAAGAGCAATTGCAAAGTCAGCCTCACCATTAGGTGAATGTCTCAATCAGGGCACCGTCAGATGCAAAGAAAAAACAAACAAAATCTACCTCCAATGACACCTCCTGCTTGCTCTTGACTGATGCAATGATCTCACCTACTAATACCCCAAAGTCCAGCAATGTCTGAATAAAGGAAGTTTAGTTCTTACCCGCTGGAAAAGAAAAAAAAAGAAATCAAGTTATTTCTTGATAATGGTAATGTATATATGATGACATTCAATCAACATAATCATCCTTTATCCAGGAATAATATAACCAACATATTAGTTTTCCCAGTGTTTTTGATTTCCAGAATACTTTTTTTGAATACTCACCTCCTTTTTCACTGTCATAGTGAGAGGCATCAAACTGTGAATCATCGTTTGGGATCTGGACATTGGCTATGACGAGATGGTTCTGCTCGTCAGAAGTGTGAGTGCCCAGCACCAGGCGGTGGACAGTGTAATCTTTACCCTCTGGCCTGTGCAGGAACAGAGCACACCAGCAAACCTGTCAGCAATTAACTGATGCAAAAAATCATTACCCCCACATATCTGGCAGTCCAGCCTCCATTTTTTGTGATAAAGAGGAACATTGACATATGCCACAATAATGACGGGTGAGAAGGACGCGTGGCACCTTCTGGGCGGTGATCGTGTACCTGTTAATATCAGGAAGCCACTGCACCGTGAGGCTGGGCCATTCTAACGCGTGGGTCATCACCAGATCATACAAGAAAGGCGTGTTTTTCTTCCAGATTTTGTACTCCTCATTGATGACCCGTTCCTCCACTGCGTCGTCGTAAACTACATAAGGAAATAAGAAGAAACAAACACAGGCACATGGCACAAAACATTAGTTGAAAGTATACGGGTATCTACCGAATTGAAAATACGACATTGTTGTAATCTCTTATTCTGATAATAAAGCGAAATGCGAAAGTAGTTATTTATAGTTATGTGAAGTTCCCATGCTTTATGCATTTTCATCTGCGCAGATCGACCATAAGATTCGCCGTCTTTAAATTGATACCAAATGTTACAATGTGGGAAAAATCGAATACATCTCCAAAACAGTCAACACTCTTGCATTTTACACATCCGCAACATCATCTTTAGGGAAATAGACCAGATATTTCTTCAAATATTAGTCTTGTTCTAAAGGCATGAGGTGTCAAATGGCTTGCAGGTTTAAGACAGACACCCAGGAACTACAGAAAACAATGAGTGTACCTTCTTTGTCCGCCATTTCTCACTGCGTGCAGAAACGAGTAATTTCCAAGATTATGAGTAGTCGCCGTAAAAAAGAAAAAGTAATTCCTCCTCGTTTTCCTATATTACTGTGTTAAAGGAGCTTTTCCCGTGGCCCGTCCGCTCTCCTTCTCCTTTTCGCAGCCGCGGACCCGCGCCTTCGCTCGAGCACAGAGAGCATGTGCAATGGCGTAAATCGGCGCGCCTCCGCTGACGGTCCTATCACACCTCCCTCCCGTAGTGTGCCTGTAAGTTGCGGGACCTCCGTCCACGGTAATACCTCAGGCTGCAGAAAAACCTAACATAAAATAAAAGTGGGCAGCTTGAATTTGAACAACAGGAAGAAAAAAATATGAATTTAATGTGCTACTTTTATAGTGTCTTAAACAGGTCGCATCGAGATGGTTTTTGCGGTATGTGATCTGATTCAATATTTTTTACTTTTATTTGAATCATGCACACAGTCAATTTATTAAAAGAAGGGGAAATATCTCTTTTGTATATTTCGATTTACAATCCTATCCTTGTATATGTTTAAAACAAAAATACAGGCGGCAGACATATTTTTACGACGTTAAAAATATTTATTCATTTATTTTCTTTGTTATTGTAAAACTGAAAATACAGTAGAAATACCACCCAATGGGCCACAGAGGAACGACTAGCCAACATGCACAGACACGGCCAACATGTTGTTCCCTGCCAGTCGCGTGTCTTCCATAGTCGGCGCTCTGTGATGACGTCACAATTGCTGTTCGTATCGCGCCATTGCCAAAAAGTGGGCTGAGAGAGCTTACTGATGATTAGCTGTGTATCAGGTATTTAATATTATGTTTAGTGCATTTTAAATTACATTCATTTTAATGCAGTTTAATATAGGTGTTGATACCCGAATATTTGTATAATCTAGATCGCGACTGAAATGGCAGACATATATATATTCGGAAGCAAACGTATACGCATTTTAAAAAAATATTTATGAATATTCCGATACGCTTGATGCAACTGAATTTACTGAATGCATATAATGTATGTAGTTGCGTAACAGATTTGGAGGTGCTGAAGACACATGCGGCAAAATGGCGGCTCCCATAGCAGCAGCAGTAGCAGCTGCAGGGTCTGCATCGAGGTAAGTAGTTAAACCTGGAACAGGGGTATTTTTGAGCCGACAGCAGTATTGTCTTAAAAAGTGTTCAATATATGGACGTTTGTATTCTAGGCAAAACCAGCGCCGTGCTGCTTTCAAAAAACAGAGAAGGAAGAGGAGACGCCAAGCACTCGCGAAGGTCCGAGATTCAGGTAAGCGGGAGGCTTCTTGTAGCTCGGCAGGGGTGAGGAATTCAATTTTAGTGTGCTGCCGTTTAGCACTGTTAATGTGGAATTTCTGTAGAATTACAAGGTGATGAAGAACAGCAGGAATCGGAGGAAGGAGACGAAAAAGAGGAGAGGAAGATGGAGGAGGAGAGGTATGTCTGAAGAACTTCGTATATGAGTATTTGTTGTAATAAGATGCTTAAACTGACATGTTGAGAATAGTGTGATATCTAATCCAGGCAGAGATTGCACTTGGAATGGATGGAACGAGAACGTGTTGCCCAGGAGGAGTTTAACCTGAAAAGGGAGAGAGAAGAGGTGGCAAAAAGGAAACAAGAGGAAGAGGAGGTAAAGAAATGAAGTACCTGTGATGCTCAGTTTTGGGAAAAAAGTCGAAGAATGTCATGTGTTGGGTTTGCCTGAAACTGCAGTAAGTGATTGATGGAAGTCTCGTGTTGGTAATTTTAATTTGTGGCCTGTTTAAAATGCATAATCCAGTAACCAAATTATTTTCTGTAACTCGTTTTTTTTGTCCTTTCTGACTTACAGAGAAGAATAAAGGAGGAATGGGAGGCGCGAGAGAAAAAGGAACAGGAAGAGCGAGAGCAGAAGCAACAGGAGAAGAGAGATAGAGAGGTGATCTGTGCACTAGGAGGATAGAGAGGGATAAGAAGCAACATATCCTCTTTGTTAGATTATGTGACAAATCATCCTTCTTTTCAGAAGTTTGGGTCCTTGCAATTGATGTGTTCTGGTTTTACCTGTAAGAGTTTTCCATTTTCTGACTTTCCTTAACTAACGTACACGTAAAGAGTGACAATGCTGGAGTTACCTGTTGCCACAGGACACGGATGTATCTTTTTCCTGAATATAGTGTGTTTATAGCTCTGTGATTCTTGTATATATCATTGATATTGATTTAATTATACATGTAAGATCGGGGGGTGTGCACTCTGCTGGTTTAAATTTTTTTTCCTTCATTTATTTTGATATGTTGTTTGCTAATGCTACCAGACATCCTCTGGTAGTGTCAGTGCCTATCTACCATGTGTTCTTAACTAATGCTGTCAGATATTTGCTGGCCCACTACAGATTTTTTCACCAGTCCTGTGTTTACATCGTTTATAGGAAGCTGTACAGAAAATGTTAGACCAAGCTGAGAACCAGGTATGCATTCATACACATTGTTGAAAATTCAGTATTATTCATCAGCTTTTATTATAAGTTTAATTTTTTGAATCATGTATTCAAAAATAAAATAGCTAGCCAGTTTTATAACTATGCTGATTTACATTATTTCAGTTTGATGATATTTTCTTTAATCATTTGATTTAGCGAAGTAGTAGTAATATAAATATAAATATAAATATAAATATATATATATAAATATTTTTTTTTTCCCACTTTTTTCCTTCCATATATTATTTGATTAGCTGGACTGTAGTGGTCCATGGAAGAACCCTGAAGCCCCAATGGATTATGGGACAGAGAAAGATAGGGCAAACTGTCCTTTCTTTCTTAAGACGGGAGCCTGTAGATTTGGTGAAAGGTTGGTTGACTTTTAAATTCGATTTATTATTGATTGAACTTAGTTTAACCTTTTTCGTTTGTTTAATAACGGCTGCATGGA
>JAODLC010000038.1:14531916-14548701 GCA_026781145.1 Hippopotamyrus pictus | reverse complement strand
GGTGTTTCCCAAGCTGGTTCTGGGGGGGTGGGGGGGCAAAAATATGGAGTGTCTGGCAGAGAGCTGGGAGGAAGCAAAAACGTGGACCAAAACACTGCAAGATATACAATGATGGTGGCGTGGCTGTGGAAGGGGAGCGATGGGATCTAGACTGGAAAGTGACCACTCATCTCCTTACGTGTCACAGGAGGATGATGCGGCAAGGCCGTCGGTTGAGACATGGACTGGGAAACCCTGCAGACATGACTGCGAGATGAGCTCCACCACGGAGTTTCCTACCTTTACCCCTCCATCCACCACCCACGCTATCTTCAGCTCACCCCAGAGCAGCTTGTTTGACTGCATGCCAGGTGAGGATCACATCAACTGGTTGCATCATCCATAATTGCAGTGCTGAGCTCCCATTTGACCTCCAGCTAACTCTTTGTTCTTCTAGATGGGTTCAGCTGGATTATCTACACAATTGTGCTGTAAGGGTTGGTTCATGTTCTGGAGTTAGCATATTCATTCTAATATCATTATGTTCAGTTTCCTGTTTGCACACTCATATAATCTGAGATGCAGTTAAAACTGGGTAACTGCTTGCCCAGATCTTTCAACTACCAGTGCCAAATTTAGACATTTAAATTTCAGCCTGATTTTTGAGGCACCCAGAACAGTATTTGGACAGCAGTACAATTACAATTGAGTCATCAGTGTCATACTTCAGCCAAAATGTTTCAGTGTTTTAATCTTAACACTTAAGCAAGAATAATACGTTCATTCGTGTCTGACTTGGAGAGAACTGTTCTTGTCATGCACTGGGTTGCAATAAGAAATCAGTGTAATGGAAAATGGAGATGGATTAATTCTGTCATATCATCTACAAGACTTTGGGCTAGCCTTCAGGAAATGATATAAATGAATGATTGAGTGAATGAGTGAATGAATGAATTTTTCATTGCACAGGGTACAACATTGGAAGACTATCCTTGTCGGTGAAAGAAAGAAAAAAAAGAAAAGGAAAGATACAAAATACAGAAAAATAAGATGAATAGAATATAAAATAAGCAGAATATTAATAGAAAACACAGAAACATAATATAAATAAACAGAATGTAAAAATAAATTTAAAATATGACAAAAAAATAGGTGTTTAAATCAAATATGGATTAGACAGGCTATTTCCTGTGGTCAGGAACAAAAGGACCTAGTCATTGATCATCTGGAAAACAGCTTGATCATCAGACTGACTGATTTGCCTCAGCTAAACAGTGTGGGACAGTGTTCTGTTTACTCTATACTCTATAGCAGCGATTCACAATGCATGGGTCGTGACCCAAATTTGGCTCACGGCAAATTCTTAAATTGCAAAGTGTACTGTGTGCTTGATCATAGTGTTAATTTAAATCTATTCTTGATATAAGGTCGCGACATCTCGCTGGCATGGTAAAGATTGGGTTGAGAACCACTGCGCTATAGTATGACTCTCCTGTTGCTTTAAAACAATGCCTGCCAGTTTGCAGACCTACTGGACACTGACAAGGTTTGAAGTGGAAACTGTAAGACTTCCAAAATGAGCTTGCAAGGAAATAATCCCATTACTTGACCAATAGCGTGCACTACAGATTACTAACCTTAAATTAGGATGTGTTTACCCAGAATGACCACAGTCTAAGTCTAACTTGAGTATTATGACTCCCTGTAATCTGATCTTCTGGCTCTCGCTACTGGGTCCCATTCTGCAGGACAGGAATCACTAGGTAGCTTAGCTGGTTTAGCACAAGCCTTGAACTACTGTGACCACAAAAGGAAGGAGTATTCTATCCAAATATGAGCCGTCATTAGCCTGAGGTTAGCATTAGGATATGGCCATCTGTCAGCCTCAAGGATAAATGGGCATCCATTTCCCAACATAGAGAATTAGTGGGAAAGCTTTGCAGGTTAGAAATGGAAACACCTCCACTGGCAACATAGCTGCCAATAAGACAGGAATTGGCAAGCTGCCGATTGTCCAGAGGGAGAGCTCAGCATTTGCCTTTATCCCACCCTTGAGCAGTTGTTACTTCCATTATGACAATTAACAAAGACCACCCTGCTCTGATATACTACTGCAGGCGATCGCCCGCTGCTGAACACACCGTGTCTTTGTCATTGAGCTCTGAGTTCAGTGTTATTCACTATTAACCTCTTTGTATGAAAAACCAACATGGGGACAAACTTATGTTATTACAGGAGAAATAGAATGTGTTTTTCTTGCACCATCCAGGTAAAAGGAAATCAGTATAATTCAGAAATCAGGTGTCCTTTCATCTACAGGAGTTCTGGTGGAACACCCACGGCTATGCTTAGTCATTACCAGGACACGGGACAGAGGGGAGATTTAAATATCATTACCCTAAATCCTAAATAACAAAGCAACATTTTAAATAGATGACCCTGTTTGAAGGACTTGCTGAATGATTTCCCTTTATCTTTTCATTATTCAGAATTTTAGTCATCTTTACAACATTTTTTTTACAATCTCTCAAGTCCCATATATTCATTTTTTTCTTAAAGTAGGTAATGGAAGACTTGCCTATTTGTAGAACTGTTATTTTGGTCACACTTTAGGGAACACAAATAATGTAGTATTATGCTATTACTTATGTGTTAATTGACCACAAACATAGTGTTAATTACAAACTGATGTCATGTTTGTTTATCATTAATGAATCATGATGTAACTATTACTATATTTGTTGCTATATCTAATTCGGTAAATCTTAGTGAACTACTGAAGGAACTACTAAGGAACTACTGAAGGAACAAGTGATGAATTATACAAGTGAAATACTGAGTTTGTTCATTGTTAATGAATCATGACACATCTTTCATCTTAAGTAGTGAACTATTTGTTCATGATTTGTACTTCAGTAGTAACTGAGTTACTATTAAGTGTTTGTGTCTCAAAGTGTTACCATTCTTTTTCCATTTGAAAAGGTTTCACTGCCATTTTGAAAGTGCTGGAACTTTGAGTCTGAGTCTGAGTTGTGAGTGTATAGATTGGTATGGTCTCTGTCCATAGAGTGCCCTTATCACAAACCATTGGGCTTTGAGGCTGGATCTGTGACGTCTGACCAAATCAGTTGCTCCAATGAGGATCAGTACACTGGGTGGTACTCCTCCTGGCTGCCCAGCAAGGCGCGTCTCAACAACCAAGGCTTCGGGTGGGCGCCCTGACCTCTGCTCCACAACACAGCACTGACACGCAGTAGATGAAGATAAAGAAACACTGAGAGTTGCCCTTATCCAGTGACATTACCACATAGGTCAGAACATAATCTTCTGCAGAGATCTGTTGAGATGTCAATCTGATTATATTGTAATCCACTTAGGGTAAAATTTCCCCTTTTGTTCTCCAGGTGTGCCTGGCTCTCCAAGTTCCAGGACAGCAGTCAGTGGCTGCAGATTGACCTGAAAGAGGTGAATGTGGTGTCGGGCATCCTGACCCAGGGCCGCTGTGACGCAGACGAGTGGGTGACCAAGTACAGCCTCCAGTACCGCAGTGACAAGAACCTCAACTGGATCTACTACAAGGACCAGACAGGAAACAACAGGGTGAGTCTGACTTGTAAAGCAGCTGAAGAAGCCTGGGTGGATATTATTGGTGTTTATGTGCACATTTTGAAAATTAGCTTTGTTTAAAATCCCTTCGTTAAATCTATTGCATTTTACATTTACGTTCATTTTTATTTAGCAGATGCTTTTGTCTAAAGTGACGTACAAATGAGGCCAATATCAAGGAGTCAATGAAACACATATGTAGGTAGGCTGAGCTTCCAGTGAATTCCCAGGTACAGGTGTAAGCAGGATTGGAGCAGGACCTACACAACAACTTCTAACAAAGCAAGAGCCTAATAAGACTATTCAATGACCAGAAGTGCAACATTAAGAACATTCGGGGGAGATTTATTAATTAATTTATTTAATTAGTCTTCCCTGCGGACATTTTAATCCTGGTATGCAATCATGCACCACATTCTCCTGCACACAGGTGAGTTTCCCTTTGCACTGGGATGTTTGATGTCATTTTTCTTGGATGTTCTGGTTTTACGACTAAAGACCAGCAGTTGACTCCCCTGCGTTTTCATTGCCATGGCAGGTGTTTTACGGAAATTCGGACCGGTCGTCTTCTGTCCAGAACCTGCTGCGGCCACCCATCGTGGCACGCTACGTCAGGGTTCTGCCGCTGGGCTGGCACACACGCATCGCCCTGCGCATGGAGCTGCTCCTGTGCATTAACAAATGTGGCTGAGACTCCATCTACCCTCCACAAGACTCCGCCCACCCTCCAAAACCCCGCCTTCCTTAACAGAAGCCGCACGCTCGCTGAAGTGG
The DNA here is from genome assembly GCA_026781145.1 of Hippopotamyrus pictus. NCBI lineage: Eukaryota > Metazoa > Chordata > Actinopteri > Osteoglossiformes > Mormyridae > Hippopotamyrus > Hippopotamyrus pictus. The sequence goes on along the minus strand of JAODLC010000038.1, from coordinate 14,544,342 downwards.
AACGCGCGAGCCCATACGAGAGATAAACAGCACCCTGTAACAATGCCCCAATTCTTTTCCAAATTACTTATATTGTTGAATAGCTGAACGAAAACCATTTTGGTAATTAGGAAACAATGTAGTCCACTGAGATTGTCATTATGCTCTTTATAAAGAAAGGGATTTTCTTCACGGAGATAAAAGAAGTAAAAATGGAAGTAAACTGATCCCAGGAGGTTGACATGGTGATAAGATAATAGTTTTTTGTTGTATTACATAAAACTCTGCTGTATTATGTACCAGTGCGGCAGAGTCCATCCCGTGCCCCACTCTGCAGTTAGTTTGTATTTCTACTTGCTTAGAAGTTTCCACTGTATCCTTAGTTTTACTAAAATAAAACAAAAGAAATTCTCAGGTGAAATATCCCTGTTTAAATATTAACAGTCAAATTCTTAATAGCTAGTTATAAGGATCCAACATAAAATACAGCTATTAGGGCGCCGTCCAATAAGAGAAACACACAGCAGTCTAGTTTCTGAAGTGAGAAACCTGTATTTTTAATAAAGACATGTTCTGCAAGGTCAAAAAATATACAATGTGCTTAGTAAAAATGGACCATTTTCATGCCAGTATTTTAACATTGATATTATTTACATCGACAAAAGACATGCGGACACAACACCTGCTAGAACAGTAGCATCGAGGACCTGACTATTATGAAAACAAAAGACAAGCACAGCAAAACAAAACGCTGAAAGCTTTGCTCATCAGTATGTACCAGCTCGGATACAGTCGATGGACAGGTATGCGCAGGATTCAGACACAATATTTAGGAGGAAAGTGGCTAGTTCTGTGGCTATATCTGAGTAACATTTCTGCTGCATAGCACAAAGAACATGAAGGAACAGCATCTCAGTCCTTTGTTTATACATGGCACTTTGATCCAGATACTGTGTAGCTCCTGTGTCGGTGCGTCACATTCCAGCAGGTTCCATTACAGCATCCCGTTCACCCACAGCACATACACAAGCGGGTTCGACCCTGAGCACGATAGATAGGTCTTCAAAGATCTGTAGTGGTTCTGAGTGCTGAATCAAACAGCTTACCAACTTGTAAAAAAACACAAAGGCATTAGTCTAATCAAAATTCTGGGTCAGTGAAAAAAGCCTGTATTGTAGCGTAAAGTAAACTGTAAACCGCATATACGAAATATAATATCAGGCAGATAAATGACACATTTCTTTTACAATGACACTTGTGATCATATTTCCCATGATATGCACCAATAGACTAATCCTGGGTTTATTGTCATTGTCTGCATCACTTATTTAGAGCATATATGTGCAAAGAAAGAGAAACAGGAATCAAATTGTGACATAAAGGGGGCTTTTATTAAGTTATATTTACCGTATCTAAGTAATCGATCTGGGAGAGGTCTCTATACTTCTATAACAGGTTTAAACACATACAGCTACCTACATTAAGAACTGATTTACTCTGTTGACACATACTGTCTTGTCTCCTGACAATGTGAAATATCCACGACTCATCCCATAAATATGATCTATCCTGAAATAATATAAAGACTTTTTGCCCATTGTCTTATTTAATTTTTTAATTGTTAGCAGTATGGTTCATAACTGTTACGTTTGCGAAGGTTTTAGTTTACATAAAAAACTTTGCAATGTTTACAATATCCCAAAATCGCCCATCTTTCATCGGTGAGATTCGTATATAACATAAATATTGTAAAATATAGGCAATCAGATATTTTGTTTAAATTTTTTGGTATGTCACACTCAAAGTGTTGTAATAGTACATAACCACAGAATCACGATGCATGTGAACTAATTAAGCAGAAGACACAAGAGACTGGAATCCCTTTGACAGCAGGGAAAAAGAACAGCACCCTAAATGAAAGTAAGCCAAATCATCAAGGGAGTGACAAAGAGAGAAGAAGGTACCGTATGGCACTGCACAAAGTATCCCTGAAAACTGACATTTTTATTGACGGCTAGTTACCCTGAATCAAGCCATTGCCATCCACCCGGAAGAGTGTTATAAAAGTACACAAAGTGAACCATGGTGTGGTACTTCAGGAGAAACTTTCTGTGAGGGCAAGGGTGTCTGAACGGTCTAAGAAAACGGTCCGCAGAAAAAGAGGAGGCTGACACCGCAAACGCAAAAAGCTGCGGCAGAAATGACTGGGGGCAGCTTCGACGAGACATGGGACGACGTCCACACACAATACAAAGAAACAGCATTTAAACTGGCAATAAATGGGAAAACATATGAGAAATAAAACTAAGAAAAAAACAACAATCCCTTAAAAGACAACAATTTCATTAGCATTCCGGCTCTACGACGCCAATTTTTGCACTCCTCAAATGTCCTCAAGCTTTGTGAATTTGTCTTGCACAGCACAAGTAGGAGAATTAGATTTAGGTAATATTATATTTGGATAAACACAGCAGCTCAACTGGGCTCCATTTTGGTGGCCATTTTAGCTGAAATGTTTCTGTACTGACTTAAGGCAAGGAAGGGGCAACTGGCCAAGCTGCCTGTTTGCAGCTGAAGCATCGGCCTGGACCTGTCAGTAACGGAAGGGAGGTGGGCTCGGAGGCCATATGGGAATGGTCACACAGCAACTGGGAGACCACAAAAATGTAGTTAAAATTGTAGAGAATACCTTCAGAAATGCCCTAAGCTGCCAGTTATAGCTTTATGAGAAGTACAAATGTAGAAAGAATTATTTCCCCGTGACATTCGTGCTTCATCTGATTTTAGGTTGGAGAGTGAGTCTAGGACAAAACGCATTAGCTAACGCTTAGCATTTTGGTTATTACCTGAGAGATGTTAAACACCACGTGGAAAAGAGCAGGGAGTTTGAGAAACGTGTATAAAACATCTTATCAGACATTACGTCCATTGGTTGCATTATTTAATTGCTCCTATAGCATTGCAGATGCAAAGCTCTGGTTTCTCCTCTGGGCGTCGTGCTTAACATTCTGGACAGAAGGACGGTGGTGTCAGACTAGAGGAATTCTACAAGTATCTAAATGTTATTGCTTCTGATCTGTCAATTTATCTTGTGGGGAAAAACACATAATCTTTCATTGCTCCGTAAACAAAACAAAGCAGATTCCTGGCCGACAGGAGTGGTGAGATTATGTCCCATGTCAGGCCATTTTGGTGAGAGGTACAGCCAGGTACAATGTGGGTAATCAACATATCATTCAGTCATTAGTTCTATTATGAGTTATAGACATTATTAGAATGGGAAACCTCATTTTATTATATTACCTCCCTCTTCCTTTGTCTGATAACACCTCAAACATAATTTTGCCATAAACAAAAATGAAAAGAAAAAAAAAAAAAACTGAATGCTACAATTTTGATTGTCTGAATAACAATCATAAAAACTTTCAACTTGCTTTTAAGCATCTATAAAGTTATTTTTTCCATGTATATGTATTACCAGAGATAGTCACACACTGGTATTAATATAATACACTGTGTTATTCAAGATTATAATCAATTATCGCAGAAAAAGAAAAATATTAACTTACAGTATGTAGCGTAGAAAAGGCAAATACTTACTTCACGTTAATGTACCTGAAACACACAGACCACAAATTCAACACAAGTTCTCTGTTCCCAAGAAATGTTTCCTCCAGAGATGCTATATCCTGGGTTTGATATTGGTTATATACTGTGAGAACAGAACACAGCTGGGACAAGGTATCTCACTGTAGTCAGTTTAAAGTGCAACATTAGATTTTTTTAAAAGACTAGACATTTATTTTCATTTTTTCCCCCTACATTTTCATCAAACTGAATTACACAACATACATTTGGCCCATGTGGTCTTGCGTAAGATTTTCTGGAGAGTAAAAGCAACTCCAGACCGTGTGGCTTATAAGTCTGTTAGCTGGCATTCTGCTCCACCTCTTAGTTGTTTAATCCATGCCGGTGGATTAAATCTGGTATTTAAGATCTAAATCAGCTGCTGCCTGAAAACAAACAGCCGAATCCGCCAAGCCTGGACCCACGCAGGCCAGGAGTTGCCCAACCTTGGAATAAAGAGTGCTCTCCTACACAGATTGGGCAGAGGAGATGGCTCATCTATGGGTTAACAATCTGAAAGACCCAGAGAATCAGCCTCTACCTTACATTAATAACACATCAAAATAAATATAGTGATACATCCTGTGTGAGGATAAATGGGTTACATTTAAACTAAATCTCTCTGATATTTGAATCTTAAATGGCCTTAAAGATCCCTAAGCTACACATTATATCAAAATATAATTTACAGTTTTATAATACAGTAAAATTTGAAAACAACTACTCAAAATACCTAATCTACAGTACTTTCTAATCTTAAATCATTTTGAATTAAATATTTCTGTATTGCTGCATTTGCATCTGTATTTACTCATTAAATAGTGGTGATATGGTTTAGACTCAGATTTATTTCTCCAGGTTATTGACTACATACAGGACACGCACTATGTCCTGTAATTTCATCCATAAACACTCGATAAATGTAACCATTGGCAACTGTTTCCCTGTCTACGTGTGACATAATGTTTAATAACAAAAAGACTGGGGCAGCAGGACTTAATGTTTACATCCTGTAGGAGTTTGAGGCGCTAGGATGCTCATGAGCATTTTTAGCATGGCTCCATCTGCTGGACAAAAATATCATGGCAATTAGAAATGCCTCCTTCCACTAAAGTAGGAGCAGTTGCTCTAGAGTCATTTCTGCAACAAAGTGGGTAGCATGGGGTTTTTCAGGAAGCAATGCTTCTGTCATTTCCTTCTGTAGTGCATGGACAAAACTTGTGTTCCTTTAGTTATATACAATCAATGGGGTAACCGCCAGAAACTGACTGAAGTTCTGTGGCCCCGAAAGTGCTTACCCTACCCAAAGCCAGATACACCCCAAGATATTCAAAACTCTTCTCTAATAGGACTAACTGGAAAATGTTCAATTTGGGCAGTGATCGGTAGAAAACATACTGCTTCTTGCAGTGTCCATTAGCAGCTAGCATATGGCATCACAACCAAAGCTATTCCCATGACAGGCCTTGGAGGACGAGGTCTGGAAGGACACTAGTGGGGCACTCAATAGCCACTGACCCAACCTCCCACGGATTATTTCCTAGGACAAGCTAGGGATTCATCTAGGGATCATCATATCCCTGTCATTTAGCCCACAGTCCAAACAAAACATAAAAGTAATTAATAGTAGTTCTACGGGCAAACCTTGGTAATGCACAAACCTCTAATCTCTTAGAACTGTTATACAGAACCATTAATATACTATGTTATATAAAAATGACATGGCTGCACAAAGGCCGTCTTACATTTTCTTAAGTTGTTAAATGTCCTGTCCAGTATAATATACAGACGGGATATAAAAGTCATGTACGACATGTAAAACAGAGTGAGCCGGTTAAATGAGTATTGTACTTCAGCCAATCTGAGTAGAAAAACAACCTTTATGATTGCATCTCCAATTAAGGTCAGAGGCCACACAATCAAGGAGGAATAAAACCAAATTAAGAACCAAAAAATATATTTGTTACAATACCATATGTTCTGAACAACCTAGTTTTTGACACGAACACCTAAATATTCATATTGTAATAGAATAATTATGCGAGAAACTTAATATACTTACTCTGTGTAGAAACTAAAGCTCTCACATATATACTGAATTTAATTTAACCATATACATAGTTTTCAATTATTTATATTGTTCAAACAAAAATTGTACTCATAAATATTACAAATTCTATCAAATATTTAAGCTTAAAAAAATCTAAGATGTATACAGCACTACCCCTAGGCCAAGGGTAACCCTGTGTTTCACACTCCTGCTGTCGAGCATGTTGTAATACGGGCAGCTCAGTGGGCAGCAGACTGAGCTGTCAAGAGGTCAGAGGTCAGGGCAGGGGCACGGGCATCGTATTGGTCTACAGAGCGGTTTCTTTCAGGTCGTTGAGGTTTGGCATCCGCAGGCGAGAGGAACGGCCGAAGCCATGCCCCTTCTGTTCCGCTTTGCTGGGCATTTGGTCGGGGTAGGTGGCGGCCTCACCACGGCCGAGAGCCGACGTATGCCAGTTGGACTCCACCTGCCCTGGTAGGGGGTAGCCTGTAGGGCAGCTTTTGGCCTGTGAGGACCCGCTGACGGAGTGACCACGCCCTTCGACAAATCCCCCTTTGGACTGGGGGTTGGGCAGGTGCTGGAAGCGCAGTTCAGATGACGGGGTGTGGTGGGAGGATGAGGAGAGGTGAAGGAGCTTACGTAGAGACTTGAGCGGCTGGGTCTGAGAGGGGTGTGGCAAAAAATGTCTTACTGAGTATAATACAGCAGACTCCTGCCTGAAGCTGTCTGAGGCATTTCCATTGGCGCTGCCTGCTTCTGTGTCTTGGTAAGTGTCAGACTATTGGCTATTTGGGTTCCGTGAAGATAATTTGGTAATACTTTATTTAAAGCACCCATGTATAATGCATTATAGATACCTTCGTGATGCATTATAATGCATCAGATACCTTCATAATAAATTATAATGCCTTATACTGACTATTAAAATGCATTATGAGGGTATCTATTGTAGGGACGCACCGATCGATTGGCCAGCGATTGGAATGGGCCGATTTTCAGCCTGATCGGTGATCGGCTGATCAGTCTCACGTATTTCCGATTATGAACTGATCTTGCGCATGCACAATAAATCATATGCTCAGTCACGCGCACTTTCAGACACGCAAAAATGTCCGTGATTTGCAAAAATGTCCGTAATCTTCAGCGTGAGCCAAACGGAAGCAAAGTTCGCTATCTTGCAGGACGTGTAAGAATCAGGTACACCGTGGGGGAACCAATACAAAGACATTTAACACAACAAATTTAATTAGACGTTTAAAGACACATCACCCCAGTGAGCACGCTCAGTTTGAAGAAGCTAGCAAAGCGAGAGCTGTTAGCAAAGCATGTTCGAAGCCATCTACGAGCCAGCAGTCTGTGCCGTCTCTCGTTGGTATAAGCAGTGAAAAGAGCAAAGAAATTACGAGGAAAATTATGGAATTCATGGCACTGGATGACCAGCTATTTTCTGTAGTTAAGGATAGAATCTTCAGAAATCTGATAAATTACCTCAGCCCAAAATACAGAATACTGAGCAGGGGTTACTTTTCAGACGTCGAGCTACCGGAGTTCTTTAATCTAGTGTCATGTCACACATTTACTTGCTGCGCCTATTATTATTTTAAAGAATAAATTAATGTTTAGTTGTAGTTGGGGTTTTATTTATTTTAGTTTAATTTATTAGAATTTTTAAAGTTTAATTAGAGTTTGTTATGAAAATAAACTTTTGAGGTGAAGAAAATGTGATTTTTGTATGTATTTGCTGTTCTCAGGGCAAAAATTGGTATCGGAAAAATCGGTATCGACCGATCGCACATACCAAAAAATCGGAATCGGCCAACAAAATTGCAATCGGTGCATCCCTAATCTATTGTGTATTATAGAGAGCTTCATAGAGCATTCATAATGCATAATAAATATGGCTATAATGTGTTATACCTTTTTATAAATACTTATAGCCATGTTTGTAATACTTTATGAATGAATTGCAATGCATGATGAAGGTATCATTAATGCATTATCATGACTAGTTTGAGGAAAGTCTTTCTGAAAATTCATCAAAAGCTGGGAGATAAGACTTAGAGTAAAAACCAATCCTAACTTCTGAGAGCTAATATTTCTTCTGTGCCTGATGAAATAAGCCGTTAAAAACAGCTTACCTGAGGAGGTACTTCAGTCACCTTCTCTGAAGACCATTCAACATCTCTGTCTCTGTCCCTGTCAAGTTCTCGCTCTCTGTCTCTCTCCCGTTCCCTCTCTTGGTCTCGGTTCTTGTGCCGGCTGCTCTTGTGTGAGGACAGCCTACTGGAGTTCTGTACTAGGGTGTCCTGTCCATCACCAGGAACCTGTCCATCATGTTGGAGAAAAAAATGCTGAGGATGATTACCCAAGGGAGGGACAACAAATAACCTTCCAAGCAACACAGGTAACAACACTATCTGGGAGAGAGTGGGTAGATGAGATATTCCTTGTTGTCAAGGTGCATCCAATTCAAGCCAGGGCACCACTCTGGTGGTAAAAAACACATCCTAACAACATTAATGTTCTGTGTGTTTTTTATGAGACAAATACAGTTAAGAACCTTGATCATTATGCATTTTGAATGAGAAATAAGAAAATAATTCATTCTTCATTTGAAAGTCTTCAGAACACCATGTCAGTTAGAAAGAAAATACCCATTAACAGAAAGAAAATTATTTCAGTATTTAATGGATTGGCTCATTTTTAAAAGCCATTTCACTGTCATGTCATCCTAATTCACCTATTCTTCTTCTTTACAGTTTTCAATCTTCAAGCGAAAGATGTGGCTTTTCAAAGATACAGAGACGTCGGATTTCTGTGGGGCAGCGATACGTCAGATGGATAAACTCAAATGGCACTCAAACCCTGAAATACTCACTGGCTTAAAAGGGATTGCTGGCTTTTGTTCCATTCAGATAAGAGAAAAAGGTGGGACATTTAATTAATCAGACTTACACTCCACACACAAATTCATGTAGCTGAAAAATCACTTCATTTGGTTGAGATTTTTTATCTCATTTAAATCCAATCAGCAAGTTCACAGGCTGAAGCTCCAGGTTTCATTCCACAAACCATCCATGTAACCTAAACTGACTTTTAAGAAACTAACAAGGGACTTATTATGGTGCTTAGTTGACAAGTTTGTTCAATCCAAAATAAATGGCTTATCCGTAATGTTTCAACAGCAGAACCTCCTTCTTGGGAAAGAAACCCACAACCTTCCTAGTCTTGACCGAGTCGTTACCTGCTGACCTACTTAATGCTACACAACTGTACAGATTACCTCTGTAAAGACTTTCTCTGCAGTTTTCAAGCTGTATTTTTTCTGTATATTACGTGGAACCAAGGGCATTGGGGGGGGGGGTTGGTTAGGGTCTCCACCAGGGTCCAGTGGGTTGGATTGGATGGTTTTGATTATTGAGGGGGTTACAACCCTCCCACCCATGATTAACACCCATGTGTGGAAGACTTTGTTTTGCAATAACCCTAACTTCAGGTGATTTTAGGAAACATATTAATTTAAAATAAACTACAGTAAAATCTATTTCAGTAATTGTGTGGAGGATGCATATTTTTGTGAAAAGTTAAAGCCTCATGTTTAATTTCAGCCTAAATGAGACTCCCCAACCTAAAACCACATCCCTAACAGGACACTTATACTATTCTAAGGAAGCGTGTAATGTAGGTCAGAAACATCAGAGAACTTTTAGATTTTAGTGTTTGATCTTTCTTGTCAAAACTTCCAATTAGTAGTGGATCATGACATTTTTTGAATACATTTCGATCTGAAACCTGGCAGTGATGTTGTTTTGACCATTTATTAAAAGCCAGTTTCATAACAACTAATTGGATTTTCAAATATCATGAGATACTACGCAAATTTGCCTTAAAAAAGCAATAAGGTTAAGTTCACTCATCTAGTAATTTTTAGTACTATAGTCACAAGTGTGGCCAAAAAAAATCATTCATTGAAGCCGAGTGCTGGAAAACAGAGGGAACATTACAAAAAAACTTTTTTTTTATTGTAACTTGGAAATTTATATCCAAAGAAAAGTCCAGCAAAGAAGAGGAAGTAATGACACGAAGTCCTTATGAGCATCATAGACATAACGTGAATATCAGCAACATTAACAGTATACCCCAGTGATGTGAGAAGTGTAGCTGAATAAAAAGCAGCATCTGGGATTACTGGGCACTGTCAATTAACGTTCAGTTAAATTGGGGCACAAATAAAAGAGAAAGGGGCTGAGCAATCAAGACTTTGGAAGCCTTTAGAAGTTACTGATAGACTGCAAACAAGGGCGTCTAAAAGTACAATAAGGGCAACCAATGGTGCAACAATATAACAAACATCATCTTGTCGCTACCACTTCTCTCGGTGAGAGTGGGGTTGGTAACTGGTCACCCAGGTTGACCAGTCTTCCTATTTCAAGGCCACAGGCTCATTCTAGGGGATCCCTAGATGTCCCCAAGCCAGCTATAACATATAATCCATCCAGCAGGTCCGGAGTCTGCCCTGGGGCCTTCGCTCAGTGGGACTTTCCTGGAATAAGGCCCTTAGGAGCATCTGGACGGCATAAATGACCCACCTTCACTGACCGACAGTGAATCCAGCAACTTTGCAAAGAAACCTAATTTTAGGTGCTTGAACTAATGGCCTGGTTCTTTCTACAATTTTCCACAGCTTATGACCATAGGCAAGGGCTGGGATGCAGACTGACCCGTAAAACAATAAGGGTAATCTCATTAAATGATTCCTGTTTCACCACCACGAGTCACCTGAGTTCCCGCAAAACTGCAGTCACCAAAGGGATGTGCTAGTCATGGTCCCTCTTACAATCACTCATGAACAACATCCTAAGATATTTAAACTCCTTCATTAAGGGCAGACTCTCTCCTCTTGTCTCAAAAGAGCAATTCACTTTTATCAAAAGAGTACCACAGCCTCAGGTTTCAGGTTATGATTCTCATTCTTGCCACTTCAGACTTGGCATCAAATCTGTGTGTGAGCTAATCCCTGGTTATATGTAGTCAAAAGCATGACAACATCTGCAAATAGCAGTGCTGTTACTTCTAATACACTTCTAGCGATGGATGCACCTTGATATCCTGTCTGTGAAAATGACAACCAGCAGGGGAAACAGGGGAGAACACCCACTCTGAATGGCATTGATTTTGTGTTGACAATGTGATCCCAACTCTTAATGAAAACCTAGACGGAAAGGACACTGCACAAAACAGTGGCATTGGTACCCTATATCCCTGTAGCACCTTGTACCACATGTGGTGTAACTTTGTGTTCCAAGTTCACAAAGCACATATTGACTGTGTGCATTTTCCCACAAAACCTTAAACAGCTGTACAAAGGACAAGCATTGACCCACTGCTCTACGACCAGGCCAAAATCTGTACTGTCCCCCTGAATCCAATGTTTGACCATTGGGGGGAGTTTCATTTCCAATACCCTGATGTAGTTTACCCAAGGAAGGGCTGAATAGTGTGATATCCCTGTAGCTGGAGCACCACCTTTTCCCGGTCCAACTACTTCTACTTGCTTTCCACTTGCTTTCCATGCAACACCGAAGAGGTGTGTCAACAACATCACCCCAATGACATCTCTGGGCAGATTTCATATACTTTGTAGCCTTTCCACTAAGAAGACTTCTGACCACCATGGTGACTTCAGCTGCAGTAATACATTCTAATCCATTTGAAGTTTCCAACACTGCCTCTCAGGCAGTTGAGAAAGTTGAGAAGTTTCCTAAAGTATTCTTTCCACCTCTGGACAATATTCCTAGAGCAGGTTAACAATCTGCCACCCCAGTCTGCCCCGTCTCCCCCTCTTGAGGCATCTTTGAGTCTCCCTCCATGGCCTCTTCAAACTCCAATGCACATACCCTTGCCTCTATGACTGCCTTTGCTGTAGCCTTTCTGGCCAATCAGCTGCCTTTGCCGCAGCCTTTCTGGCCAATCAGCATCTTTCCGTGCTCTCAGGAGACCATCATGCAAGCACTGACCTTAAGGCTTCTTTCTTCAGCTTGGCCCCTTCCTCACAATTGGTGTCCACCAACCAGTTCTAGGGTTACTGTCATAAATGGCACCAATGGCCTTATTCTTACAACTCTTTGTAGTTTGTAGCAAATGGAGGCAACCTTCTTTCCTACTAAAAAAGTAATTGTTCCCAAATTTTAATTGAAGCCATTGTCCATGGCTAAGGTCTAATCCAGGGCTGTTCATTCCAGCTCCTGGAGATCTAGCATATCTAATACTGGAAAGCTACTGAAGGACCTGATTATCTGTATCAGGTGTGTTAAATTAGGGCTGTTACTAAGCTCTGCTGGGTGGTAGACGTCCAGGAGCAGGAAAGAGCAGCTCAGATCTAATCCATGCAAATCCTTACCACTCTTCCCTACAACCCCAACTGAACTGAACCTGACTCTTTCACCTTTCAGGTGGTGAGCTAAGAAGATTATATATAAAATTTGGAATATACAATTTTAATGTCTGATTCTGTTTCCAAAAGAAGTACTTCACGTGAGAAATTCTTAGCATAATTAAAACAATTTTTAAACAAAATTTAAATACAGATATTTCCATAAGAAATCTAGATGCACTCTGCCTTATTCCACATAACAGCCTCATCATACACAAAGTCTGGCTCCTGCTCACTGCCTCGTGCCAAATAAACAACCTCACACACACACACACACACACACACACACACACACACACACACATGTTGGTCTTCCTATCTAAATGGGGACCGTCCA
>JAODLC010000038.1:14510353-14521689 GCA_026781145.1 Hippopotamyrus pictus | reverse complement strand
GGGGGGGGGGGGGGGGGGGGGGGGGGGGGGGGGAGAGAGAGAGAGAGAGAGAGAGAGAGAGAGGCCGCCCACCCGCAGGCCATGGAAGCGGGGGTTGTTGTAAAACAGCTTCATCTGCTCAGGTGGCAGAGGCCCTAACACCCTCTGTATGGTGTACAGCTGGTCGATCTCGCTCTCCCCCGGGAACAGGGGCTGCCCGTCACTGAGCTCCCCCAGGATGCAGCCCACAGACCACATGTCCACAGCCTTTCCGTATGGAGCCCTGAAATAGACAGGGGTGCCTGTTAGCATTAGCTATTAGCGAGTGCTAAAGTGCAGGCTGGAGTGCATCAACTACCTGAAACTTCCTAAACCTATGTGCATGCAGTCGATTTATGCTATTTGAACAGCACCTGTTTTTAAGGCAAACCAGGATATTAATTATTGGCACCGCTAAATTTTTGCGGTACATGAAGAGGCAAGCATGTGAGGAAAAAGTACAAAGGAAAATCTGATGGATGAGTCCAAAGCGAGGGAAAGCGAGGACGGTTCCTAAGGTTCCAAGCAAGGAATGAAAGATCTGAGCCGAGACACTCAACATCAGCTGGAACATGAGATACGACAGTGTGGGAGGAATTTAAATATCAAGAGAAATTCTGAAACACTGTGGTCTCTCCCGATCCGACAGTACTCGTAAGGTCTGGACACCATGACTGTGTCGGGCAGCTTAGGATATCCTGGTCAAATTCAATGCAATCAACATCGTTACTTCCAGAGCATTTCTGCCAAAACAAAAATACTAGTCACAGACATTTCAGGTCCAGAAAGTAAAAATCCAGACCAAGATTTTGTTTCAACCAACTACGTAAGTACTCTGTGACTGTCACTCTTTATGCTCAACTGGTTGGTTGAAACAAAATCCTGGTCTGGATTTTTATTTTCTGGACCTGAAATGTCCACCACTGCTAGTAACCTAAAACACAGATAAATAGGACACTTGATATGGCAGGGATGGTTGCTCCATTTAAGACCTCTGCTGTGTCAATGTGCAGAGAACCCTGTCACAATACTCACCCCAGCAACAGCTCTGGGGAGCGGTACCACCTGGTGGCCACATACTCTGAGTAGTTGGCATTGTCTCCCTCTGATAGATTGCGTGCAAAGCCTGGGGTGGGGCACAGCAGGTAAAGAGTGAGAAGCAACAAACTGTGCTTGTGGCTGACAAGCACTGAGGCCGTCAGGTAACGTGAACCCATTTGCTTCCACTCATAATTCATGCAGCAAAGATGCACCATCTACCTACCCATTCCCAGAGCGACACTTAGATACAAAACCTCACACTCTGCCGGTCTGATAGCCAGAGCAGACTCAGTCATTGAGAGACAACGATTTCGACATTGAGGGGTGGGGTCTCCCACCACCACTGTGTCATGTGACTCTATTTATAGAGAGGGTGGCAATTTCACCTACCGAAATCGCACAGCTTAAGAATGTCGGTGGAGCTGATGAGGAGATTTTCAGGCTTAATATCTGCGGTGGAATTACAGACAGGCATTTTTAAACATTACATTAGGCTTACATGAAAACACAACAGATATCAACAGCAATCTGCAAGACTGCTGTGCTAGTTGTAATCATGGCAGTGTAGAGAGTACATCCATCTTCTAAATCTTTATTTGGGTCTGGCTCACGGGAGGGGGCCTGGAGCCTATCCTAGACATCATGGGGCACAGCTGAGAGGGGACACCAGTTGATGACAGGGCACATAAACACTCAATGGGAAATTTAGAGACACAAATTAGCCTAACCGCATGTTTTTGGAGCATTTCAACACTGGGAGAGGAATGGAACCTCACACACATAGCAGAGGTGGGATTCAAACCCCAAATCCAAGAGGTATAAGGCTACGAACTAAGGTTGATAAAATGAATACTTGGGTGCATGGAGAGCTGAAGCCAGTCCAGGTCACCGGCAGGACTCCCTTACCCCTGTGGACGATGTCGTTCTTGTGGCACCAGTGAATAGCTTTGATTAGCTGATAGATGTAGGTCCTCACTTTGTCAGGTGCCACACCATTGGGCAGTTCCTCCAGCAGCTCCAGCATGTTCTGCCAAAGCCAAGAGCCGCACAGTGACGGCCGCGACACATTAGTCGCGAGTCTGGCACAGGCTCAAACCGTAAAGCGGCCTAACGGTGTATGAAATGGACAGCACAGATCCCTATGGTTTAGTTTAGGTGGCGCATTCTGCTAATGTGTGGAATTAGCTTTAGCTTTAGCCTGGCTTAATGATAAATTTGCATAACATGCAGTCCCCCAGGTTAAGAACGTCCGACTTACTCGTACATACGGACAGAGCACCATTATTAAAAATTCAGGTTAAGTACCATGGCTCACCATAACAAATGCACTACTTTGAGAAAAAATTGCGCGGATTCAGTAATTTGTCGTTTCGAGGTACATTACAGTACCATATGTAGTTACTTGTACTAATATTTGAAAGTGTTTCTTCAGTTTTTTATGGCCATAGAAAGGAAAAATACATAGTATATTTATACCAAGACAAACATTTGACTAACTGACGCTAAAGAAGAACTGTATATACCTGTTCCAACTCACAAATTCACCTTAAAAGACAGACTTAGGGAATGTTTGTAACTGGTATTCTCATAGACTGCTTGTATTCTCATAGTGACTGGTAACCCTTTCCATGTAAAACTGAATGCTACACAATTGGACACAACACAATTTAAAATTCATCATTTGCTGATATATCTAGAAGAAAGCCCAACTCAGTGATTCATCTTTAACTGGCCAGGTTCACCCTTTGGGCTACATGCCTCCAGTTTAGTTTATTTTCCAGTTGACATGGTGTCTAAGTGACCTGTAATAACTACAGAGTTACATACAGGGGGTATATTAAGACTAGAGAGAGCAGAATAATGTGCTTTGTGTAGTTCAGTGTCAGGAAACTCTTTTGTCTTCATCTCACTGTGTTTGTAGGTTTTACACCTGGAGCACTAGGTGAAATTAGATTTGGTCCTAATAATAGCATCACTAAAGCAATTTAGCTGTGAGATACAGTGAAAACCAGCAGAGCCTCCGAACTTCATGGGACCAGCATTGCTCATTGTTGGTTTATTCTTCTGGTGTTTTATACATTGTTTATTATACAAGTATAATAATATAATACTGTAAAATCCAGGATAGGTTATCTAGGATACTTTACTAGTGGAAAGGGCTATCAAACCAGCCGATCCGCGGGTTTTATACTGATAAGCAGGAAACCTGAAGCGAAGTGGTAATGAGATGGATGTTAGCTGCTACCGTAGCACAGCCTGCTTGCTGCATACCTTCTCCACATACTCAAAGACCAGGTAGAGCTTGCCCCTCCTGCGGAACGCGTCCTTCAGCTCCACGATGTTCTCTTGCTTGAGGGTCCGTAGCATCTTAAGCTCCCGGAGGGTGGTCTCCTTGACCTCCTCATTCTCTGAGGGGGGAGGTGTGGGCCGAGTGAGGATACGGGACTGACGGCGGAGCTCCGAAGCCCTGATATCAGTACCAAGGCCAACAAATTCTCCTGCAATCCAAGTCTATCGATTGTCTCCCCATCACTGTCATCACGTTTTACATTACAGTCCTCTCTGCTAAAGTGCAGAAAATTATTGATTTAATGCCATCGCCAGTCTTTCAAATACATCATATGACTAATAAATGAATATACTTGGCATTTTAAGTCTATAGAATGTATAAGAACTGGATTTAGCTATGTGTGCTGTTACTGTATAGCTGGATAACAGAAAATAAGAGATGATGGTCGCAGTGAAATATGCAGCCAGGCCCATCAGGGACGGGAGTCTTACCTTCACTGTCCTTGAATTTCTTAATGGCCACAATCTCATTAGTGTCCTGCAACACGCAAGCAATTTAGTCATTAGCAGAATACAGAAAAAAACATTGTAGCGAGATCCATGCCTAGTTTTAAAGGGGAACTACAAATTAAAATTACAAATGGCAAATTAAAAGGGAAATTAAAAGAGAAAAATCATATTTTATAGTTTTGGGTAATGGACATAGGAAGAAGTATTGACAAATGATAAGTTCTACTTAGTTCTTGATAAAGAGTAAACATCTAAAAACTGAACAATCCTACAAAACAGGCACCCAATAATGTGTTTAATGTGAGGCGACTAGGAATGAACCAACTGGAGTTGGGGGGGGGGGGGGGGGGTGGGGGGGGGGGTTATAAAACCACAGCCAGCAGCTATAATGAGAGCTGGTGCACATCCTCACCATCATCTCTATTCCTCGCAGAGGCCAAGATGAGCAGCCCAATGTGTCCCCCCCCCCCATGCCCTGATTTTGCCTGGTGCATTTATATCGCACAGCTCACCGCGTCCCCCGTCCCACAAAGGAAGTGCACACGACGTACGGCCATATCGCTCATTAATATGCTAATTCCATACTAAGGATGGCGTCCAGGTGGCTCGCGGGCTGTGTCTGCTTCCGTACTTCTCCGCAGCAGCGAATGTCAGTCCACACGCGCTGACGCCGTTCTACAGCAACCACAGAACATTACATGCTACTCATGAAGGCTGTAAAGGTCGGTTACAGGTTGTAGCCAGCTGACTAGACAGTTCTGCTATATCCTGACCTGATGTAGCTAAGCTACAAACCATTCTGCAATCCTAAAGCATCAACTGTAAACCTTTCATAACAGCACATAGCCTAGTATTAAATGTCAGTTACGAACCAGATGAAACCATTTCATACTTTTATTGTGGTATTTTGACCCATGTGGATCTGCCCATTCAAAGACAGCCCTGTCAGACAGATATAACGGATTATCTGTGTACACTGTACATGTTTTGGAGCCTGTGTAAGATTCTTTTCTTTAATCCAATGTTTCTCAACCCAGTCCTTGAGGACCCTCAGACAGTCCATTTTAGCTCTCTCCCAGCTCCCAGAACACCTAAAGAAATCAATCAAGAACACAAAATACTTGGTACAGGTGTGCTGAGAGGTGGGAGGGAGGGAAAATGTGGACTGTCTGAGGATCCCTGAGGACCGGGTTGCTTCACCTCTTTTAGCTTGTTATGTTACTTCAAACCACTAATATTTCATCCTCAAATATCTTGTTTTAGACTGGCTAAGTTTAGGCATAAGAAATTTCATCATGGCCCCTGCCCATTTTCACACATATCGTTTTGCTTCAAAATGCAATTGGACTGGACAACTGGAGTTTTTTTTCTTTGCTGCACACCTTGCCGTGCCATTCAGTAGCACACATTAATAATGGTGGAGCTAAATTATATTACCGGCAGTATCTAGTTTCTCTAGTTTCACTTTGAACGTACATATGTGAAAGGATCCATTCTTAATCAGCCTCATGGAACATTTTATTTTAGGCCCATCTGGAATTCCCATCAGGGACTGGATTCATAGCCTCATTTATCTTGGATGGTCCAACTGCTGGCCTCCACTGCAACACATCCATCACACATTTCCTTACCTGGAGGACTAAGGGCTACAGAAAGACTCAGCTGGGCCCAACAAAAACCGCTCAAAGCTATGGCTTCATTCATGCAGAATGAGGACAAAGCACACATTTCGCAGACCAGGATTCTGTTCCACAATCAACGATCTCCACGACTTCCTTGACATGCATGAATCAGCAAACCAAAAGAATATCGCAAAAACACAGGGAGGACCTTGTGCAAGAGAATAATGCCAAGCCATGTACAGTAAAATAACACAATTCTGCTCTTTCTGGAAGACAAAGATATTGCGCTGGGAATTTGCCCATGTTGACCTTCAAGTATATCCGAAATATGAAAAAGATAATAAGAACATCAGATTCCACACAGATGCACTTTCTAAGCATCATCATTCAAATCTGACATTTTGAAAATATCTCTTAATCCTATGGGATAGTTTGACAACGCGAGTGAGATCTGAAAACCTGAGTGCACAACTAAAACGTCGGTCAATCAGCCAGTCAGGCAGACAAACACATGTGAGAGAGAGGGAGAGAGAGACAGAGAATGTGGAGGGAAAGTAAACGATCCCCTTCTCCAATCTAAGTGGCTTGGGCCAACTGCGTAGAGAAAGGCACTATATAAAAATAAATTTAGCTGAAAAAACTGAATTGAATAACCTCCATTTGAGGGGCTAAAACCAGGTTGGTGGAGACAGTCAGTACTCCTGAGTTTTTTTTTTGTGAGAAGATTAGCAGAACCACCACTATAACAACATATCTGTATTGGAGGGGAAGCGCTTTCTGGAGTGCTGTGAAGTGAGTCACACCACAACAGTGAACAGGGAGGGCTCAGCCGAGGGTTATGTAAAGAGCACAAATCAAGGAAGCCAGCTGGAACACGACGCATAGCCGAAGGACTTGCAGGGAAGTGCTGGAGAGATGCTAATTTTCCATCACATTCACGACGCCAGGAGATGCAAGACATCCTTAGAGAAGGTCTTAACGAAATTATCTTATGATCTTTAAATCTATATTGGTATCTCTAAATTATCATCATCATCATCATCATAATCATCATCATCATAGTCTGAATAACAGTGGTTCAGTAGGTAGCATTGGTCCCTCATACCACCAAGACTGGGAGTTTGAATCTGGCTCTGTGAATCTGGCTTAGATACTTTGTGCATTGAAGTGCATGACTGAATGTGCACACTTATGTGCCTTGTGACGTAGTTTCAGGGTTTATTCATCACAGTGTCATGCTGGCAGTGTGTGGCTCACTGGGCTAAGCCTGGGCCTCGGATCAGAAGGTTGCTGGTTCGAGCCTGACCTTGGCACATCTGTGGCTCTTTGAGCAAGACCCTTCACTGCCAGCTCCCAGGGTGATGCTATGGGCAGCTGCCCTCCACAGCCAGCTTGCTCTCACCTACAGAGAGCAAGCTAGGGGAGGCGTAAAAAGAATTTCCCCACAGGGATCAATAAAGTATCAATTATTATTATTCAGGATGCGTCCTGATCAGCCATGTGCTTCATGCCAGTTTGGATAGGATCTGGGCCCCTCCACAACAATGACCAGGATATATGGTGCGAGGATAGGTGGGCGGATGGACATAATAATTATCCATTTAATAGGATTTTTTTTTTTTGCTTTTAATTTTAAAAAATCCGATCAATGTAAATATTAAGAACATCAAAAGCAAAGATCCATCCATCCATGCATTTTCCATAACCACTTACTCAAGCACCGGGTGAAAATAGGTCTGGAATCTATCCCAGGAATCCACTGGCACAAAGCAGGGACACCTGAGATGGAATGCCAACATACTGCAGAGCACACACACGGTGGCTGGATCACCCTAAGAAAGCTCACACAAACATACAGAGGACATAGAAACATCACAGACAGAAGAGGAACGGAATCCTCAAACTCTGGAGGTGTGAGGTTACAGCACCAAGCACTGAGCCACCAGGCTGCACCTCAACTGTAAAAATGACTAATAAAAATGTCTCACTTATAGACTGAGAATCAACTGAACGCGAAGAAAATGTGACAAGCCTTTGGTGGAAGCAGGAAAATTCTCTGTATTTCTCCTAGCACACACTCACACATATCTCACTCATGTACTCAATAAACTTTCCCTTTCTGCCGGTTTGTTACGTGGAGGACATGCAGCTTTTTAGTGTTATGACACATCACCATTGCACAATGCTGGATGTGTACTTTCCCATTTTTGATGCCTACTTAGCCATTGCAAAGTCATGGTCCAGCCTGTAGCCCATCCCAGAAAGCACAGAAAATGAGGCAGGGACACCCTGGACAGGACGCAAGTCCGTAAATGGGCATGTATGCAATAAGACTCTAATTACATGTCTTGACACCCCAGAAACCCACACAAACAAAAGGAGACTCCACAGGACTGCTCCTCATCTCCACAGGGCTATGCATTCTTACTGAACAAAGTCAGCTTACTGAATTCATATTATACAGTCAACAGGTTCAGTTTAACACCATAGCAGATTGCAAAATAATCACAAGATTTTTATTAAGTAGCTAGCTTACTCAGAGAACCCATACACCTTTCAGTCATAATATTAAAAGTACCTCCCTATTATTGTGTATGTCCCACTCAGGCTGCCAAAACAGCTCCGACCCACTGAGGCATGGACCTCTGAAGGTGTCCTGTGGTATCTGGCACCAAAATGTTCCAGCAAATCCTTTAAGTTGTGAGATGGGACCTCCATGGGTTGGACCTGTTTGTCCAGCACCATCTCAATCAGGTAGAGATCTGGGGATTTTGGAGGTCAACTCAATACCTTGTTCTCTATTTCATGTTACCCAAACCATTCCTGAACAATTTTTGCAGGGTGGCAGAACCATTATCCTGCTGAACGAGGTCACCGCCATTGGGGAATACTGTTGCCATAAAGAGGTGTACTTGTTCTGCAACAATGTTTAAGTAGGAGGTACGTGTCAAAGTAACATCTACACGCATGCCAGGATCCGAGGTTTCCCAGCAGAACATTATCCAGAGCGTCACACTGCCTCCACCAGCTGACCTTCTTCCCATAGTGGATCCTGGCACCATCTCTTCCCCAGGTAAATGACACACACACACTCATGCGTCCACATGATGCAACAGAAAACATGACTCATCAGCCCGGGCCACCTTCTTCAATTGTTCCATGGTCCAGTTCTAATGCTCATAGGATCATTGTAGGAATTCTTTGCGGTTGATAGGGGTCAGCATCAGCTACGCAACCCCATACGCAGCAAGCTGTGATGCATTATGTGTTTTGACACCTTTCTATCATAGCCAGCATTATCATTTTTAGCAATTCCTGCTCTTCTTTGCGATCAGGCCAGACAAGCTCCCCACACGCATCAGTGAGCCTTGGCTGTCCATGACCCCATAGCCGGTTCCCCAGTTTGCCTTCCTTGGACCACTCTTGGCAGGTACTGACCACTGCAAACCGGGGAAACCCCACAAAACCTACCATTTTGGAGATGGTCTGACCCATTTGTCTAGCCATTGCAATTTGGCCCCTGTCAAAGTTGCTCAAATCCTTATGCTTGCCCATTTTTCCTGCTTCCAACACATCAACTTCAAGAAGTGACTGCTCACTTGTGTAATATATAATGGCACCCTTGACAGGTGCTAATGTAATGAGATAATCAATGTTATTCACTTCATCTGTCAGTGATTTAAATGTTATGACTGATCAGTCCATACAGGCAAACAGTAGACCATTGCTAAATTGACATCTACGAACAGGTAATTTGTGCAAGGCCCAGTTACTATTACATATTTTCCTCTCATGTGGGTATTCATAGGGTCTTGATCTGCAGGAAAAGCTTCTGAGTGACCTGAAGTCGTCACAGTGCGCAAAACTGAATGGTCCCACGAAAGCAAGTCTTGAGGAAGGCAGCTTTTCAAAAGAGTGCACAGGATGGTCAGGAGGATAGAGGCTAATGACAGATTTTTGGCAGGGGATACCCTTTTTCTGCTTTCCTGCAAAAGTCACAGAGACCATTATAAACACTTGAAGGAGGAAACATCGTTTTTAGATAAGGATGCGGAATGTGGGTTTGAAAAACAAAACAAACACATCATGCCAGTGCTCTGTGTAGAGCCGCTGAAACAATACACTCATTCTTTCAGCACCGCCTCACGGATCTTTATTGACTTCCACAAAAACAGCTCAGAATGCACCTGCACTTCTATTGTTAAAAAGCTGTTTTGTCACAATTTATCAAGGGTATGAATAACTGTGGAGGCCACTGCTAAGTTATTCTATGCTCAGAAACTTACAGTTTTATTTTTGCCAGATTAACAGACAGTTTACCGCAGGCAAACATGAATTATGAATGTGAAAATGAGGGACATGCCCGCACAAAAATGTATTCTTCTGAAAGTTTAATGGTATGGAAAAATAAAAAAGAACAGAGAAATGGGTTGTAACTGCTTGGTTTTAAGAATAAAAAACAATTTACCTACTGGGAAATCATATAGCAATTCACATGCCTATCTTCAGTCAGAAAGCAGATCAGACTCAACAGATACCTAGACTATCCTGTAATAAGGTGATATCACTTTTTGACTGGCTTTGGCACAAGAATGAGTATTGAAGGAAAGTCAAATCCTTTCCAGTGGCTAACTCCCGGTTTATGACACATGCAGTTCCTTAGAATCCTTACAAATATTAGTTTTGGTGTATATCATCACTGTAGGTAGTATTAAAAGTATCTGTGGAAATTCATGTGTAAATACTTGAATATTGTCCTCGGCTTCCCAAGCTGTGGCCCAAGGGCCTCTGCCAATAAGAGGCGTCAGCCAACCTTGTTTGATAAAATTTTCAGCATTATTATTGGCCACTGAGTGACTCAATCATAATGCATTTGGCTGTTGAGTGGTTGACTGATCAAATTGATGCAATGGGTCCTCATAGACCCAGTCATTAATAAAACAGTGTGACTGGGATTTTGAGGGGTTTTTTTCTGAAGGAAAAAGGGACAGCATGTGTCCAAAACAGGAAATATTAAAATCAATGACTATTACCATTGCCAGCTGTTCAGCCATTGCCTGAAATAGAAAGCAACTGCATAAAAAGCTAGACATTTTCTCGTGAAAATGTACACCTGTCCAGAAACGTCCTCAATTTTACCTTCAGTTAAAAAAGAGAGGTCAGACCATAGCAGTATTCTTTTCGGAACCGGTGCTTGAACCACGGCCCAAAATAACAGTGGAGAGCCGGGGGAGCCTTGTGCACCCTCCCAACTGAACACTCCCAGCATTCTCAGCGCTGATTTCCCGCCAATGCACGGAGCATGTCTCCCTGCTTCTCTCCCTGCAAATAGGTCTCTGCAGTCAAGTTTTCTAGCCAAGGTGACCTATTTAGCACAACTGTATGCTTAGCTCTGATTTTCTCCTGTCCTAATTGCAGTTCTTTGGGTATAAAAATAGCTGCCAGCTTCAAGAAAGTGCACCATTTTTTGCCTCTGAAGTTTTAGCTATAGATTATCATGATCCTCTGCACACAACAAACAAACTTTAAGGCTTTGTTATAAACCACAGTCAAAAACAGACCAGACTGAGATACAATTCAGATATTTGATAAAGATGCAACATGGTGGTGGTTGTTATTAATCATTATACTGGTCTGAGTATTAAATCATTATATTTTACTTGACTCTTGTCACAGTGCAGGTAAACTTCACAATGTTGGTTGTCACATAAGTCATGCGTCCAAAGTCAGTGCGCAAACACCCTGTTTTGATGCCTTAATCAGATGCAGAGGTGGAAAATTCAGGTCCAGAAAGTACAAATCCAGACCAGGATTTTGTTTCAACCAACCAGTGGAGTACTCTGTAACTGTGACTCT
>JAODLC010000038.1:14474920-14495944 GCA_026781145.1 Hippopotamyrus pictus | reverse complement strand
ATGCACATATTAAATTACAGTCCCCAAAAATTCAAAGCGTCATTATTGCAATGCGTTTTTATTCGATAAGTGTAATTTAACGTGTTTTTTTTCCATCAACGACTTTTGTCTTTAATTTACTTCCATAGGCATGGAGCTCGAAAGGAGCAAAAACATGGACCAAACATGGGCCACTGAGGCCCGGACAGGGAAATACTGCTCTAAGAGAACCAATTACAATAACAATAACAAAAACTATAGCATGGAGGTTGGATTTGAACCCAAAACCTACACAGTGGAAGGCAATAGGGCCATTCACTAAGCCACCACACTATCCCAGCTAAGAGTCTGTAACAAAAAAAAAACTCTTTCATAAAATACTGGAGAAACTGGTGACGTCTTAGCCTGGTATAACTGCACTATAAAACCTATGAAAAACTAATCCACATCCATTTGGTGCACCTCCTATGAACAGTGACATATTCAAATGGACAGGTATTCCACCCAGGATGTACCTCGGTCTCATGCTCTGTGCTGCCTGGTATGAGCTCCAAATCCTCCACAACCCTGACCAGGGCAAGCAGGTAGAGGGTGGATAGATGAATGGATGGATATTCCAACAGATGTGCATAACAGACAAGAATTACAAGAATAACATCATAAAACAAAAAAACCCAAACAGCTACATTTAAACCACCTACGCTGAAGATAATACTGCTCATTTCTTTGGAGTTACCTCCATTAAGTGTATCACCAACAACAATACACAGGTTCACTTGCATAGTTTGTTCTACAGTTCATATAAGCTGTCCATCCAATGCTTAATCGAGGTTTTAAAAATACCTATTCTAAGCCAAATGTTTATATCGCATTCTGACTCTTTTTAAGGGCAGACATTGTATTGTTCTTTAAATATACAAATTCTCCATCGTGGAATGTTCTGATCTGTTTACAATAAGCTTTGAGCACTGCAAGCTGATTTACATTTCATTGTCCATTGTCTGCTCTACTATAAGTATCATATTCTTTATTATGCATCCTGCTCTAAAGAATGACAAAACCGAAAAAGTATCTGATGGAGAGACAGTTCAGCATTGATCACAGCTGATGTACAAGTAAAAATGGATATGGGCTAGGGGACATAAACTCCACTGAGATAAAACAACACCCAAATGTGTGAGCCCTTGTGTTAGAAGGTGTGGAAGAAAGGTGAGATGCTAAAATGTGCGTCACATTACAATTTTTTTAATTATTAGAGGAAAAATCATTTCCATCAATTATTACTGATTTTGGCTAATATGGGAGGTTACACAGTGTGTTCTGGTTGAAGCAAGGCACTCATAGCCTAACGATAGCTGCTCAAGGTCCCAGGGAACCTTCAGGGAACCTTCAGGGAACTTTCAGTGAGAGGCTCAACCCATATTACTTCAGTAAAACTTCTAAGTGTTAGAATGGGCATTTACAGGAAGCATCAGTTAACTTACATAAGAAATGTGACGATGGAAACAAGCTTTTGTGAAATGATACAGAGGAGACTCAATCAATTACTTGGTAGGTTGATTTATGATAGCGGCTATTGCAGAGAATGCACTTAATTTAGCCAGTAGAGCGATACGTATATCACCTGATTAGGCTCATTCGGCACCATGATTAAGGTTCATTATTATTATCATGATTATTAAATCTTCTTTATTTCCTTAACATCCATAATACCTACTGCCTCACGTGCTTATAAATGCTACTCAGAACAATTTAAGAAACCCTGGTTCCACATTCCCCTAAATGAGCCATTTTATCTTTAAACCCAACCTTACTGGAGCGTCAGAGCCGATGACCTAAAAAAAGAGCGTAAAAATAGCCAGGCACTTAATAAACGCTTCTCCTTACTCTTTCAGTCACAGCTTGGTAAAAAGGGTGGTTTTACAATTAGATGAATGAGGTGAAACTACAGACATATTCCTCCATTTATCCATAATGCACTTCAGCTAAGTTACCTGATACGTTATCCAGTCAAGGATTGCGACGTCAGAATGATTACTGGATTGTGCACTATCCATTGACTTGTACTTATACTTTTTCTCATTTTAAGGGAATGTCCCACTCAATGTGCTTTATGTTAATGTTTAAGGTCAGATTATGCCTCGTGTTTTCCAAGAAAAATTTGTTACAATTCGCCCTGGAAGCAAAAATTCATGCACATGATAAATCTGCAAATTTTTATGTTACAGCTATATTTGTCGCAAAAATAAATTCCAGCTTTGAAAAGCACACAACATACATTTCTGTTTGCGACTGGGTCCTGCTGGTGCTGATTATGTTCTATGCTAATTTCAGAGGCTGTACTCCGTGGTGTTTAGCAAATATCCTGTTAAGTGCCCATCTATCCTTGCCAGAGAGGACGACTGTTCCTCTTGCAACTTAGCCATGTTCAGTACATGTTGTCATCAATTTTAAGACTGTTGCCCTTGACACATAAATAATTTTGCAGTTCTTATGAGTGATGAACCTGTGATTCAGAAGCTGATTCTAGCATTGTTTACTCTTGGTTTTAAAATGCGTCTTGGGCAATCGGATCGCAAGTGGACAGTGCTAAATACAAGTGTAAATGGTCACCAAGACGCATTGTGATCCGAACCCTAATACCACTTGCTGTGGTGGTCCGGGATGCATTTGACCACATAGCTAATGTGTCCCGGTGGAAGACGTTACAATAATTGTGCACGGGGCAGTAACAAAATCTGAACATAAGTGGTCAGCTGGTCACCTTGGAGACACATGTGTGATTGACCGCCCAAGACACATTTTAAAACCAGGTGTAAACAGGGCCTCTTTGTCCTTTATCTGGCTCAGATTGCTCTAAAAACTCTCTCTTGTGCTATCTGACACATTTTGTTAATTCGCATTCTACCTAACATGACTCACCTTTCTAGCTGAGATTTAGTGACTTGATGTTAAAGTCCTTTTCATGTGTTGTTTCCGTTATTTCGTCCACCCCCTACAGATTCTTAATATATTGTGATACAATATGACTTAATACAATATGACAAGTGCCAAAAAATTAACAAATTAGCGTTCACCTCTCTTCGCAGTATGTAAAAAATAACAAGGATTACAGAATCTGCCCTTTTTTCGGAGGGTCGAAGCAAAATCAGTCACTCACCTTCACCTACAATCCCAAGGACTTCAAATTTATTCATTACATCACCGGTGTCAGGAGTCTTCATGAAGACAAACAAGAGGAAGAGCAGAGGCGTGGTCAGTGGAGCAGAGTGAGGAGTCGGCAGCCTGCTGGAGAGCATGTGGTCGCACACCGCTCATAGCGCATGCTTCCTTCACACACACGCACCCACACACTCATGCACACACACGCACACACACACAGGCACACGCACACACCTGAAATGAGACGACAAACACAGAAAGGGGCTGTGTTAGTTTTTCAAAAAGCATAAGGCAATGCTAAGTATCCTAGTGGCACTGGATTAATTCTCATTTATCTCATGAAACATCATAAGGGGCCGTGTAAAAATTATCTAACTCACTTTAAAACAGAAAATTGATTCTTGTTTCAGAAATCTGTCTAGCAATGACAACACCATCCATGTAACCAAATATCTAACTTCCTCATTGATCAGGTTGTGGTCTCTCAGTCTGCATTTGTTCAAAAAGTGTTTTTATTTTGCTTTTCTGATAGGAAAATTTCACTCAAAGAATTCAGAGTTTTGTTTGAGGACCAGTAGTTCTATTTGATAATCTTACATTGGTCCCTCAGTGTAGAAGCTGAGGTTTCTTGTGGTGGTCTGGGTATGGTGAACATTACAAATCTAGTAAACAGTGGGAACATTTAATGCCAGTTAGTTAAATATATACTGTTAAGTATTTAGAAGGCTTAGCTGAAGATTGTCTTGAACACTTAGTTTTAACTGCACAGAGAATTACAGCCTGTATTTTATTTATGTGAAATCAAAGTGAAACATTCTAAAATCTGCCCCAAATGCATTTAAATCTGTTTATTTCCATTTATTCATTACTTCAACTGACCCATTACATAAACAGATAAAGTGAAGTAATATTTACCTCATCTTAAGTAATCAGTTAATTATGATTTTTTTATTAGGACCAATGGTTAAAAATACTTAATATAAGAGTTAACACAGTGACAGGAAATGAGGCATCAATAGAAATTAACGTCACTTAAAGAGCCTAAATAGTGAAACTGTTTATGTCATCCTATCACTGAATAATGAAAAGGAATACCAAGAAAATTAATTGCTACAGTAAATCTTACAATCATGCTTGAGTCTGACATAGATTAAAACCTCTTCTTTGGGTCGCGATTCCTTTTTGATCAATACTGTATGTGTCTACTGTAAAATCAGGATCTCTGCTTACCGTTCTGGATAAATCCATTATTGTGCAATTCTATCTCTACCTCCAAGATCAGTGTGCCCAGTTTCTGAGTGGCTGTTCTACCACCAGGCCCTTAAAACTGGATTAATGTTTTGTAAATTCATCTAAAGAGTCTAGTCAAGCCATTGGGAGGGCTGTCATTTGTAAATAGTATGACTCCCAACTAAAGGGAGTGAGTGCCAAATCGGAACACAAATAACTTCACACTGTGCCAAATGGACGGGCCAGTTTCAGGAGACACAGTCCATAGCCCATCGTGCCAATAATCAGGGTACAGAAAGAAGTTAATATAAGCACAAGTAGCCCCCTATTTCACTTATATATGGCACCTTTATCAACACCTGGCAAGAACACCAAAAAGCTTTTCATTAAAACAATATATCATCCCACTATCAGAAAATTAGATTAAATTCGTTAACTACTCTTCAAGCCTATAATGAGCCCTCAAAGCCCCAAGCCTTTGGCATGACTGAGGGAGGGCAATGAAGTGGAGATCTGGGGACCACTACTGTACATAATGGATCACTGAATCCATTTTTAGATGTAGATCTACAGAGACTATGTCTTTATTTCCCACTTCTGTTAGTGGATGAATACTGCTGGGCCATGTCCTCTGTCCACAGCCCTTCCTAGTGAGCACTTCCCACACAAGAGATGATAGATAGATAGATAGATAGATAGATAGATAGATAGATAGATAGATAGATAGATAGATAGATAGATAGATAGATAGATCTAGAATCTAGATCTAGAAGCTAGCTGTGGCATGAAAGGGAGGGTGAGAGGGAGAGTCAGAGGAGACCGGACTGACTGCAGCACGCCGGAGCTTTCCGGAAGCCATCAAGACTCCACAGCGGCTATAAATGCGCTCCCACGCAACAAAGGGGAGGAGGCGGGACTTGCTCACCCTGCCGGCCAGGCCGATTAGGAAAAGCACCTGCAGGGATGCGGGGTTAAGTCAGGCCGTCCATCCCACCTTGCAGAAAGACAATGCTGCTGATTGCCTGAGAAGTTTTGATAAGACAAACTAGATGTTAAAGCCTCTGGTGGTTTTTGAAAGTCACACTGTCTCCAGCAGGTTTCCCATTGGTTAGCTTATTTGTTCATTCTGGAATAAACCAGACAGTGATGGATCATGTCCAGTAATGCCACCCACCGGATTTAAAATCCTTGTTTCTCCCTTCACTATTTACACAAAAAAAATGGGTAGCCCTGTAAAGTTATAAAGTCCGCCAGAGGCATCGACAGCATGACCTCGGGCGATTTGTCTTCGCTTCCTACTCTGCGGGTCTCTATCCAGGCTGTCCTAATAACGAGCAAAGAAGTTTGCATAATGTCTCATCCGTCCTGCTCACTTTACATCCTATATTTCGCCTGCTACATTGCAAATAAGTATGTGGTTTTGGACGCACTCTTGGGCAGCTATCAGGAAAGAAAAATGCTGCAAAATAATCAGGAGTGTAAACACTGACATGCGGCATTATTTAAAATTTACATTTTTAAATTAACTGCAAAAAAAACTATTAATAAAATGAAAAATGAGATTACTATTGGCTAATACATTATTACAAAAAAACAATATATATCATTCTGGGTTGGCATGAGGGGTAGCACTGTGGCCAAATGCCTGACGGACTGTGGGTCTGATGCCCGTAACTGGTTCTGCCTATTTGGCATTTGCATCCGGTTTTTGTTCCGGTTCCTTCTGGATATTCCAGTTTCCTCCTGAAGCCCAATAATAAGCAATTAGGTGAATTGGCGTCTCTAAGTAACCCACAGCGAGTGAGTGCTCTGCTATAGACTGACATCCCATTCAGGGAGTTCCCCCACCGCGTGCACTGTTCTTTGAGAGAAATGCTCCAGTTTGTCCACAACCCTTATGCTGGATAAGTTACCGTGAAAAATGAATTGAAATTATTGTAA
The DNA here is from genome assembly GCA_026781145.1 of Hippopotamyrus pictus. Lineage (NCBI taxonomy): Eukaryota > Metazoa > Chordata > Actinopteri > Osteoglossiformes > Mormyridae > Hippopotamyrus > Hippopotamyrus pictus. The sequence continues at coordinate 14,489,632 of JAODLC010000038.1, read as the reverse complement.
CAGATATATATTCACGGCATGCACAGCCACGTCCTGTTTCCATCAAAGGTTGTCAGTAATCACCATAAAAATTTAAAACAATCCATCCAGAGAAAATATTCTAGCTGAAAGGAAGGGCTACTACTGTGTCAAAATTAGGCAAGACACAAAAAAAGTGTACAAGAAAATTAGCATTACAATCTTTGGGTACTAAAGAAGTGTTTCAATACAGTTAAATTTGTTTGGTGGTTTTATTGTAATTTTCATGTTCAACATGGTATTAGGTGGAATATTGCAGGAATGATGCAGATCTGTGCAACATAAAGTAACATTTAAAAAAAAAAATATATAGAAACATTATTTACGACTTCTGTGATCTGGGCTCATTTCAAAGTATTAAACTAGCACAGCTGTCATGCCACGTGGTGGATCCTACTGCGACAGCTGATTTTAAACTCTGATTAGGACATTTTGGTCTTTGGAAACTCTTCTCGGATAATTGCAAAACATTCTATGCGCTCAATCGGTTCGCTGATGTTATCATGAATCTACTAAAATGACAATTCACTGCATCATCCTTTGCATGACCATCTGATTAGTAGTACTATAGATTTAGGATGCAGAGGTGTTGGAGTGAGGGATAGTAATGTACCAACTACATACCAGAAATTTCTCCTCTATGGCTATCGCACATTTCTGTTTTATTAAAACCACAGCAGCATAATAGGAATAAGTAAATAAAACGCCCTGTCAAAATGATTCAGCAGCTGACATGAATTTTAATGTAATCTCCTCTCCTTCTGTGCCCATGCCAGTTCCATCACACAACACAGGCCGATGAGATATCAGAACAGTTTGTGAGCTAGGCTGGTCTCGATAAACAGTGCCAGCCTTCCAGCAAAGACAGACCAGATATAACCTGACCCAAAAACCATTCTATATGAGACACCGTTAGATCAGGGGAAAAAAAAGGTGTGTTAAAGATTCTTGGCAACCATTTCAAACTTGCTTGTCGTGTATTATCACGACCCCTGAATGTTACCCACGTATAGTCAAAGTACCAGCACTGTATATATGCCATTTAGCTCACAGTACACCACCGGCACTTACACTAGACAATCTCTACCAGGAATGGGACCTTACTGTAAATATGTAAATCTATGTTCTTTTTGGCTTCTGATAAAATGTTAACAGCACTGTATGTCATATTGGTAAAATACGTAATAGAAAAATCACCTAAGAAAACAGGGAAAGACTTTCCTACAAGTGATTTGAAAAACCAAAGATATCATTTAAAATGTGTTTAAAATGTTAAGATAAAGAGACAAATTTCATGGATTTATGAAAAAGGCATGCTTCATACAAATATCTTGATTATACAGTGTTCCAACAAGTAAGTCATGTTAAAACATGGTAAATGGTGACTCAGTTGGTAGCACTGTGGTTTCACACCTCCAGCGCTGTGGATCTGATGCCCGCCCGAGGTCTGTGTGTGTGGAGTTTGCGTCTTCCCCCCTTGTTTGTGGGTGTTTGCATGCCAGTTTCTTCACACAGTGCCTGAAGTTTAGCGGACCTGCTGCGTGTAAACTGCCCTCAGTGTGTATGTGTGCGTACATCACCCTATGCCCGGTGTTTCCCGGGACAGATACCAAGATCACAGAAACCCTGAACTTGATGCATGGTTCTGGGGAAAGTATGAATGAAAGCGTGGCAAAATAATCAAACCAAACAGTTTATATTATTGTATTCTAGGCTAGCTTACTTGGAGAAAAATATATATTGCAACAAAAAACACGGCTCACCGAACGTCAGTTACAATCAGTTCTCTCTCACTACCAAAAGCAAAGTAAATACTCTGAAAAATCTGTACGCACTCAGACACACACACGGTCCTTATTGGAATTATAATATCCTCATGCGTTTACTTTTCTTCTTACGTTCACTGGTACGCCAGAAAAGGTGATGGGATAATACCATTTTGGGTTCCTTGCTGCTTCGGTGCATGATACAATGAGAGATTAAAGGATACCCACTCATGCCTAAACTCCATTTTTACATATACAGGCATTGTAGATTTAATAGAAAGTAAACGGTCGGTACCTGTAATGTTATTCCGCGATGGTTACGTGACCAGCAGGGCTGTCGAAGACAGGCAATGAAAATTGCGTTTTAAGTGCGCAACCCCTGCATGTTACTTCTGATGACGCGTCGTGTTACGCTTTTCAGAGCTCGGTATTTCTCGGTATACTGTACACTTATATGGAAAAGACCCGGTTGCCACTAGTGACAAACTCACCCACGGGTCCCCCACCATCCTCTCCAGTATGTGAAATGTACGCCTGTATTAATACACATATTACAGTATTTAGAGGAGACAGCGTAACCATCGCACTGCGAAATACGTTCAAAATGTACTTTAGTCGTCGACGAAGCTGGTATATTTTCAATTTTATTGATATTAAAGAAAACATCGACTGTGAGACCTTGATGAATATGTGCAGAGCGCATCATTCGTTACCACAAATACTTCGACCTTCGGTATTAATAAAAATAGATCAGCGGCAGCTAGTCTCCAGAAGGCATCGTGCTGGGAAGCGAGAAACCCACATGCGGGGTAAGAGAGGAAGGTGCGCGGCTGACCAGCACCGGTGAGTGCGGCTGCCTTCCAGAATGTTTTTCATCCTGCAAAATGCCAGTGTGCGCAGTGTGGCAGCATCAGCATCCTTATTTATCACAGCCAACTACTTACATCACAGAACTTACTTCTACAGAAAAACAGATAAATCCATGAAATCCCCTACAAATGTGTTGCGCAAGAAGTATGTTATCAAAACTAATGCGTCGTGTGGCACGTTTAAAATACAATTGCCGGTACGAATACCTTTCTTGGGTCCAATTCTAAAGCGACAAGGCTGTCAATTCCTTACAAAAGCCACATGCATATATATGTATGTATATATATATATATATATATATATATATATATTTAAAAAAAACTGATAATACTCACTCAAATGATGACAATTAATGGATTGAATTCACTCTCATGCACTGCCGATGTTCTCATTGCAGCAGCAACAGTAACCAAACCCTTAGTTGACAACCTACCACGGTTATTAGCAACAGCTGCGGCTTTCTGCATGAAGTAACTGTAGCCAATCGAATCTGGAAAAAAATTATGGCGACCACGCCTTTGCTATCGGGAACCAATCAAAATAGTGGAAACTGCATCAATGCTATAAAAGCGGGGTCTCGTTTCTTTCGGTTAGGCTGTATGGTAGGGCCGTTGAGGACTGCGGGCTGGTGATTTACAGTTATGGATGTATTTTTCGTGTGATCCGGATTCCAACGACCTATCTTTATCAAACGATCGTGACCAATGGTAATAATCGTCAGACTGGTAGACCTCTTCGTGATATTTGGTACTGCAATGTGTTTACGACGGTTTCTGAGTAATACACTATATGTAATAATCCCTCAAAATTATTTATATGTACAGATATCCCAGCCCATAATAAATAGTTGGAGGATGGATGGATACTCTGAGTCAATAAAATATCAGGGTCATCATCTAGGCTATATGTCAGAAATATTACATATTAGACGTACATTATCTAAGTGTCTAAAAAAGAATACATTAAAATATATCAGGCCAACAGATAAAACTATCAATCTCCAATACAGTGTTCAGTTTAGTGTGAAATTTATTAAATGAATGTAACTTTTGAACCTTGCCCCATGTCCTGTGTGGCTGCAGTCGGTGGGTGTCAGCTTTTTTATGAAGTTTGCGTGTTTGTTGCTGCTGTCTGTAGCTGCTGCTTGGTGCAAACACTGGTGAGTCGTTTTTGGCCTGGAGTTTGCTGAAGACTGAGACTGGCCATCTGGACTTGTTTGCTGTCCCCTTGGTTACAACACAGCACACAGGAGAAGAAGTGAAGATGGGCAGCCGACGCAAGACTGAAAGGGTTCGCGTGCAGTCGATGATTTTGAATAATCTGGCTTGTCAAGTTTTAGTTACGGGAATTCCTGAATGTATCATACATATACAGTACATACCATGTACATGCTTAACATATAACTTATTTGAATATCTTCAGCCAGTTTAACTTAATAGGATAAACATTTCATTTAAAAATTATAAATTAATGATTTTAAATATACACTATTAAACCATCTCTTAAACAACTCATGTTTGAATCCTGAATTTATAGTATTAATGACCAGGTATTCATGGAAGGTTACACTAAACATGCAAATAAGGTAATAATATCTGACAAACTGAAAAAAATGACATATTCCCAGACTGGCACCGTAAAGGCTAGTGCTATCCTCAAATGTGAACTGGAGGCAGCAAAAGAACAGCCTTGCCGAGCAGATTAAGCCTTAACTGACAAAGGTCCAAGAAACATTTAGATTATGCTGCCCCCTAGGTGGCAATCAGTCAAATCGTATTTTTTATTTATTTATTTATTTATTTGTTTGTTTGTTTGTTTGTTTGTTGTTGTTCTTGTTGTTAATTGGACGAAAGACATACATAAGAAAATTATTTATTTTCTTTAAATTGTTGCTCACAACTAGGACGCTCAACTGGCTTCGTAAAGCATCATAATTAAATAATATGTCACGTTATTTCACCAACAAGTTCTTCAGCCTTTGGGCTATAACACGTGTAGTTCATTTAGCTTTCTTGTTTACTACATGGTTATAACTGTACATCCGATACATGACTTGACAGCCACTATAACATTTAAATCAGGCCTTGACAATGTGACAGAGTTAGCCAGTATACGCTTTTATTTTTGCAGACATTTAAAGATGATTTAAGTTTTTTTCAGGTATAGAAGCTATATATTTTAAGTACCCCTTTAAATACATATAAGTAAACTTTTCAACATTTACAAGAAGTGGTTTTCATCGAGTGTGTATATATTCAAACACATATGTGTATATTAAAAGGCCAACACATTATATGTAATTAAGTGTAATATTATAATGTCATGTGTAATTATATATACACATATTTAAGTGATATTTTGAAACAATTAGTAATTGTCTTGAAACATTTAATATATTCAATATTCACATAGGAGATGATGTGAAGCTTGGCTGACGTGGGCAGCCGACGCACGACTGAAATGGTATGCGTGCAGTCGATTCTTCTGAATAAACTGGCTTACATATTTAAGTGATATTGTGCAATAATGAGTAATCGTCTTGAAACTTAACATACTCAATATTTAACAATTAAAGTGCAAATGTTGTACACCTTGCTTTATATCAGTTGCTTTAATAACAGTGCAGAAGAACAAGAGAAAGTCTGGGAGAAAGAAAACTTAAGCGAAATGGTTTGAATGGTTTAAGTGTAAACCCGACATCCATACTGCTTATGCTGTATAGCATCGCGGCATGATTCCAATCTATTAATTCGTCTCAGGGCACACGCTATCATAAGCTAAGGGTAATTTTGCGAAACCAGTTCACTTGACCGCTTAATGCTATTGGACTGCCGGAAGAAACCCGTACGAAGTTTCTACGAACGCGAGGAGAACAAGAAAATGTCACACAGTTTTATATGGAAAGGAGAATCTAACACATATACAGGTATATTGAGTACCGGAGTATCTAATCGGAAGAATTCCTCATGAGGCGCCCTGGCAATGGGCTAGTGACTAGGGTCAGGAAATTTTATGTTAACGGTATAACAGGGGTACTCATCACGTTCGGTAAATGGTCGTCGGGGACCCCCCCCCCTCCAGCTCGCAAAATCCCCCGACTCCTGGGCCAGTCTGGGCTGTAACATTCCGGGCTGAAAATTAGCCCTCTCCGCATGCCATATGGTGTGTTATGTTGCTAAAATAAAAGTTACTCTGCGTCAAAAATGTAAAGGGTTATTTTCAAATTCAGATAGTAATCACTCCACTTGTGATAGGCCTATATAGATTATAACCTTAATTCATTGTCATTAAATAATGATTTAGATATAATTTGTCGGTTGAATTATAACTATAGATGACAATTTAACAATATGTAACAAAGCAAAAACAGATATAGACCTAATAAATAATTGGAAAGCCTAATAGTCTATAATTTATAATTGTTTCACACATAATAATTTATTGAATTTGCAGTATTATATTTTACATGTAATTCAAAAATATTTACAAAATGTAACGGTTGTAATGTTTTGTATACAATTCAATTCCTATATGCAGACAACATTATCTTGTTTACACATACATGGTGTATATAGTACACGTTGTCATATATTTGTTTTGTATTGGAAAAAAAATGCATGTGACAGAAATTTGTTGGATAAAATAAAAACCAAGCAACATGAATATCTATCAAGTGTAATTACACTGAAATTAATGTAAAGAATCACTTTGTCACCTTAAAATTCAGAGCAAATCTCTTGCCAGTGATTTCATCATAATTTTCGCTCCCCTTCCACCCACATAAAAACAGAAAGACAGATGAATCATCATTGGCGCTTTGTTTATGTAAAACTTACACTCACCAGCAGTATCATCTTATAATAGGCCTACATCCTTATCCTTGACTGATTCAGCAATAGATTCGTAACATTGTAAGATACGGAAAATGGTAAATTGGGCAGGCTGGGAAAATATTACTATCATATTTGAGATTTTTCACTTTTTGTACATTCATATGAGTGATCCACGTGTATGCTGTATATAATTCAATATTATCACATAAATGGTTAAATGGAAAATAAAGAAAAAACACAAAACATGTGAAAACACAGGCCTCGAACACGTGCCTTAATCAGAAGGTACCGAGTTTTCGATATAGATTATCGAAATAAAGAAACGATGATTCAGGTTAATTCATAAAAAAAGCCACTCCGACTCCCACTGGGACGTTATGCGCGCGTGACGCGCCATGTCCCATAGAAGCGCATCCCAGTCTCGCGTGCGGGCCGTCGCGTCGGCACATGTGCGCATGCGCGCCTCCCTGCGTACAAATATGGCGTCTGTGCACTCGAGATAAGGAAAGTGTTCAGTTCTGTGGCGATCTCTAGGAGTATTCGGTAAGCTAATTGCCGCTTTCTAACCGCCGTCCCGGTTTGTTTTTTTCTGCTCATCGGGCTTCCGTGAAGATCCCGCTGCCGAGACCTCAAACATTTTACTAACGGTACACGGCGTGTGTGTTTTTGAGGGGCTACGCGCTTTTTACCCAAGCTGTATCGTAACATTGAGTCACTCCCCTGTGCTTGGTGCGCTAATGAGGGAAGCCGTCTACATGTAATGAGGACCAGTGATTCTTTTTTTTGTATTTATGTGTGGTTTAACCTTGGCGATATGTGGACCGGGCAGTTGACAGAGGGCGCGGTGAGGCGAAGTACGCCTGCGGACACACGCCCCTGTCTAGTGCAGCTGCAACTTTTCCCTTTCCCCCTTTTTTTCAAAACACGACCTACAGCTTTTTACATCATGGAAACGTTCAGCTCCCGCTCCTGTGTGCTGCCTCGCATCGGCACGGCTTGGCTCCCCACCGTCGCCGGTGTGGGACGTTATCAGTGTTTCGGTTGAGTTTATTTGTGCGTGTTAAATCTTGGGGTGTGTGACACCCACACGCCTCCCTTGACCGGGGGGCGGGGGCCACGGAGCTCTGCGCCGTTTATCAGCGGCTCTTTTTTCCGACAGAAACTTTTAGAAATTTAACGCGGCGCTGCAGCGGGGGAGACATTCCTCCTCTCTGCACCGTACTTGGCTTTTTCGCGTACTTTTTTGTGGTTTTGGGCAATTTCTGCAAACTTTCTGTATGCTTTTCGTGGGGGTGTAGAAAACCACAGCTGAGCAGTTATTTATAGTTCTTAAACTGTTTGGTACAAGCAACTTCCCAAATGTGGGTAAGATGTTTGTTTATTTGTTTTTATTTTTAACAACTTTCCTTGCTAATCAGGTTTATATATACACTACGGACCTGTTTCTGATTGTGTCTCCGTGAAGGGTCACCGTTCGGGGGTGGCAATAATAGCGAGAATGACGTGGAAATAAAACGTATAAGGAGAAAAAGAGCTACTTTAATAGAAATTTTGGAAGAGATGTGTACACAGTAATAAAGAAGTGACGGCGCAATTAATTATTAGAAAAAAGTTTAATTTAAAAAAGTTGACAGCCTTTTGGAGCTACTCACGATTTTAGCGTGATATCGTGATGCCTTTATTTCGGAGGCTTTTCGCTTATTTCTATAATGAATTGTCTGACTGGCAGGCAAAGGGGAGTACCTCTGAAGTACCTGTATGAAATATCTGTGTCGTTTAAAAACTATACACGGAAACGGTTAAGTCATATTTTTAAACACTTATGACTTGTGCGCAGTTCCTGCTAGGGAATGAATGCTTTTTGTTTTGGGGCTGTCTCCCAGTTGATGATTCTTGCTAAATAAGATGTGATATTCTGAAGATTTTCTGACTTTATTTTCTTCAGTCTTTAGTCTTCGTCACAGAAAGTCACTGTCAGTCTGGTTAACACAATATCCCCTAATTTCCTCTCCTTTTCATTGTTTCACAGTTTTGTATATGTATGTGTACTTGTATGAACTCTGAAACGAAGGATACCACCTGTGTCCCAAAGGCCCCCCTGCCCCCCCATCCCATGTGCGATGATAAACTCTTGTTGTTGAATATCATACTGTACATTAATTTTTAAGTACACACAGATCTATCTTTTGCCTTTTATTTTGATGTATTTTATTTACATATTTGTTACAAAATAATTAGTATGCTTGGTCAGCTGTCATTACCTGGCTTGTCTTTTTCAGATGTTCATCTTGCCAACAGAACAAAAGATTCTCTGATCTCACAATGAAAGGCAGCACAGCTTTCACTAATGTTCTCGCTGATGCTTTATGTGCTGATTCTAGATTTCTGTTTCTATTTTTTTCCCTTCTTGTGTGGCAGGTTAGGACTAGATGCACTGCCACTGTCCAGCAGATGTTTTGGGTCTTAATATGACCTTCACCCATGGGCTTGCTGGAGGTCTTTGCTCCTGACACCTTGTCACACCCCCACTTCATTGTCCCTGCAGGTCCTTGAGGGCAGAGACAATGTGTCCTACACTAACCACTGGGCAGTTTTCACTCCACGGCTCTGCTCATGCTGCTTGGGGCACTATGCAAGCCATAGAGTGGTTATTCTTTTCCCTAATGGGTTTAGAGAGATTTTGTGCCTGGTACTTCTGTGGCACAAACCATGTCTTTGAGTGGACGCAGCACTACCGTTGTGAAGCGGTGGCAGCGAGTTCTTCTTGTATTACCCCAGTTACTTAAAACCTCCATCCAAAGAAATTTAAAAAGATTGCTTTATTTGCCATTTGCACAGGTACGAGTACAGTTATACTGTTTTTTTTTTTTTTTTTTTTTTTTCCTTTTGCGTTTCTCATCCAGCGTTCTTTGAGAAACGTGCGCACACCGGTGAAAGTTTAAGCTTGGGGTGCAAGTGATGTGCGAGTCCAGTTATCTGACACCCCTAGAGCATTTCGAGGAGTTAAGGGGCCTGTTCAAGGGTCCAATAGAGATGTGACTATTCTGCCTTGGTTGAAACTTGAATTGGCGCCCTTCCGATCACCTAACCCACTGACCCCCCTTGCAAAGGGGGGAAATGTAAATGTTGTGTTATATGCAACAAACATTGTTGTTGAGTGGTCCATGCAGTGATGTTGGTGACCTCACAGTTTGTCCTTGCTAAGTGGAGTTTCCCTGTATGACAACACATTGAATACATTTGCCTTCTAATCCGTTCCCAGAATAGGAACTGTTGGGTTGCCTATGTAGTGCAATGCCTGCTAGTTTCTAAATGGAAAATATTTTGAGTGTAGGTGGGGAGAGGTTAGTTTACCAGCAAAAATTCAGGCTGCACAGTTGAGAACTGCTTACCTATCATGATGTTATTGATTCTTAAAGGCACCAGCTTGTTTCTCTCTATGAATCTTAATTGTGTTCTGTGGTTTAGGTAGGCACCTAACATACTAGTTGGATTTTTCAAGTAGTTTGATCTTAATTAGTATTGTCAGAGCTATATTTTAAGGCAAATGGTGTGATTCTATTTGCTCAGTAGAATTCCTTTTGGTGGCTCTGTGTATAATGTTCATCTCAGTCCTGAATCTGAAATTCACATGAATTCTTCTGAAATGCCCAATGAGGGCTTCTGTTTCCATATTATTGTCACTGCTGTTGCCAAAGGTGGAGTACGCTTCTAGATCTGGGAGTTGTTTTTGTTCACTTAACCCAAACAACAATACCATCGTTACATGAGCTTTTTCCACCCTTCAATAAATAGCACTCTGACATTTCTTGTTCTGAACCCTGCTCTGGAAATGTTAATATGAAAAACAGCCTTAGTGAACAGGTGCTGAGGGGCAATCCCTTTTCTGTGGCATCTCATGAATGGCATGTTGCGTCTCTTGTGGTTTTTAAAGGCCTTTGTGTTTTGGTTTTCACATTGCTTAGGTGTAATTGATTTTCATTGAAGAATGTTTACTGCATGTATATCCTTATGACTTTTGATCCCACCAATTTTTCCTAAAATTCATGTGGATTTACTAGAAGTATTGATAGCTGTCACATGTTCATACTCACCAGTAAGGCTGTCGCGTTCATATGATTGAGATCATATGATGAGATTATATGGCGCAGGCTTACCACACAATGTTTTACAGTTTAAAGTCAGACACATTTGTTAAATGGAAAGATATGCCAAATTTCCAGATTATTAACTTCTAGGTGTTATCATATGCATGTCATTAATATTTTAGACACTGCTAACCTGCTTACCAAATCCGGGGTGTAAGTAAACGTTCCTGTAGTACCGAAATGCCGGCGTCTGGACAAATGTTTTGCCTGTTATGTAAAGCCCTGGTGATTATTGTGGATGTGTCTATTAAATGGCCATCAGTATGGAGAGCTTTTTCATTTTTGTCCTTGTGACTGCTAAATACTCATTATTAAAACCATAACATTGTCTGCCTGCTACCCTAGAATATCCATTCATTAAGTGTTTGAGAAAATGTTTAGGTTAGAATCTGAGCTTATTCTATGTTGATGGTGCTGGTATGTGTGTTCATGTATGTTGGGCTTGTTGGGACCAGTGTTTTTGTAAACTGAAACGAAAACACACACTAAATTAAAAATTAGAAACAGAATAATTTGTGTGCTGAAATAAAACAATATTTACCAAATAACGTCGGTCTTTAAACTGCAAAAAATACCGCCGCACAACCAATGTCTTTTTACCTTGTTCAGCCACACTATATAACCTCTTTCAAAAGATGCTGTGGCTACTACTTTGTCTTTCTTCACCGTGACTTCGGTACTTATCGCTTCCATGGTACAACAAAAGTTGCATGTGGCGTGCTCCGCTAAGCAGATTTAATAAGCATAAGGATATGCACAATCTATACAGATTACTAGCTGCTGGCCATCACAATGCACCTCACTTTAATATTTTGGGCTTACTAGTGATCCGCTTATCGAATTGTGGGCATATGTAGTGTCTGTATAGCGCTGAAAAGCTGGCGTCCATTGTCTAAAGCCCTGCAGTGACGTGGAGTTTGTTGTTGTCAAAACAAAATTAACTTAAATGAAACTGATTTGATTTTCTGCTGGAAAATTATTTGCTTTACTTGACCAATTGGTAAAATAGTCGATGGATTAATAGAAAAATAGTGGCAGCTGTGTTCTGGTGACCTTTCCCTCAGGTATGGGAAAACCCTGTTATAACCAGAATTTTTTTTTTCAAAAAGTCTGGGGATTTATTTGCCAAGTACATAAAGTTATTTAGAGGAAAAGAACCATTATTCCCTGACCTTTTATTGTTCAGCCAGTGAAGTGCATTTATTCCATAGTATGATGTACAATGTCAGCAGGACATTTAGTATATGTCACAGTAAGGATGTGACGAGAACTGATGCTTCGGAAACTTCTGAAAATATAACCGTTCTTGTTATTCTGAAATACCATAGCTACCGGTGATGCAATTCTTCCAGACCTGACGAGAGCACCATGTATGCCTACAAGTGTTCTAGTCCACCTCCCATATATATCTTGTATGTATCTTATGTATAATCCTGTTTTCAAAAAAGTTGGGACACTGTGTAACATGTAAATTTAAAATCAGAATGCAGTGACTTGCAAATCATATAAACTCGTATTTAATTGAAAATAGAACAAAGACAACATCACATGTTGAAAGTGAGAAAAATTATCATGACAAATATGCTCAATTTAATGTTAGCAACACATTTAAAAAAAGCTGGGATGGGGCAAGAAAAGACTGGATAAGTTGTGTAGCTAAAACAAAACATCTGGCTGAATATCTCACAACTCATTAGGTTAATTGGGAAAAGGTAAGTAAGATGATTGGGTGTAAAAAGTCTCACAGTGAAGATGGGGGGAGGTTCACCATTCTGTGAAAGACAGCGTAGGTACATAGTAGGACTGGGTACCAAACTTCAGTACTTTGGTGGCACAGACCAAAATACTCTAATCCTATCGAGGAGTGAAAAATTAATTGTTTTTCAGTGACAAATTCCGATACCCAAACAGTAACTCTCTATGGGACACCATCGGGGTCAAAACCCCATGTTAAATTTGTTTGTCTTAAGACGTTGTAAAAGTATCTGTTAAGGTCATGTTTAATGTCTTAAGACATACAAATTTGGGTACTACCACTTCATCAGTTTCTGAGGGGGAATCCGTGCATGCAATCATTATAAAAAAGAATGCCATTCTCCACCCGTATACAAAACAAATTCCTATGCACACTGTTTATAGTGATCAGTTACACTGATCAACCACTTGTATGGATGAAAAACTTTGGGACCGAATCATTCTTGTACACATTCTGTTTTGCTTATACTATTCAAGTAGTCCGAATAGTGTCAAAAGAGCCACCAAGATGCAGTGGTGGAACTACAATCAGCCGTATTTTATGTACAGTACTGTATCGTAGCATATTTGAATTATACACATTTCAATAATTTGTGCATTACTGTAATGTGAACAGCATTCGAAACTGCTGTACTGTATTTTGAGAGTCAATAAAATTCAGTAAATAGTGATGCTGTCTGATTTTTATTCTTTTTTTACCTTATTCATTTAATTACAATCAAATTGATATTTGCATATTTATCTGTCTGACATAAAGAAAAGGGAAAAAATCTGTTATAATGACCATCACCTTATAGTGATCAACTTCACACATATGTGAACTGTTTCCACTGTAGGTCGGCCAGAGGAAAAATGTATGTCCAGAGACAAACTAGTGAACTGGTTCACGTGTGTGCGCGCGCAGTCATATTTATTGTGTAGTGTAAAAAATGCCTAAGCAATCAAAAGTGTCGCTTCGCAGGGTTCCTGGGTCTGACCATTTAGTCGCATTCTGCAACTAATTTTGGTGCACCAGTGAGACTTGCAAATATGCCACTCTTTTATGCCTAGATATGCACCCCATAGAGTGGCCGATTGTCATCGTATATCATTCGAAACACCCGGAGAGAGCGAGAATTGGGGTGTGTGTGAGCAAGATCGTAATTCGGTATGATTCGGAGGCACTACTGAGGCACTACTGATTGCTTGACTACAACTCTCCTGTGGTCTGATGAATCTAAATTTTAAATTCTTTCTGGAATTCATGAATGCCGCATTCTCAAGGCTAAAGAGGAAAGGGACAATCCAGTTTGTCAGCGAACAGTTCAAAAGCCAGCATCTGTGACTGCATTAGTGCATTAGTGCCCATGTGTTGTGTAGCTTGCACATCTGGGAAGGCACCATTAAGGCTGAACATAGAGTCCGGGTCCTAAACTGGCCTACCTGCAGTCCCATTGAACACATTTGGCACACCATGATGTGAAAATATGACAATGGAGACCCTGAACTGCTGAGAAGTGGAGACCCTATATCAGGCAAGAATGGGACATCATTTCACTTTCAAAACTACAGCAATCAGTCTCCTCAGTTCCCAAACGTTTACAACGTGTTAAAAGAATAGGTGATGCAACAATGGTAAACATGCCCCTCTCCCAACTTTTTTGAAATATGTCGCTGCCACCAAATTCAAATTGAGCATATATTTGTCTTAAAACATTTCTCGGTTTCAACATTTGATATGTTGTCTTTGCTCTATTTTCAATCAAATATGGGTTCATATAATTTGCAAATCATTGCATTCTGTTTTTGTTTAAAGTGCCCCAACTTTTGAAAAAGCTGTGTGTGTGTGTGTGTGTGTGTGTGTGTATGTGTACACACACTTGTACTACAATCATAAAAATGGTTTCATTTAAATCTTCACTGTTACAAAATATTAACAGATCATAAACCTATTTATAAAGCTGTTAAATACTTTTACTGTAGAGCTGTCTGTAATTACTTGATTTTTAAACTTGATTACTCTTATGAAAAAGCATGGATTTGAAGTTTTCCTGTTTGATTACTCAACAATTTGGTGGAAGGAAGAGCACATTGCTGATGAGCGTCCAAATGAGTAATTTCTCTCAAACTTCTTATGACATTAAATTTCATCAATAAGTCGATAAATTATATAGTCTATATTACCTAGTCCTGTTTCTGTGTATGGACTTTACTGTAGTAATAAAATAATCCGTACGTTTGCATATGGATTGGTTAATGTATTGGTATTAGGGATGCTCATTTCGGTTAATTTTCCCAACCGACAACCGCCGTTCGTTAACCGAACATTAATCCTTAACCGAT
>JAODLC010000038.1:14426599-14473939 GCA_026781145.1 Hippopotamyrus pictus | reverse complement strand
ATTCAAGTAAGAATTGCATTGTAGTATGACTCATTTCCTGGCACGTACAATTTATATTAGGTCAGCGTTCACGGTTCAACTTCTGATATTCAGATCAAGTTCTAGGTCAAACTGGTTTGTTCAACTTTCAAGAAATTCGAGTTCTAATGAGTTCGAGAACCGAGGTACCACTGTAGTTTTTTTTTTGCCCTCTCAATCTATGTGGGGATGCAGGCTGTAAGATGGTGTTAACACTTTCTCGTGTTAACAATTTGTTTCTGTGCTCAGTTCACCAGTGCAGTGCAGCAACACCGTGTCCCCTCTCATTGCACTTGGCAGAGGCTCTGTCCTAGCCGGCACTAACATGGGCAGAACTCCAGTGAAAGGTAAGTGCAGTTAGTTTACATAACTGTTGCTTTTCTTTAACAAAACTGCACATTTAAGGGCAAACACACTATTCTTGAGATGTAGTTAATGCGGTTTTAAGTGTATTTGGAATTTAATAAAAAAAAAAAAAAAATCGATCATTAATACTGTTTTAATTATTTAATTCCTGGAAATTTCATTATTTAGAAATTGATCTAAAATTCTGAAAAATGTTGGTTTCTTCTGCAATGTGCTTTGCACCTTTTGCACCCCCTGCCTTGCACTTGTAGCTTTCAGAAGACATACCCCTGGGACCCTGCACAAGACAAGGATGGATGGATGGATGGATGGATGTTTCTTATGGATCTGTGTTTGTTTCAGACCAAAGAGACAGCCGGAGGGAGAAAGCTGGAAGGAGCTGCTCCTCCACAGAGCCCCCCGCAAATAAAGAATCTGGTAGGTACTGTGGTTGTTTTTCTGTCTGCGTTCCTAAACACTGCTATTAATGGTGTATTTATTCAACTTTGAGTGAAATATGCACCATCATTGGACATAAGAGAGAATACTGGCTAATGCCCAAATAGCAAAATTGTAGTTCAGAGTGCAGATTTGAAGTATCCTGGCTGTATTAGTGGTTCCGTTCTGCTCTGTGCCAAATTAATCATGAAATGCCTCCTGTTTTAAGGAGTAATATGTCGTTCTACTGTGTTACATAATAAATGCTGCTTTTAAGTAATATTTTGAGTAACTGCAAATTACAACGTAGCTCCCTGGTTAATTGCAAAATCTGATGCAGAACATTGCTTACCACACAAAATTATTACAATGTTGTTCTGACTTTCTCTAACAGAATCTTTTAATTGGGATGACTACCTGAAGGAGACATCATCTTCACCTGCTCCTGCAGATTGCTTTAGACAGGTGTGCGCACAACACCCTGTTCTTAAATCTACACAGAAGATTGCTCTTCTAATAATTTTCTGGCATTTTGATCCTAATCTAAAATCTCTTTTCAAGTTTTGGAGGTCTTCTGCGCTTGTGTTTTTGCTTTAAGCTAATTTCGGCACTTTGCCTATATGTTAAGGCCAGGGTGCCCCCCAGCAATGATTTCAAAACTGGCATGAAGCTTGAGGCCCGTGACCCTCGCAACTCCACGTCTGTGTGCATCGCCACAGTAATGGGCATCACGGGCATCCGGCTTCGTTTGCGTCTGGACGGCAGCGACAACACCAACGACTTCTGGAGGCTTGTGGATTCCTCTGATATCCAACCTGTTGGTACCTGTGAGAAGAACGGAGACATGCTCCAGCCTCCGCTGGGTACGACTTGTGTTAGAGCATTGTGGGAGGAGATGGCAGCTAGATTTCAGGTTTACCTGTGAATGTTGGGTATCTCGTGATTGGAGAGCTCAGGGATTATGGGGGTTTTTCCACTGCACCAGGTACCGAACTTTTGGCACTTCAAGAAAGTACTGAAAGTTACGGTACTTCAAGGTGTTGGTTTTCCACTGGCATAAAAACTAGTACCAGAGCCGAATGATATTACAACGTGAGGTGAGGTATTTTGTAGACTTGAATAATGGCTGTAGTATATTAAATAACTGGATGAGGTCCAATATTAATACCAACATCGCGTGTTATGTATATGCAGTTCTTGCATCGCTAGTAAGCTAGATTAAGGTAAGGCTCTTTTGTACTTTCAATTCTGTGTGGACATTATGGGGGTTAAAGTGAGGGTTAAAGTTTTGCTCAAATATTTTTACTTTGTTACTCTATCATAGGAAAAAAACTTAGCAAGTTTTGCAATCTTAATTATTATTGCTTTTATGGATTCTTGTATGTTTTAAAAATCAGTTTAAAGTTTACCTCTGCTGCTATTGCATGAGCAATGCATAGGTTCTCCAAGACAATTATAATCATTTTCACCCTTGCTGTTTAAATCATTCAAAGACAGGTCTGTGAGAAATTTTTGTTTTACAAATACCCTAATATTTTATTCTAACTAAATCATATTCCTATATAAAAAAATAACATTGCTAGGACAGCACACTATATGTAGCTGTATATGGTCTTATGACCAAATCATTTATTTATTTATTACTTAATCATTACTTTCTGAGTTTGCAACTGTTTTCAAGACGCCGTTTGTATTGTTTTTCAGAGGCAGGCTATTTGCATAACCAGTCGATAAAGAAACTGTTTCAAGTCCCACCCCGAAGTACTTTAGTACCACAGCTGATACTGGAACTGTTGGTACTGGTACTCAACTGGAAGTCAATGGATAGGCAAAAGTACTGAAAGTACTGTACCAAAAGTACCGTACTTGGTGCGGCAGAAAAGTGCCCTATGTTGTAATTCTGTTAGGCTGGTCCATTTGGATTAAGGCAGGTAGCAGTTGACAGCAGCTGATGGAGTTAGTGTTCGTTTGTCCAGTTAATAGGGATAATCGCTGCATAGTTCAATATGACGGATAAGTTTGTTTCGTATGGGTACGAGAGTGTTGTGCACTGTGTTTGAAAGGAAACAATGTTTATCCCGCTTCCTCCCTTCCCCTTTTCCAGGTTTCAGAATGAATGCGTCGTCATGGCCCATGTTCCTCCTCCGAACCTTAAATGGAGCTGAAATGGCTCCATCCACTGCTTTTAAAAAGGTTAGAGTTGCTGGGATTTCTCAGTCGGGGCTGGAGTATGACTCGAGGCTGACGGCAGCCTCCCTGTTTCCTCAGGAGCCATCCCGACCCCCACACAACGGCTTCAAGCCTGGGATGAAGCTAGAAGCTGTGGACAGAAAGAATCCCTACCTGATCTGCCCCGCTACCATCGGGGAGGTCAAGGGCGATGAGGTCTTCGTCACGTTTGATGGCTGGAGGGGCGCCTTTGACTACTGGTGCAAGTACGATTCACGGGACATCTTTCCAGTGGACTGGTGCTCCATGACCAAGCACAGCCTGCAGCCTCCCGGAAACAGCTGTAAGTTGTGTCCAGCAGATGGTGACAGAACGCGTACCATGCAGAGTGAATACCCCCGTCACTGTACAAATTTTGTAGTTTGAATTATAGTGCTTTTAATATGGAGCATTTTGTGAGTTTAAGCATTTTACTATGTGTTGTTTTTCCTAGTTTACTCAAAGTGTTGCCTTTGACTTTGATACAACTTTGTCATCCTTGAATTACTTAAATATTTTAAAAGCTTACAGTTAAATTATCACCTGAAAATCTAGTTTATGTAACCATTATCCAGAGCAGTGAAATCCCTAATTGTGCTTTTATTGCTAATGGTTACCATGCGGAATGGCGTCGGTTGCTGAGGAGGTTCATTTTAGGTTTGACTGTGGCAGGGAGACCCCCCCCCCCCCCGGCACCGAGTGAAGCGCTCTTATGTCCCAGTGTTCCCTGCTGTTTTGAGGGCTTGGCACTTTTTTCCTGCTGCAGACAGAGTCCTCTGGGCTAATCGCTTACTTGCTTGATTACTGAATTTCTCCAGAGGAGGCAATCTGCTGTGTCCTCACACAGGGCTAATGGAGAGCTGCTTGGATGAGAGACTCTTTTCAGTCTACACTTTAGAGTCATTGCATAAAAAACAGTATGTGTTTACTTGTTTATCGTTTCAGCTTTAAATCTATTGCCCTTCAGTGCCCATGTGATTGTGCTTTAATGATTTCCAGGAATATGCAGAGTCTGCTTCTCTCTGTACTTTGTGATTTTGAGAGTTGCAGGAATTTGTGGAAAATAAGAAAATTGCTTGGTCTTTTCCCCCTTTCTATATAATTTTGTTTATTAATAAATTAGGGATGCATCAATCCCATTTATTTTTTTTGAGCGCGAGTATGAGTACTGATGCTCAGTTTCTGATACTTACCAATGCCACTTAGAGCCAGGAGATGTCTAAAAATAATATACAGTGTTTTTAATTTTAAAAAATTAAAATTGGGATTAAAAACACACTTTTAGCCAAAATAAACATAAAAGCACAGAAATGGCCATTGGATTATCCGCTCATCAGTTTTGTTGTTTTCCCCATTTTTAAGGTATTGTCGATACGTCGTCATTTGGTATTTGTTTTTGTGCAGGTGCATTGTCACAAGTACATGTTGCATCTGACCTGTCACAGATACTAGTATTGGTATCCATGCAGCCCTATTATAAATACTAGGTAGACCTCTGTGAGTGGCTCAAAATGCTGTTTGCATTACTGTTACTTTATGTGTATTAGAGTGTGGTTTTCCCATCTAGGATACGAAGGTATTTGGACTGTGTGTTTTAGTTTTCTTACCCCTAGACCTCATCTGCACCATCTCCCTATAGGTGCATTTTGGACCTGAGATCAATGGGCCTGGTTCTGGCTGACACCAAAATTAGCTCCCCATAACCTGACATCTGCTGTAGATTGTTTGGCCTCCTTCCCTCAGAGGGAAAGGCAAATAGGTGCCGTCACTAGGACAACTCAAACGTGAGAGGAAATAGCTGGTTTGCAGTGAAAATCCCAATGGATTTACACTCCTACTGGAATATTTCTGTTTGTTATGATGTCTACAGAGTCCAGAAGTGGAATGACCTCAGGCTTATGTTCAGAGCAATAAGACTAATGATTTAAACTGTGGGGACTATTAATATCTCTCTTGTGTGTATATTTGTACTTGCATTCATACCACTTGCCAGGCTGTTCTGTCACTTGGTTTTCAAGGCTTTTCCAGTGGATTTGTTTTCAAGGCCAATTTAAACTATTGTTTATACTTGTATCATATATTTGCATGTATTTTGTTTTCTTTTGGGGGTGGGTTAAGTGTTTGAGTGTGAGAGAGAAAATTGATGTTTTACTAGTGTATATAATAGTGTTTTGGTTTTTCTGTTGTATTGTGCAGATTCCTGCAGACATAACTAATGTAGAAGAAGATTTTTAACTTTTAAATGCATCAGACACTTAAAACACACTCAGTTTGCTTTAGAGGAGATCTTCGCTTGTAAAGAGTTCAGACTAAGCGATGCTTTTGGCTATTAGTCTGTCTCTGTCATCTCGGGAATGTCGGTAGGTGCTGTGAGACCTCAGTCAAAGACATTGCCTAAGAGAAGAAACTTCCTGATCAGGGTCTGTGACAGGATCACCTTTTTTAAAAAAAAAAAAAAAAGGAGGTGGAGCCACAGAGTTTGAAGCAGTCAGTAGGCTGAGCCAGCTCTGGTTCCACACCCTCTCTGCAGACCTCCGCTCATTCAGCACTCTGGCTTGAGGGCTGCTTGTTGCACTTCTGGGATTCTGACTCCTGTTTGGTTTGATTTGGACCTCTTGAGGATGCTGAGGTGGCTGTGTACATAGGGCTGACCTCAGTCGTCACGTTGTGTGGTCAGTTTCCATCCTGATTCTGTGTTGCTGCTCCTGTTTTGGAAATCTCATTCTCCTGTGTTTGTTTCCTCTAGCTGTGTCTCTACCGAGAATAGGTCATTGTATATATCGTCTGAGTGAACTTTTTCACACTCTTAGAATGTTAAATATTCCTGGTGTGAGAGGAGCATTTCAGATGTTTTTTTGTTGTGTTTTCTTTTAAACTTGTGTCTGGAATCTGTATAGGCTGAAATTAGTGTCTAAATGCATAGAAATTATATTCATGAATTTATATCTTTTTGTAACTTCTAGTACACTTAAAGTTGTTTTGTTTTCTTTATTATGGCCAGAGCTTTTTACTTTTCATTTGGGATTTTGTAACATGTAAGTGTAAACTTGCTCAGTGTGTCTTGCTCTTATCGTATAGGATCTTTAGTCTGTTATATTTGGTTGTAACTTGATCAGATATTGTGGGGGTTTGCTATACTCTTGCAGATGGTAATGTTTAACTGGGCTAGTTATGGGTATTTACAGTAATTTCCGTCCAGCCAGGCTGAGGCCACGTGGTTGTGATTTGCCACTCTCCTGGGAAGGTTAGGGGCACGCTGCTCCTTGAACTAGACCGTGAGCAGCAGTCTGTGAAATTAAATGCTTGTCTTGAGCACTCTGTTCACTGAGTTTAGCTACTGTTCTAATGGGGATCTAGCCCTATCTTCTGTTGTTGTTGTTTTTTTTTTTTTTTATCCAAAGTTTACCTGCACTGGACTTTACTCTTTGTTCTTTACACTCTGCTGCCAGATCTTTTTTCTTTCCATGATCATTACTATTTCTTCTCCTGTGACTCCTGTGCATTTCCTAATTCTCAATTTTTCCAGTATAGGAAGAGTTCTGCCAACAAGCTGGAAATATGGTGTCTTCTCTGTTCCTGTCGGAGACATCCTGATAGCACCATGATGTTTCTCTGTGTTAAACGTCACTTTATTTTAATGTGCCGTCTTTAGCCAACAGTGGTGAGCAGACACTTTTGAACTGCAAATACCTGATGGTTTTCCAGGAAGGACTGTTGTGGGTAGTTTGGACAGGAAGGTGGCAGGGAAAGCAGCTTATTTATTGAAAACGGTTGCCATCATAATGCAGTGTATTGCAGATAAATGCAAATGCATGTAATAGGGTTGGAGCAGAGGTCATATTAAAAGGCTCCCCTTGATCTGCTCCAGTGACATGAACTGATTAACAGTTCCCAATGTCTTTTGCAAACCAAATGGGTTTTCATTGTCTCTCTTCTTTCAGTAGCCAATGAATTTATAAAATAATAATCAAAAGGTAGAAATATCAGTGAAGTTTCTGGGATTCATCGGCCCTGCCGAGGTATTAAAATAACTTTGAGAAGTGTAAACCTTTACACAATGCATGTAATTTTTATGTTTAGGTCAAAGCTTCCATAAAACGGATCATTTATAAAAGTCATCAAAGCTGTGCTAAGTAACTGGATTTTTAATAGTTAATATGTAGTCCACTCAATGAAATTGACTGATCTGTCATAACATTTCAAAAGATTCATTTTGTAATACCTGGGACTATTTATGCATTTGCCTTTTTGAAATTATAATATTATAGTTTGATGTTTTGAATATAAACTGATGCTATATGCAGCAGCACTACTGGCAAATCTGTAGTGTAATTTATCATCCATTTAGTGAACAATGTGCACATGCCAACTGATAAAACATTAGGCTTAGAGTAGTTACAGTATAGTTCAGGTGACTGGAGTTGTTGGTGAAGTAGCCCATCACTGATCACCTCTGTTCTGCAGTACTTGGCTGATACTGTGATAGAATTTGTGGGGTAGATGGTGAACTTTCTGAAAAGGTGTTTGGTCTACAGATACAGCAGTCCCTTGTTCTCCTGTTTGCATTTTGTAATAATACACTTGGAGTCTGTGTCAGGGACAGAAATGCCTGCAGTAAAAGCAGGGGCCACTGCAGGGGTGGCAGTAAACCCCAGGAAGTTCTCAGGTAGCACCAAAAAAAAAAAAAAAAAACACTGAAAACAGACCACAGTGAAATGTCTCCAGTACATATGGTGGAGGAGAATCACATCATCAATAAAGGGAGACTATAATTGGCATGTTTTTGGACATTCTGAATAATAATTTTCTTTGAAGATTCCAGTGTGTGTTTTTGTGTTTTTGAGCAATTAGCATATATTACTTGATGTGGGTGGGGTTATGACCAAAGACCAATAGATAATCCTTACTCCATTCACTGAAGGCCGTCCATTTTGAATATCAGAGCAGGGTTTGGGCCGCGTGGTTGGATCAGATTTCTGGGCAGAATCTGACAAGCTCTGGTAACCAGTGCTAAGTTTTGGGTGGCCAGGGGGGTTCAGAGTGTAGTTAACCAAAGCGATGGTGAAATTTCAGATGGCTTGTTAGTGGCGGTAAGCAGCTCTCGTCTGTGACCTTCCCTGATGATGCTTCCCCCTTTTCACTCTGCAGTCACCCTGCCAAAGGCGCTCTCCACCCCTGTGTCTTCCCCCGCCAAGCCTGCTAGGCGCACCATGCCATCTTTGTACCGCCTGACTGGTCCCCTGCCACCTCTGCCCGTCCGTAAGGGGGTGCGGGGACGGCGTCCCAAGAGCCAGACCATCACATTGCTGAAGGCGGCAGTGGCCACAGCACAGAATGGCACGCTCCAGACCCCGGGGGCTTCTGGCTTGCCCTTGGCCCCCAGGCCACACAAGAAGAGGGGACCAAAACCTGGCAGTAAGGTAGGGATGAACTGGGAATTGTATTTTTCCATACCATGGAATTTTCTTTTCATCTTATTCTATTTACTTATTTCCTTATAAATGAACACTGGTGACTTCTGCGAGTCTACAGTGGAGGTACAGCTGCAAAGACTGATCACCTGACTTACCGTCCTCTCCCCAGAGGAAACCGCGCCCTGTACAGGCTGCCGTGGCCACACCGTCTGTAGCTCCTGAGACGGGAATGTCTGGCATCCATATGTCTGCAAATGGGCCGAATCACCGAAATGTCAGTCCTGGAGTCACCTCTACAGGTACGACATCAGTGCCTTTCCCTGCACCTTCTAAGGGTGCTTTTTCACAGACACTTGTGGTACTTCCCCTTTTCCATTGACTTCCAGTACCTAAAGTACCAAACCAGTTTGGGGTACTTTACTTTGGGGTGGGACTTGTAAGCGCTTTCTTTGTAATGCAAAACCCCTGTCTCTAAAACACAACGGCTGTCTTGAAAAAAGTTACAAACTCAGAAAACAATGATTAATGAAGTAAAATGAGACAAATGAGACCCCAGCTTTAATTGCGATCTGGTTGTAAGAACCAGAAGAACATCTGGATGGCAAGACAAGAAATAAGTCTGTTGTAATATACTGGGGCTGCATGAAAAATAAAATATGGTGCTGTGATTTTGTTGTAATAAATTTTGGGATATTTATAAAGCAAAAAGGAGTTCTCACACACCCGTCTGAATGATTTTAAGCAAGGATGAAAATTATCGGAAAGTGCATGCAGAGCTCATGCAAAAGCAGTGGCAGTAAACTTTATACAGTTTTAACATACAAGATAATCTTTAAAATGAACAACCATTTAAAATACAGTGCTTGCGAAGTTTTGTTTCCTGTGACAGAGTAAAAATGTTTGGGTGAAATTTAAATCTCTGGCACTGTAATGTCTGGACAGTATGAAAGCATGGAAAAGCCTTATCTCAATCTAGCTGAATAGCGATGTGAGAATAGCATGTGCATGACGTGCGGTGTTGGTATTAATATCACACATCGTCCACCTCTACATTACTCTCAAACCATTTTTCGAATTCAGTACAGAATTCCCTGTGTCACATTATGATGATCATTCAGCGGTGGTTTTACACCAGGGGAAAACTATGAAAAGTACCAAAATTATGGTACCTGGTGCAGTGGAAAAGTGCCCTAAAAGCTCACTGTACAGTCTTACAAGCCACAGAATCATGCCTGTAGAGCACCTGTCTGAGAATATTCAGTTTTCTATTGTTTACCATTCTAAAGCTCTCCACTAAACGTATGACAACTGTCTGTCAGTCGAATCACTGCCAGCCTTGACTGTCGCCTTTCTGTTCCCCTCCTACTGGTGGCACAGTGTGCGTCTATGTGAATAAACGGGGAAGCTGTGGACCACATCTGGATAGAAAACAGACGCAGCAGCTGCCAGACCACTTTGGACCGGGACCTGTCAATACTGTCCTACGACAGACTGTTCAGGCCTGTCTGGACTGTGCCTACCAACCCAAAATCCTGCTGAACTTCCTCAAGTCCGAATCGGAAGGAGGGGAGGTTGTGAAAGGTACTCTTCTCCACAACACACTCAGTTGTGAGTGCTGAGTAAAAGCACCCGTGTTCCAGAAGGTCTGCACCTCTTCAGGTTTCCTATTGATGTAAGGCCAGCCAGCCAGCCCCCCCCAAAATAACGCAGCTCATTTTTCTTTGTACATATTCAATGGAAATTATGACCCAGGCTTTAACATGGACCTGACACATA
The DNA here is from genome assembly GCA_026781145.1 of Hippopotamyrus pictus. Classification (NCBI taxonomy): domain Eukaryota; kingdom Metazoa; phylum Chordata; class Actinopteri; order Osteoglossiformes; family Mormyridae; genus Hippopotamyrus; species Hippopotamyrus pictus. The sequence continues at coordinate 14,463,740 of JAODLC010000038.1, read as the reverse complement.
TTTAATACTTTCTTTGGCATTTGTTTAAGGAGAAACCCCTCCTATTACTTTTTTGGTTTCTAATACTAAGTTTCCTATTAAATACATCCAGCTATACATATTCCAGTTACAGTAAAAGTAAATTTTTTTTATTATTATTATTATTATTATTATTATTATTATTCTAAAATAAAATAAGCTGTAGTTCCATGTTTTTTTTTTTTTCTCTCTCTCTGCTCCAAAAAGCATCAGGAACCAAATTAAATTGTCTGTGTCCCTTGCACTTTAACATTAGACCAATATTAATCTGAAAGCTGGAGAAATGTTGGTGTCAAGGGTGTCAGCTGTGATTTCTGCATTGGTGTCCCAGTGCGGGCCGATGCCGGGATCCGCTACGCCCAGCTGCCGTCCGCCAGCAGCCCCGCCTTCGTGTTGCGCTTCCTGGAGAAGCTGTGCCAGCACCTGCAGTGTGAGAACCTGTTTAGTAACCAGCCCTTCAGCCCCTGTGGCTCCACAGCTCACCCCGTCTACGACAGGAGCAAATCAGGTGTGGCAGCCGGGCCCTTCGCTCTTTGTCTCGCTCGCTCGTCGTTTGTGCTTCACCGTTTATGAATTTGAGCGGTTTTATGATCGTTACGTACGACATTTAACATTAAGAGTGAGGCATGCAGGCATGTGACCCTTCTGCACCTCCTGTTAATGTGGGTGGTAACAGTCCAGGCTTGCGGGTTTGCTTATGACTTCTGTCTCTGCAGTAAAAGAGGAGACGGGAGAAGCTTTGCTCATTAACCGTGAGACTAAGCGACTCCCCCGGGATTCTCCTCCCTACACAACTCCTCTGTCCCCCAAGCTACTCCACACAGAAGCCCACCCCTCTGAAGGTAACCACCCCCTTACCAATGTATGATGATGCAGTCACACACTACAGAGAAACCAGCACAGGCTAATTATGTTGTCTGTCTGTCTAGCTGTCTGATCACATGTTCAGACTGCGCTCTGTAATGAGGCTGAAGGTTTTGATTGCAGCTGTAATGCCGAATTTTATGAAAAAGATGCTTGTTTTTTGATTACAGGCCTAGGCTGTGTAACGGCTCTACTCTAAGTGAGACTTCATAATGGCAGGAATCATGATTAAATTGTCCTCTGTCTGTGTGACACGCATTATGTAAATATTTGCATGCGGCATTTATTCACGGGGTTGCCTTGGTAATTCTTCTTGTGTCCATGGGGGTCTGGTTCAGGACTGAGGCACAGGGAGGTGGGGGGGGGGGTGGCTTTGAGTCTTCCTGCTGAATCCGGAAACATGAATCTGACCACTGCGTCCCCAGCTGAGACGCTGCCTCACGAAGAGAACAGCCTTCTGAAGGAGTCCATGGACTCTGCCTCCAACTCCATGGCCCCTCTGGCTCTGCGACACCCCCCAGCAGGCAGCCCCTACTACCCAGCCATGCGTCGCCTCTCGTCCACGCGCCAGCACAGGATGCTGGAAGGTAGGCCTCCATCACACTGGTTCAGTCTCGCTCATGACGGACACCTTTTATACCGGCTTGTCGTAGACTACAGTAATGTTTAAAAACATTTTGCAATTAAAGCTTGTACCGTTGGTATTTAAATTGGCTTCCATTAGTGACAAATTTGAGAGGTTGGTTCGGACTGCTATTCATTAAACTGTAATGTTGCCATCTAGTGGACATTACTTGCAATTGAGCATGGGTCATTTTTTATATTTGGCTGTAAGCATAAAGGGTATTTAATTGATGCATAGTGTTGAGCAAGCCATTAGTTAAAAGTGGCTCTATTTAACTACAGGGTTACAGTAACCAACTTTTCTTTCTCCTGTCTGAGCCATCGGATCTGCCTGCTATTGCCTTCTGTATTCTTATACATAATAACAGAAGAATAAATGACACAGAAATATGCAATATGTAAGTAAGACATCTGGGCCTCTGAGCGTGAACTGCACACAAGCATAGAAATATTAATTGAATAGAAGCATAGAAATTCCCCCGTAATGAAATATGGAAAACCAAGGGGTGTTGCATGCTTTTTGTTGAAAGTTGTTACAGCCGGAAAAATGAATATAAAGCTAACTTTACCACGGTGTCATGATTAAGGTTTAAACTTGAACCCACTTTCGGGTATCCCTCCTGGTATACTCGCTTGATGGTGTATTTGGGGATTTGCGGATCTATACTGATATATTCCAGGAAGTGGGTCCAAATTTAAACTCCAAGTCTAACACCATGGTAAAGTTAGCTTTATATGCAGTTTTCCTGCAGTAATATCTTTCAATGTTTTAATGTTTGTGTGTGCAGTCCAGCTGACTTACTTAAAGTCACTAGCAGTGAATGGACACAGTGCAATTATTAATAAATACGTATAAAACACATAAAAAAATAAATAAATAAAAAAATTTAAAAAAAAACACATACTTGTAATATCAAAGTTACATGGTGTGCATTGTCCCCCATGGTTTAATGTGTTTGTATAGTTCTGGTTAATACTCTTTAGTCCATAAATAAACTCTTGTTTTATAAACAGACACAGTGCAGTTAATGGTAACAGAAAAGTATTGTGGGATCTTGCACAAGTCCATCCCACTTTTTTTTCCCCCCAAACAATCTTTTTTTTTTTTTCTTCTTTCCATGCCCCTTCTGAAGATCCGTATTCTCTGCAACAGTTTGCCAGATAGCATGAAATTTACAGCGTAATGATTTCACAAAACCCTCCCGATCTGTCAACACTGCTCTGGATCGATCCACGTTTTAATCACCTGATAATGTAGCAGCAAAGGCAGGCACAGGTTGAGAGCACATAATTAAAAGCCGCCACTTTTCTTGCCATTTTGGGCTAGTCGCAAAATAAAAAATCTAGTCAGATCAGGGACCATTTTAGTCGCCCTGCTGTTACCCATGATTATTTCCGAGTAGCAGGCTCACGTAAGCCACCTACTGCAATTCTCCTTTGACCCAGGATGACTCCATTTAGTGCCTGTTGGGCCATGCTAGTATTTTAAATACAGTAAAACCTCGGATAATTCGTTCTGGAAGCATGCTCATAATCCAAAGCACTCGTATATCAAAGTGAATTTTCCCATTAGAAATAATGGAAACTCAGATGATTCGTTCCACAACCCAGAAATATTAATATAAAAATAATTAATACAAAATATAAAGTAAAAATACATAAAACAAATTAAGCTGCACTTTACCTTTGAAAAGAAGCGTGGATGGTGTGAGGGAGACGAGAGTGAGAAGAGGAGGGTTATTTTGTAGGACGACTTTCACTATAACTAACAGAATCACTGCTGTTTGCTTACTGGAATCTTTTTCTTTTTGTGTGACTTTGACAAGAAACCTATCCAATGACAAGTGCTTTTGCCTCCTTTTTGATTTCGCGGAAATGTGATTTACAGTTAAACAGATTCGTCGCTCGCACTGCTACGCCCTTATTTTGGGTGGTGCTTTTCTGCTAAATTTTGACTACGAGTGAGGCATGCCAACTGAGACCAAGCATGGGAGACGATTACCCATCAATCCCGCAGCGAGAGAGAGAGAACCACCATCGGCTCAGTTGTGATTACATGATGCTTGGCAGACAGCGTATACATAATACTCGTATTGCAAGACCACGCTCGTTTATCAAGTTAAAATTGCACAACACTCGCAAACCAAGTTACTTGCAGTCTGAGGTTTAACTGTATATAAATTGACATTCTGCTAGTTGTCAACTGAAAATGAAGACTTCTGTACTTCTTCAGTTCTTTGGGTTGTGGGAAGTGTACAAATGATTATTCAGAAATGTGTGGTTTTTTCCTGGTCTCCATTTGCCCTGTATCCTCTGATCAGTTTCATTCTTTTTAGCGCTAACTCCCTGTCGTTGGTTTCTCACAGGCCCCGAACCCCAGACGGCAGACAGGGAGGGCCCCGTTGGCCCTGGCAGCAGCCCCTCCACTTGGTCCATCGAGGAGGTGATGCAGTTTGTGCGTGAGGCAGACCCCCAGACACTGGCTCCACACGCGGAGCTCTTCAGGAAACACGTGAGTTTCCCTCCTTGTACTTCACATCTTAGCTTCTTTCCATGTTCAGGCTTCAACCCACATCCTCTTCAGTGTTTGATATCTCTGCATAAACCTGAAGTCATGTAAATTATGTAACAGCAGTTAACATTTGGTTCCTTTTACGAATATTATGCAGGATCTGGCCAGTGGCTGTAATTTCCATTGGTCTGTGCTCACTGTTTCTGCAGTGCGACCAATGTTAGCCTGTTTACCACCCTTTGCTGGTCTCATGTACAGTGGCTCAGTCTTAACATGTCTGAGTGAAGATTTCCATTCATGTACTAGAACTTTACTTGCGAATATTTATAGTTTTGATTAATGATGATTTCTCAGGCTTGCATGTTTTTTTCCTGTTTGTTAGTCTGTTTGGTGGACTGCTGGAAAGTCTGATAGTTATCAGAATCTATACTTTTCTCCTTGTCAGGGTTTTAGTTTGCCTGCCTGTTTTGTCTGTGTGACAAGACAAATGTCTGTCCTGTAGTGTAGAGTTTCCCAGCTCCTGTTCTGAGTGGATGTAAACCAGTCCATAGACACCCAATGGTTGGGAACCCATACTTTAGAGGGACCTTGTCCACTGTGCGGGGCCTATCCCTACGTCCAAAGTCTGATTTTGTGTTTTTTGGGAGTGAGAGAGCCCCGGTTTTGGGGGCAGCAGGCTCAGCCCCACCCTCGGTAGCCTGGAGTTTGTCTCCCAGGGCTGCTCCTGCTTCCGGGGCATGACACGGCTCATGTCATGAATAAATCCTTTCCCCAGACGGAAATATGTCTCCTGGGCAAAGTCTGTCCCTTGTCTAAACAGCGTGGAGAATGTCAAACATTCCCCGTCCACCCATTACTTACGGAGATGCTCTCTGTGTTCCTTCTGCTCTTTACCCATTATTTATGCCCCCACCCCCCGCAAGCCGCCATTGTTTTTGCCATAAGCTGCATCCTGTTTGAAACGCTCGCATCTCTGCAGGAGATCGATGGAAAGGCGCTTCTGCTGCTCCGGAGCGACATGGTGATGAAGTATATGGGACTGAAGCTGGGGCCGGCTCTGAAGCTGTGTTACCACATCGAGAGGCTCAAACAGGCCCAGCGCTGACAGGACTTGGGGAACCGATGCTTCCTCTGGAATCTGATTGGTGCAGCTTGGCCCTGGTGTTGTCCTTTCAACGCATTTTTAAAGACTTATTTATACCTCATGTGTTTCAGCCAGCAACGGGGACTGTCTCGACTCGGCTGAATTCCAAAGGATGATCTGTGAACTGTTTACATTGCATATATGTACAAAAACTCACTGAGGAAATGATTTTTACAAAGCTAACATGATTCATTTGTGTATGAGGTTTTTTTTTTATTATTTGTTTTTGTTTTTCTCTCCTGTCTTCTTTCTTACGTTATTCTAGTGAATAGTGCAGGTGGCTTTTAATCAACATTGCCTATTTCATTCCTGTAAGCTTGTACATATTTTTTTTTAATACAAGGACAACTTTACAAAAAAGAAGCTACATGTTATTTTACTTTGTTTTTCTCCAGTACTCTGAGCTGACTGTTACAAGCCAGTGTGTGAGGGCTTGTCTGTGTGGAGGGCTCCGGCCCCTTGCCATGGACTCAGGGGGACCGTCAAATCACATCATTGTCACCACTGTCCCGTGACAACAACTTGGTGCTTCCTGAACTGGAGGTGTTTTAGATAACAAATGACAGCCGCCCTTTCCGTCTGTGATTTAAATGTGCCACATTTCAACGGTAAAGAGTGATTTCTGATATGAAAGGCATACCTCTCACATTAGTGTTGTGTGTGAAGAGCTGCATTGGGAGTTGCAGACTCTGATTGGGGAACTGATGAATTTCATGCTGTGTAACTGAAGCATTTGTCTGTGGAGCAGAAACTGAAGCTGACACTCCTGTACCACCTTCTTGTACATGAGTATTAATGGGCGTGGGAAGGATGCAGTGTCTGTGCATAAGCTGTGTAACTGAAGCTATTAATTTCTGATGTGGCTAATTCTGATGGTGTTTTGGATGCATTTTGTCTTTTTTTCCTGTCTGTCTGTCTGTCTGTCTCTGTCTGTCTGTCTGTCTCTGTCTGTCTGTCTGTCTGTCTGTCTGTCTCTCTCTCTCTCTCTCTCTCTGTGTGTGTGTGTGTGTGTGTGTGTGTGTGTGTGTGTGTGTGTGTGTTGAACCTTTGTGTTAAACCACAGTCTTGTTGTCCACCCCTGCTTTTCCTTTTCACCATGCTCATTTAGATGCACAAAAAGAAGGCTGGTTGTTTGTAGATTAAATAGAGTGTTTAATATTAATGTCACTGGTCCTAAGTTTCATGGAATAATGTGGTGTTCTGTTCATAAGTAAAAAATAGGAAATTATTTATAGTTACTTCTTCCAAACATTTGCAGGTACAAAAAAACCATGCAGTATGCAAGCTTTGATAGTGCCCAGTAGTGGTGCAACGGATCAAAAAACTCACGGTTCGAATCGGATCATGGGTTTAAGTCACGGATCGGATAAATTTTCGGATCAGCAAAAAAAGAAAAAGGATAAGACAAATTTAACTCTCCATTTATTTATTTAAGTATTTTTGCCCATTAAAAACATTCAACTCAAGACTCATTCCACGCAATTATATAAAAACAAATTAAGGTGCAATATAGGGCATGATAATTATTTCCTTTTATCTGGACACAATCAAAAACAACTTAAAATGCAATTTAAGGTATCATTGCTTCTTACTTTGAACATGGAGAATGAAATGAAAACTAGCTTATGTCCACATCATCAAAAAAGAAAGTAAAGTAGGCGTGATCGAGCTTATAACAGCTATAAACACCCCAATAGCTTTTGTAATAGCTTTAGCCCGGTCGGATTGGGCAGCAAAGGGCTGCTTAAATGCCGCGGATATCAGCGGTTGTTGCACAGCCTTCGTCTTCGCTCCTGTCACACCAGGGTGATGTCGTTTCAAATGAGCAGCCATGCCCGACGTGTTGCCAGTCTCATGAGATTTAAGTGATGCTGGAGGTTTTTCGATCTCCTCTGCTCCTCCATTTGGACCGCTACCGCTTGACTGACTGACCACGCGCACCACACAGTGGATCACGTGCGTGCCGAACCGTGGAGAGGGATCGGTTCGGATCATGGATCAACAGTGATCCGTTGCACCACTAGTGCCCAGTAATATCACTTTGGTGTATAAAGGAGAGAGGAGTTTGATTCCATCAGTTCTGAGGCAGTGGTGTTGGCTGCCTTGACCCAAGATTGTTTCCTAATGACTGTGAAATTTAACATGAAATATTGCTAACCACCTCCTGGGTTCGGTGTCAGAATTTGTAGTTGGGTATATTATACTAATTATAAATAAAATATTTTTTGCTATGCTTCCCATCTGACAGCATCTGTAGAGATCTGAAATGTCTCTACCTAAGCATGAAATTGATCCTGTCATTGATTATTTTGTCCGTCGTTAGGTGCCAATGCCTTGAAAATTCCACAGGTGAGTAAGCTCTATAGGCTGTCGTGTCTGTACATTTGTGATTCCAATCTAATGGAAAAATCACACAACGTAAGCATAATGCTTATAGACTAGAACACGTCAATTATGTGATGGGTGACATCTGAGTCCAGAATCTGAAAGCTTTCATTTACAATAAAATAAAAATTTTATAAAGGAGTGTTACTATATTGCATGATTTGTCCAACTGTATTATACTTGGTTACCGGCTTTGTAGTCCTTTATGAATATTCCTGATGAATTGCAACAAGGATACACATAGGGTCCCAAAATTACGTGTTACATGCTCTAATCATTCTTTACTCTATCATTTATAAATTGGTATATATAAAATTGGTGTTGGTTTAATTTACGAATCAGAAAGTGTCATTGCTGTAGCCTGTATAAAGATCAGTGCCTGTCCGTATTAATGGTAAAGTGTGTTTCTGTGCTTCTACACATACACAGTTCCTACTGTTTCAAAGTGCTTGTGAGTTAGTCTCATAATCTCGTCCTTTCTAAGCAAATCTAGCCTGTTTTGGGGGAACCTTTCATAAAGCCTGACACTATAATCAGACAGACGTGCTTAGGTGTTTGACTTATATCTTGTATTAAATGATAGTCCTGTGGCTTTGTGAACAGTTGAGTTTTCTTTTTAGGTCTGTTGGGGGGCGGCATTTAACACATTCTCCCTGTGGTGGTGTTGGATTTTTTCCATAGTCCAAAGACATGAGGTTCAGGTGAATCTCTGAATTTCTCCTCTTTGAGTGCCATGTGACTGGCCTGCCATCCCTGGTGCCCCATGCTTTCTGGGATGGGCTTCAGGCTTATTGTGATTCTGCACTGGATAAGCTATTATAGGAAAACTTGATGGATAATAAAATGTACCATTATTATTATTATTATTATTATTATTATTATTATTATTATTTATAATGCCCTTTACATCACAGGATCTCAAAGGGCTACAAGTTAACAAGTTGGATGTGTGAGTTTTGGTCTTTCAAGCACAAACCTGTATATATGTTTGCATTTACTGGTGAAGCTGTAAAAGAAACTGACGGATCAATGATATTTTTAATGAACAGTGTTGCTTAATTGTCAAACTGAAATCATTAGCTTTTTTTTGCTATTCCTGAAGGACACAGTGACGACTAATAATTTCAAATTGCTTTATTATTTATTTTTTTAGAAAATGCAGAAATTGGCATGGACATGCTAAATAATTCATTTAATAGTTTTTCCTAGATTTATGCTGGAATTCTTTTAACGATTTCCTAAAAACGCCTGCTGTTTTCCCAGCATTCCAGACTGAAACGTGCTTCATACTCTACTGGACCTAATGTCATGCTGCACAATGCAATCTAGGCTCACCCTGTGGTGAAGAATCCTTTTCAATGGCCCATATTTATCGTAGATTATAGCGAACTGTCTATATATAGACATTTTCTAGGACTTGCTCCTATCTGTCCAATGAAGTGAGAATACAGATGTGGTGTTTGTACTTAAGTAATTTTATTTCCATTTAAAAATACAGAGCCTCATGCAACTGCATTGTACAATAAAATAACTTATCACAATAAAAATGCAGACAGGAGTCTAGAACAAAATTTCATGTAATATTGACTTTCTGAAGCTGTCTTTTTGTTCTGCTTAGACATAATACTTGTCTGGTCTTCAGTATGAGTTCGTGCTTTGTCGGGATGTACAGGACCCCTAAAGACCAGCAGAAACTCGAGAAGAATGGTGTCTTAACACCCATCTGGGAGCTCGCCTTGGGAGCCTGAGAACCAAATGGATTTAACCAAATGTGCTTCCAGAACAAAAGTCAGCTATCGATAGATAATGAAACTAACATACTGAAATACAACCAGAAGATAATGGTGTATGTGAACTACCAAAAAAGACACCAGAAGTAGATCTTGGGTTGGAGATCACGGCTAAGCACTTCCACCCCTCGTCAGTGTGGGCTTATATACATTGAAAGCCAAACCTTTTTTTTTTTTTTTTTCCTTCCATTTTTTTTTTTTTTTTTTTAAAGGAAAACTCATAGTTTAAATGCAGCAGACTTACTTGAATCATTTGTGTCATTGCAGAACTGAACCTGTACTTTTATAGAGCTTCAAGTGAATTCGTTGAGAAATCAATAAAAAACGTAATATTTGTATGTGGGTTTTCTCAAGTGAACATATGAGAATGTAGTTGTTTTTAAGTATTTTCCTCCCTAACAAATAGCCCTTTCATGATGATTTGGTTTTAGTCGGTCTTGGAACCAGGACAGGATTGTGATTTAGGGATCCCCTCCTTCTAAGGAAGTGGAAAAACGTGCCTTGTTATGAAAGCTGTTTCCAACATCCGTCATAATTAAAGTTAGAGCAGCCTTGGTGATTCCTGACCATTATAAGCTTTGTTTTCCTGCTCTGGGAGACACTGGAGTTTGGGTCGGTGCCCTGTGGCACCAGAGTATCATGCTTTCTTAGGAATTCTGCATCCTTTTTGTGACCCATTTTTTTTTGCCGGCATTTCCTAAACCCATAGATATTTATGGTCTTAATTTGATTGTTACCCCAAAGTTATTTCCATATTAAGACAGGAAAAACACTCTAGTTCTTTGCATGGAATATGTACTGCTAATGTTACTTGGCAGACCGTTCCCATGATAGGTGGGGTGATTCGCAACCTAACGAAAAAATCAGTACGGCTGTGAAAACAAATGCTCCCTTAGATAATGTTATTACAGCTGAAAATGTTCAAAGGCATTACCTTTTCAGTGAGTGGTCTGTGCCATTTAGCACATAAATGTGAGTTTTATCTGCTATTGGCTACACCATCACTTGATGATTCTGTGGAGTGAACAAAGTAATGAGCAGTGGAGGATGATATCGGAGAATATATGAATATCCTTTTTGTTTTGCGTTGTAAGACTTTTTGGGAAAAATGTGTCATGCTAAATTCATATTCTCATGTTCCCATTACCAGGAGTGTCATCCAGGTGCTTCTCACCATGTGCCAGGAGACTTTACTTTCTTGGGAAGAAGGCAGCAAGCCGTTGTTTCTTAATGGGAAGGATATGTATCTCCTGAGAGTTGACTTTCTTGAGTTTGATTGGTTTGCTTTTGGGGCTCTTTTTAAGGACGTCATTGGGGTCACATGGTTCAATCTGGGCTTTGATGCTGTAGCGCTGCTGAAGCATAGGGTCTTGGTTTGCGTCTCTCTTGAAAGAAAAGTTTTTGGTGGAGACACCAGAGATACCCTTGAGCTTTCCGCAAAAGATGGCGGGAACGGCATCTTTAACGGAGACGATGACTTTGGCCGTCTGGGAGGTGCTAACGATTTCAATGTTCCCGCTTCCACACTTGGACTCGCAGCCAGACCGGCTGCTACTGCTGTCCACCACCCACTTGTGCTGCCGGCTGAACTCCAGGGATGCCAGTCCGCTCATGATTTCGGAGTCCATGTTCTGTGTGCACTCCATGGGATGAAGAACTTCGAGAGATAAGGCAGACCCTGTTTTCCCCTCACAGGAGTGACCAGCCAGAGCCGTATCTCCTACTGGCAGCTCTTTAAGATGTGTTTGGATACACGATTTTCTCACACTGGCCACCGACAAGTCAAGGACACTATCTTGTTGAAATAGGACTTCCTGCTTTGTTTGGATTGGGCGGCCTTTCACAGAGAGATCTAGGACGTCTCCCACAGTGTCTGAAGGACAGAATGTAGACGGCCCTGGTGGGCTGTGCAAGGTCACTTCCCTGCTGTGTGGCGGTAAAAGATGAGGAATCGCTCTTGTCTGCGTACTTTTGTCCAAAGTGCAAGTTGGTTTGGGTGGATCTGTGAAGCCTTTGATATCATCGTTCTGAGGAATGGGAATTGGGAGTGGAACTGGAATGGGTAAAGGTACTGGCAGGGGGACAATAACTGGATAGGGAACCAGAAGAGTGGCTGGAGGAACCAGTGGAGACAGTGGAGAACTATAAGGGTAAGCGAAAGGCAGTTGAGGGAAGATGGTTGAAGAGAAGGCATCAGGAGCAGAAGTTGCTGAATGGCAAGCAGAGGTGTTGAGACTGTTCTGAGAGGGGAACAAGTCCTGCAGGACTGCAGCAAAACCTGGGTTCTGAAGGAGGGGCAAGATGCCAGATTCCAGTGCTTGTGCACCTGGTTTCTGATCCAGGGGTGGAGCCTGGCTGAAGGAGAGGGATGAGTTCTGGCATAAGATGTTGTTCTGCAAAGATATCGAAGGACAAGTGGCCCCCTGCTGAAGCACTGGGGAGTTCAAGTGCTGGAACACCTGCTGTTCCAGAACCAGAGGCAGTGACATGGGACCCTGGCCGGTCATCAGGTAGGACGCGTTGCCCGCAGGACTGACCTGGGGAGCTGCACCCCCAGCCATCTGGAGGTGAATGGGCAGTACGAGCGGGTTGTCCCCCAAACAGATTGGTTGCAATACAGTTGCAGCTACTTTAAGTGCCACCCCACCCGGAGTGTCTGTGGCAGGGCTGACTATAGAGTTTGCTGGGACAGCCACCAGAGGAGAAAGTGGCTTCTTCATTAGGCCATTTCCGTTAATGTTCCAGGCCTCGGCTGTGATCAGCTGTGTCATTCCATTGTCTGATTTCCCGTTCCCATCTCCTACTCCTCCACTGCTGCTCACTGAGCCCCGCGGGTTTGACATATCCAGAGGCACAGTGGGTTGGCCGTCTTTATACAGGTCCTCCATAACTGCTTCCCGAAGTTTCAGTAGCTTCAGATTCTGAAGGATCGCATGGTCTTCAGTTGTTGCTCTCTTGTGTGCAGGTTCTTGCTGGTATTTGAGCACTTGAAGAAAAGGGAAATGAAAACAACTTAAATTCACAAATGATGTTCAGATATCTAGATGACATGCAGCAATAAAAATTTCCAACAGTAAAACATGCCCTATTATTAACTGAACATAGACCCTAACTTTTATCTGAATAATTCTGGTTAATAAGTGCAACTGCTTTAAGGTTACATGTAACCTCAAAATGTCTGTCAAATGACACATGCAACCTGGACATTGTTTCATATGGCCTTGTGTAATCTTGTACACAGCCTTAGACAGAACCATTCATACCATAATATTCCATTACTCAAATAGTTAGTCTTTCCCCAAGGTACATCAACTCACCCTTTCTGCTTCAGAAAAAAAGGGTCATTAGTCACTTGAAAAATAATGATTAAAAGCCCAGTTACTGACAAGAAAGGTCAAACACCCCTCCCCCAGGCTTAAGTACACTGCTGATTCACTCTTGTTTTCATTTTCCAGACAGCGGGGGAAAGAAACCGCTATCATTTTGTGATGAGTCCTTGGCTTTATCTGTGTGCAATTGATCAACCTTGAATCAAATTCACAAAGAGAGACAAACAACCTGAAGATTATTCCACATCATGTGTGTCATTGATAGCCCTCCACCCGTAGTGAGCTGCATGGTTCGGCAAAAGAGTGACACCCAGCTCATCATTAAAGGTAGCTTGTTACTTTTTTAACGATATACCCTGTTTCCCTATTACAAATTTCAAGAACACAGGATCCTTCACAATGTTACAATGTAGTTAACTTTAACTGGCGCATACAATGGTACAATTTGTGTATACACATGCTTTCTTTGTATATGCAATACTGTTTTTCTTTATACAGTATTATAGACTACAGATAAAGATACACTTTTGTTACAATTTACACTATGTTTCATTGATTACTGTAACAACATTAACAATTTCAAATACCTAAATGATACAAACTACAACCAACATTTATTCTAATTTAATCTATATTGAATGCAAAACTCAATAGTTACCCAAAGACAATGAAACTGTAATGTAATGGGGACTACTGAAATATTCTATGCAGCCTTTTCAGTGCTGCCTTGACACACTGGATTAACGTCCTTCTCCTTGGACGCTCAACAGCCTGGATTTTGCGCCAAGATGGTACTGTCACTGTATTTTGTCACTGTCCGTTGTCCCTGGCCCTAAAAGCACTGGAAAGTCTCTCTGAAAAATCACAGCTCTGCACCAGGGAATGGCTTGGATTGTTAAAAGAAAAAGCCACATAGGCAGCAGGAAGCCATGGGCAAAGGGGGAAATAGTGAGAAAATAAAAGCTGGTGTTGCATTCACATGAATTTGGATCATGGAAGTGCATGGATTAGATCTGTGCGCTTTGAAAGGTCGATGTGCTGATTCTGTCCATCAGACAAGACCAGCCAGCTGGCCAGGGAAACGTGCATCGATGAGAATCGAACATGTATTTATAGAGCACAGCATCTGAGCTTTGTCTCGCTGAATCAGCCCAGCATCTGTAATTTTACTGGGTAGAACATGCCGTTTCACTTTGAGTAAGAGCTCAGGGAGATCATGGTAGACGACACATACACAAAGGCAGTCATCTTCATGGCCTGTGGCTCTGCTTTGTGTCTCAGGCATTTCTTTGCGTTTTTTTTTTTTTGTGTGTGTTTTTCATTTGAAAGCTGACATAGATAAATTAAATGAAAACTGGGAAAGGCAGAATACCAGCTGAAGTGCAGTGACTGGCCCCCACCCTTCCCAGCTGGCCTGGTAACGGACACAGCCGTGTGCAATGGGTTCTGGAACAGCAGTCCTGTACTATGAATCCCCTGAGATGGCCCTGATCTGACAGCGCATAATCCAGACAATCACCTGGCAGGATCTTCACATATATTCCATGCTGGTTTCTTCAGCTGTTGATGATACGGCCTTTACTCAGTTCCCTGCTGAAGGACTGCACGTTCTGAGAGCTGAAAAGCTGATCTCCACTCACTGGAAGCTTAGGGGAGGAGATCTTATTAACCTCACAAAATTCGGGGCATCCTGCTTGACCAACTGTTCCAGTCACAGACCCTCAGGCTCAAGTATAGTGTGGTACAGAAAGGAAGTGAATAATTTTTTATATGAAAATATCAGGCCAACTTTTAATGTCCATGACTTTGATCGCATGATCATGTTCATGCTTTCAGCGATACCTCATTACCTGTTTGGAGATTCCCTCAGACCTGGTTTGTTCTCCCATATATCCTGGCTCCATAGCTATGACACTCCTCTGAGTCATTGTTCCCACTCCCCAATACAGGAACACAGAAGAGGAGGTCCTCAGCTATAATTAACTGCCAAAGCAACACTGCTTTTAATTAAGTATGAGGTAAAGTGAGCCTGAAAGGGACGGACATTCGAGAACGGGCTGTTTTTAAGAGTCGGGGTTGTATACATTACTCTTACAACCATATAATTCATTGCTCTTTATTAGTGTAATTTACAACCTTTGTTGTACAAGAAAGAGAAGGTGCAAGTTTCTTTCAATAATAAAAAGGACAACAAAATAGTGAGAATCCATGTGCGCAAGGAGGACATGGTCTATTAAACTAACTGGCTGTTGCATTTGCCGTATGATTAGGGAAGTGTAGGTCAACTTCCTTTCCCATTGTTCTATAAAATTCCTCCTTTCCTTGAAGGGTTTACTTCTTGAAGCCATTAGAAAAATAAAACGTCTTCTGTTCTCTTGGCATTTGATTGTAACACAAATAATTGCAATGCAAAATTTGTTTAGAACTTTTCCAAACTAGCTGGAAAATTAAGATTTGTGGAAGAGCGGCAAGAGTTTACTTGCTGAGATGCGGAGTGAAGACTGATCTGGCCCACAGCATAATGAAGTAAAGAGCGACGTAGCCAGGAAAGCAATCTTACCCAAAAAGTCATACAATTAAGGTTATGTCTCTTCTCATTATGCAAAACGTTGATAAAATACTGATCATTTGCTAAGGAACCATACCCTCTCTTTGTCACCATCTGCTGCTAATTGTGGGTCATTTACCTCAGACATCTACAGCAGCTAAAACTAAATATTTCAGCTTTTGGTTATTGTACACGACGAACAATTTATCACATGAAAATCCTCTTGTTTATGCAAATGCTCTGGCGTTAGACTACTTATTCCACCAGATGCTTTCTTTTAAGGTTTTAATGTAACACTGAGTATTTAAGAATGTTCCAGAACAAGAACACAAAGAGTCTGCTCCCTAAATGAAGCTATTCTAGGAGAAAATTAAAAAGATCCTTTGAAAAAGAGAGTTTTTTTCTCCTGACGATAAATATTGATAAATATTTAAATCATTGTTCATTATTTAATCTACCTTCAAATAATTTAAAATCCAACACCTCCTCCTCCATAGTCATATGTCATAAAATTGATAAAGTCGTCTTGACTTAAGCAGAGAAATCCTTACATGACTTAACATGTAGGCCTACTGTTACCTGAATGGTCTTACTGGTCACATCATTTTCTAATATGCTGTATATGGTACCAAAAATAAATATGGTTATCTGCTCTCTATAAATATGGATGGATAGGCAGGCAGGCAAGTAAGCAAATCTCCTGAAGCTGAACTGGTGTCAATTAGTTATATTCAAATTTCAAAGATATTTTTTCTTAAATGAGGTGTTCAACTGTTGCAATGCTAAATGGCAGCGTACACTTTTCCAATGAAGTATTTGTGTTCCAAATTCCAACAAAGAGATAAAAGCTTAGAAACCAAACAACTGTGACCTTTTAGGATCTATGACGCTTTTGTGCAGCGCTTACAATGGCTGAACATGTTGAGCTGCTTTATTCTCTGCTTACGTGCTAAGAAAAAAAAATTGAACAATACCTTTCAGTATCGTAAAAGAATTAAAAGACTCATATTCAGCTTCAAAACCACTGTTCTATATGACAATGGAAATGTGCAGGGGAGGCAAATATCACTGTTAGTAATTTCCGCTTCCAAAAAATGAACTAACCCACCAATAAAATGAATGAGACAGAGATGAAAACAATGACAAGATACTTAGGTGGCAGAGCACGTGGTCACTGGCCACACAGATGTCGACAATACATGCCAAGAAAAGTATTGCATTTCCTTAAGAGGATAAGTAAGGGGTGATGGAACAGTATCTCGTTTAAATACGTATACGCATCCATACACCCATTCATTCCTAAAGATCAACATTTTTAAATACACATATAGGCCTAACTAATTATGAAATCATATTAAATAGGCCTGATAATTATTAAATATTTATGTTCTTCTGTAGCAGACGCAACAGTTTACGCATAAAATGTTACAGAACCAAAAAACAAAACCAACATAATCTGATTTTGCCGTTAGGATTCCCAGTATTACTGGTTTCTGTAAACTGCACGATTAGCCTGTCCATGAAAGGTTGCCCCGTTTACGCTTATTATATATCATCTATTTTATTATTTTTCTTTTTTTAGGGTTATATAAAATTGCTGTATTTGGAGCAGCGCAGTTCAACACGCCTGCATATTACCGCAGCACTGAACCTACGGCTTTCTGTTAATAGCATAATAACGCAGTCATCAGGGGAATAGTGTGCGATACCCCCACCAAAACCGAAACCGGCGTCAAAGGCAGTATTGCACAGTGAAAAATAACCTAAGCGTGGATTATCCTCTAATATCCCGTGCGTGTTCGTTGCACGTTTATCGATCTTACCAGCCTTAAATTCGATCCGGTTGAATAATATACTATATTTAAATGTTCAAAGCATGTGCTTTGTATAAAACGATTGATAAGATACGAGCACACATAAAGAAACACCAGCATGATGCACATGCAAACGCTTGGAAACAGTAGCAGCACGCTACAGTAGCTGTTAAGGGAAATAATTCCTGTAAATATGTAGGGTTATAATTGTTTGTCAATGTAACAATATCATCACTTAACATTTAATTATTTTGGTCAAATAAACTGCACATATCAATATTGTCATTGGTTTTTAATGCAAACGTA
Organism: Hippopotamyrus pictus; assembly: GCA_026781145.1. NCBI lineage: Eukaryota > Metazoa > Chordata > Actinopteri > Osteoglossiformes > Mormyridae > Hippopotamyrus > Hippopotamyrus pictus. Next base: position 14,446,406 of record JAODLC010000038.1, on the reverse strand, counting down.
CGGTCTTAAACCTACAGCAAATGTCGTACGACAGTGCGATATCATAATTAGTAATCACACTCAATATTTAAACGGTCGCATCTACTAATCGCGTATAATTGTAACAACCCGCAGGCATATTAGCAATAACACGTTCGTTTTTTCATATTCCCCATAAAGGTGGGCTCGGGTTAAAAATGTCGTTACCTTAGTGTCAAATTCCGGTCCCAGAACAATACAATTTGCAAGTGGAGGTGCCTTCAATTACACTTCATTTGCACGGCTAGCTATATACTCTCCTGGACATGTAGTCTTTTCGGTAATTCTTCATTTTTTTGACGAGTACCGCTCACGCAGTATTTTCCTTTCTGAAAACAAAATCGATTACTGATGTCAAAAATACATAATTTTATTAAGTAAATAAGAGGAAAACTAAATTATCGGTCTGGTATGAAAGGAGCAGGCGCTGATAGGTCCGGCGATTAAAGCCGCGTCTCTGGGTGCAGCGGAGAATGCGCGAGCTGCGCCGCGAGCGGTGGGGGCTGCGCCGTGCGGCGATTCGCGCTGCGCGCGCAGCGGCGGACAAGGGGACCCGCGTCCACCAGCATCGCCGCTTCAAAACCAATAGCTCTGACGCGTTTGGAAGACGGGCGTTTATGACCCGCTCCCCGTTATCATGGTCTTGACCAATATAACAACAGTTAATAAATGTCCACGTCTATCCATTCTAAGAAATATTATTTATTTATTGGTGCAGTTAATTTCTGAAATTCTTAGCCTGAAAAATTGTTGTTGGTTGCTCGTATTGTGACAAATTCAAATGAGAAGGACAATCAAGACGGTTATCAATTATGTGTTTTCATCTTTTGGATTTAATTAGTAGGTTTTGGGTGCCTTTGTGCATAAAGTGTACCAAGTGCATTACGGGGAAAGACTGGGCAGTAGTCAAGTGAGAAACAGCAAATCGATCTGTGACGCTTTGACATATGATCACACATCTGTCTGAGCCTGGACCCTAGAAAATGGCATCTGAAGATCCTTGAAATTATTACAACAAGCTACAGGAAAAACCCTTAGCTTTAATTAAGATTTATGGTTTGTCTTGATTAGTCGGAGTTGTTTGAACAGTCACAGGCCACTATCATTCATGACTTATGGTGCAAAATAATTGGACACGTAGGTATAGAAAATGGATAGATGGATGGAAAGACGGGTTGATAGAATTTTCCCCTTGCCCCTGCAAAATTACTTAAATGGCATTTATTTTTATGTGAACTGTCATATCCAAAAGCATTATTTTTGCTCTGCTTTTTATTGTTAGAAAAACAAAACAACAAAAGAGTATATTTCTATTCATCCTTCTTCCAACTGCTTTTCCAGTACAGAGTTGGAAGGGAAAGAATATATTTGGCTCTAATAACTGAAATACTGCCATCTATGCTGTTTTTTTTTTCAAGTATGACCTTCCATGTGATATTTAACATAAAAAATTCTGACACACATCAAGGACATACTGTTTTTGAATAACAATCGACTTACAAAAATGATGAGTTGCTACCTCTTTAGTCTTGCACCTATCCCAGCTCTCTGGATGCAAGTGTTTGACTGACAACTAATTAACATACATGAGGCGAGGTGGCATTAATCAAGGGCTTCCTTGGCTCGAAAAAGCTCTGCACATCAGGCTATGCTGCCATGGCAACGAGTGCTGTGATGATGAGCTCTGTGGTGATCGGATGGAGCCAGAGCCGAGGCAGTAGGCTGCCTCTCTGCTGCTTGTGTTTGTGGGGTGATGAGTGAGTCTGGGGAAACAAAGGACCCTGGGGACTTGGTATCAGTGAGCTCCAGCCCGCAGCGCTGCCTCTGGGAATGTCCAGCCCATTGTTAAAATGAGACAGCACTTAATAAACATTAATTAGACTCGGCCCTCCTGGCCCTGCTGCCACAGAGCAGCCCTTCCCTGAGGTTCAGCTCAGTTTGTTCGTTCTTGACAGTACATTTTGATCATAATGATTTCATGTGTCATATGATGGCAGGAGATGTGCTTAATGGTTTTGTGTATTATTGCTATATTTATTAAATGAATAGTCTTATTATATTGTTAATTGAAATAATAGTTTAAGGATATTTCTTAACAGGGAACAGGGAAGTGACAGCTTCCCTTGCCTGTTTCGTGTATATGTATATGTGTGTGTGTGTGTGTAAAATACACAATAATATGCTCAGATGTGTATATGTTTTTCATTTAATAGACTAATATTTCTAGGTGATATATCTGGATTTCTACTCTCACTCATGTTGAAACAGTAAAACGTTTCTTCAGCTTTTCTGTTGCTTAATTTGAATTAAGTTCCTTTTCCAGTTTTAAAGATGCACAGTCACCTGTTTAACGGTGAATGAGACGAGTATAAACGAGCAGAGACAATATTCCACATAACTCCTGATGTGAAATCATCGTTTTTATTGCATGAAAAACACCATCCATGTTATTCAGTGTTTAAAAGTAATCAGAGAAATCAGAGTGACAGTGTGAAAGAGAAACTTTCTGCTTTTGGATCCCCATCTTAAAAAACATCTGTGCTGGCAGATGTGCTCATGCTTTCAAATTTCAGCTGGCTGCTTCCTTCTTGATGCACGCCTCCCTGGTCCTCTGCTGCCCATCTGGCTGCAGCTGCAATGCTTCTGCAAACATCATTGACCTCTGCTCTTGCTTTCAGTTAATGCGATGGCTGTTGGGTGACAACACGGTGTCCCCGAGTGCCACAAATGCTGCTGGATGGTTAAACATTTATATATAATATTTTTAACTGCATTATAAAGATATACAGTGCTATAAAAAGACACACAAAGTGCTGAGTTGTATTCCCTGCTGCTGGATGATTCTCTGCTTATAGATTAGGGTTTTTGGTTTATAGATCAAGTCATTTTGTTCCTGTGACATTGTTTTACTTACTGGATGAAGGGCATTTGAATTTCCCTACAGAAGGTCTAACCTTTTTATCCTCAATCATGCACCTTTTTTACAATTAAAATCTCTGAGTAATCTTACTACTAGTTTTATTGCAAAGATTGATTTCTACTGGATTAGAGTAGTCCTTCTAAGATCCAACAAGCTTTCAGTTCATGACACAATATTTATTAATACACAGCTGCTTGTAATAAACAATTCTGCATTGCATCACTTTGTTTTCTTTCAATTAATCATCAATAGCTATTTGACAAGCATTTACAGTTCTTTGGATTTCAGGTTTTATTTTTGCTTTAAAATATCTGACTTCATGCAGATTCTACAACGTAGTTATTTAATTTTTTTTCTATTCATAAAAATGTAAAAAAAAAAAACACCAGTTAAAGATGACTTGTCCTGATGAATACTGGTCCTCAATTCTTTTTTAATAAATCGTTTCATGTATTTATGCATGTGGTTAAACACATTGTTTATGTGGATGATCTTTGTTCTCACATTATAGTATTGAACACAGAATGATAAAGCGAGGACAAACAGGAGAATCTGGCTCTGCGTGGATGAGAGTGGCAGGCAGGCGGGCTGGGGGACACCCCGCCGTGTCTGGGATTGATATCCCCCTTAGAGATCCGGGGTGTTAGGCTGGGTGGGGGAGGCTGGGAATGCCGGCTTCTGGGGCGGGGGTGAGCTGAGAGAAGGGGACGCCACACTCATTTCTGCATCCATCTGGAGGGGTGCAGAAGGAGAGATTTTGCTCATTTGACCAACAATGTGTCACAGATGGGTACATGTAACACTCCTTAAATCATGGGATTTTCAGAACTTGATTAATGCACTTAAAAATACTAAAGTGCTCCATAAAAATATACAAGATACATAAGCAATAGATGCTTACAATCAACAAATTTCATAAATCTAAATGGAATGCTTTGGGACCTGCAAAAAATACTAATTGCATCTTAGAATCCGATGCACCACGACGTAAGCGAGTATAAAACAAGCTCACTGTCATGTAGAAAAGTGCACTTTATTTAAACTACAGTATCAGTGAAGGTATATGCTGTCCCAGGCAGCACCCCCCCTCCCCCCCCATTGTGTATCACCATCCACTTAAAGGGAGAGTTAACGTGGCCTGATGGAGATGATAAGAAAATAACCTCAATTGCTGACGGGCACATTTGTATCATTATATTGTATTTGTAGACGTATATATAAGCACTGAATAACACTGATCATTCTTAATCAATATTCAACCTAACTGAATATCTTTCACACTAAACTTTGAGATCCACCTGGAAAATACAAATGATCATGGCAATACTCTTCCGCCATCTATTGGATGAGTCAGAAATGGAAATTTTAATCCATTCAAGGACAAAACCCGAAATATATTATAAACTGTGCATTATATTAGTAAGAATGACGCCCGCGAAAATGTTATATTTAAGCTTAAAAATCATGTCTAATCAAGTTTTTTTTTTTTTTTTAATTTGAAATTTTTTTTTCGTTCAGTATATGGTAGAAAGGCAGAGCCAATTACACGCCGTCTAATCCAGTGACGCATTCTTCGCAGAGATTTCGGTTAAGGTCGGCTCCTGTCGTCTGTGCTGTATTTACTAACCTTTAACCTGTAATGTTATCTCCTTTATATTATTTTTTCCCTTGTCGGGCTCCCGTTCAGTAACGTGTGCACTATATGAGGAAAAATGTAAGTTTCTCAACCTTTATGATTGATGTATCGTTTAATGCCTGTTTCAGTAAGCAAGTTTGGCGATTTTGTTCTCATAGCGTTTTGATGAATCATTTAATGGTATTTAACAAGTTTTTTAAAGTGATGTTCTGCCAGGGTGGGCAAACGTCAGCCTCCATGGGAAAGCCTACACCAGAGTACCTGAAATGAGACCAGTGGTTGAATCTAGGATTCAGGAGGAACAATGCTGGTTGTGGTCTAGCTTTGGAACCACTGACCAAATGTTCTCCCAGAACTAGGGTTGCCAACCGTCCGGAATTGTCCGGGACATCCCGAAATAGGGGTGATTTTGATTTGTCCCTTCAGGGGCAGCTCCAGTCCCGTATTCCAATACTGTAAGCATGGCAAAACTCATGCAAACGTTGCTATGAGACACGGCTGTTGGTGTGCGTGTGTGCACTGGCCACTAGTGGCTTATCCTTTTACACTGTGAAATGTGTAGATTTATATTAGGAAACCTTGCGATTTCCATTATTGTTGGTAAGCTGCTCTGTGCGTGCACCTGCAAGAAAGTGTCCCTCATTTGGGGTTGAGAAAGTTGGCAACCCTACCCAGAACATACTGTGAGAACTGTTACGGGTAAAAGAGGTTCTATGATGCCACTGTGTGTTATGTGCTCCCTCTATGGATGTAGTAAGAGTTGTATCCACATACTTGGCACAACTGAAGTTGTCTGGAGATAGTCTCGGTCTCTTGGGAGGTCCTGTAATTTTCTTGTACAAGATGTCCATGTGTAGCCATAACTGGAAGGGCATCTGGTGGACCCGAGGTGGCGCCATTTGCAACTGATGTTCTTTTTGGCCTCGTTCAGTCAGGACCTCCTTATATGAAGAAGTGGGAATGTGACTTAGCACCTCCAAATCCAAGGCTACGGTCGGAGCAGATTTTGGGTGAAAGAGCACCTCACCATCTCGATTGGCAGCAGCAGGTCAGAAGAGACTCAGTTTACCAGTCAGTCTGCATCCCTTTCCTCACGTATGGTCATGAGCTTCATTATTATTACTATTGTTGTTAATAATAATAATAATAATAATAATAATAATAATAATAATAATAATAATAGTAACATTAAGAAGAAGAAGGAAAAAAACTCAGATGTGTACAGATTTTCAACGCAGTAACATTTATTGTCCCTTTCTATGCACAGTTGGAAAAGTTCTGGCAGACGGATTAAATTTTACAATGAAATTTTCACAATGTTTACTAAAAAATAAATACAAGACTTAAAGTGTTGCACAGCTCAAAAATATACAAAGGCTTGGAATAAATGTAAACTTTGAAAACATTTTACAAAAGAACATTTTTGCAATGATTTTTAAAAAGGTCATATTTACAAATTTGTACAAAAATACAAAAACTGATGCAAATCCGTTAACTTGTGGCTTTCGAATTGACTAGACCTACATGCTGAAACCACCCCTTTCAGATATCATCCCTCAGTCTTTTTATTATCATTATTTTTTTGCTTATTATCTGACCAACACAAAATTATTCCCTAAAACGTTAGACCATAACACAGCTCAAACATCTGGCAAAAGTGCAGATCTCCTCCAAGCTCCCCCATGTATCAACCACTGTAAATGGAAACTCAAACAGTCTCTGGTATAAATAGGTTAGATACAGCAAGAGGAAAAAGCATCAGAAATTCCATTCTTTTCAGTGCAATAGTGTAGATTCAGTTCTGGAATGACAGTTTATAGTTGCCCATGTTAAGATGCCAGTTACATGTCCCATAGGACTTGAAGACCTCAGTGATACTATGTGATTATTTATCTATCTATTTATTTAATTAATTTATTTGTATATTATTATTTTTTAACTGACTCACTAAAGTGAGGTGAAGCTATGGATGATAAACTGATACAGCCAGCCATATTTTTCTGGCCTGTTACAATGTATTTGTATGTGTGGCTTAAGAGACATTTTAGTGATCTACAGGACCTCAATGATATTTACTATGATTACACCGAAACTATGCATTTCATAAGGTCACTAGTGCATTGGTGTATACAAATGGGTACTTCTAAAGGTAGCATGGTCATAACAGCTTAGATTTTTGTGCTCAGATGAGGTCAACCGCATTACATCAGCCAAACAGTGGCAAGCTCAAATGTGGCTGCAGTCATATATTTGAACTTCAGAGCACCGCCAATGTTAACAGCTGACTTATTATTTAAAATCATAAATCATTATTTTTATTGTAGAAGTTTATATAAAGACAGTAGAGATAACGTCATATCAGCTGGTTTCACGTAAATCCAATTGGTAAGCCAGTATTTATTTATTTATTTATTTAAACAGTGCCTGCTTATAAATTTTTATAATATAAATTTCCAGAATATCTTTAAAAACAATATGTCTGGTTAAATACTCATTAAAAGTCTCTAATTTTCTGATCTCATATCCTAATTGTTATAGTTCTTGCTACATCTAAATATTTTAGTCAGATGTATGAAACAGCTCAATGCATTCTGAACACAAAATCAAACAGAGGGATAAAGGAGTCTTATGTATAATTTTCTATTTTAATAAAACTAAAAAATGGAACTTGTTCCATGTAAAAACATTACATGCAACATTTCAACTGAAAAAACAGGTTTCAATAAACAGCACCTGTTTAGTTAAGCGATACCTCCATACTTAAAGTTGTGCTCTTCCTATCGTTAGGAAATGCTGATTTTTTTTTTTTACTTTTTGAACCTCAAAACTACAGCCATGTGTGAGAAACAAACATGCACACACAGCCAAGACAAATGTAAGTCATGTTGCAGTCCGACAGTGGGCACCATGAGTCACATCAAAATCAGTGTATCAGACACTGTGCTCAGATTTCTGCCGAGCTAGAGTCCTGAAGTATGGTGTTAGCGTGGAGATGTGGAGAGCAGAGACATATTGAGCTCATGCTGATGTAAGAACCGCTCTCACTTCCCTTTGCTGCACTTTGTCATAATTCCCCTTTATTTAAAATGAGCTTAAATGTAGTTTAGCGATAATCTTGTATATCATTCACTCTTCTTTCAACTTCACCTACAATGAGCATCACTTCTGCATTTCTATGCTGCACCTAATTTTGAAAACCCCATTCCCCCCTTTCATCAAGTATTAAAAAAAGATTTTTTTTCTAGGTAATTTAGAAATTGGAAAAATATGGTTAGTATTAAAAATGTTGTACAATTATTGAAAGACACCAGGATTAGAAATTCAAGTCATATGAAAACGAGATATGGTCGCATTGCCTCATGCCTCAACACCCCACAGTGTTGTTTTTGTATTACGTGCCACTGAGGAAAAGGGAAAAGGCTCTTTTAAAAAACAAAATGGAGCCCGAGCACTTTGCACCCTGTCTGGGTCCCTGCACACCCCTGCTGTGAAATCCAGCTGGGTCCTCAGCATTCCTCCCATCCCAGCAGTGTCCGTTTCACAAATGATTTGTGTTCTCTGAATGTTTCCCATTTTCTGAAAACTGTTCACCTTAAAGCGAGCACCTCCCAGGTCTTAAAGAAGAGTCTAATTCCTATGGTATTCACAGAATACACCAGGGATTTTGTTTTTTTTTCTGTAATTTCTCCCAAGCATTCATATTGCTTAATCATTAAAATAAATTTGCAATATTGTCTGGAGAATGTAAATTCTAGTGTAAAATGTACCTGAAAAAATGGAAAGCCGGTCGCTTTTTTATACTCAGCTGTGCACCTTAGGTCACAAACATTAACAGTAAATAGGCCGAATGATTAGCAGTGAGACAGCAGCCCCTGGTCAAGCAATGAGGCTGTGTCTCATGTGTCCATGAACCAAGGACAGCTCTTCAGGTTCTTTTTCAGCTCATGTCAGTCCAAAAAAAAAAAAAATATATATATATATATATATATATATATATATGCGTGTGTGTGTGTATATATGCAACGTATATGCAGTAATCTATGGATGGATGGGAGTATTAATCTTCATACATCTATATAAATTTATCTCACCTAGAGGTAACCTTGGGGATGATGATGGCTGTCTCTGATCAAGTACAAAACAGATGTTAAGGAGCCTTTTATAATGGAGGTACCTTGGTCTTCAGTGATGATACTAAGTGTGTGTGTCTTCATAATATCACTTATACTAGAACCTCCTTATGTAAAAAGGCCACAGATAAGATTGTCCCATGGACACCTGCTTTAGAATACACACTCCCCAGACGATGTTTGTTTTTGTTTTGTCTAAATGCATAACAATGGACCTGAATTTTTTTAATGCTACCACACAACTTTGTGTTCATATATTGTGGACCCTTAAGACATGGAATATTGTCTAAAATACATAGCATATACAAGTCACTGAAAAATGTTTGATATGATTTTGATTTCTAATGTGTTCTGATAGTTAAAACATGACAAATTTACGGAGAAGCAAAAAAAAGTGATAAATGTAGTTTTTTTCCTAAATCAGCCTTCCTCGAATGTTAATTGTACTTTTTCCACCTTACTACAGCTCATAGGAAGACAAGCCATCCTTTCCCCCTTTCTGTTTGTCTTTTTTTTTTGTTTCAGTCATTTTTCACGTACCATTTTCCATTTACTGAAAAAGCATACAAACTCAATACAAGATGTGGTATCTTTCACATGAAATACACATCATGATGCTAATCAAGATCAAGTGATGTATTGTTTTTTATCTGTATCTTTCTTCTGCTTTCCTTCCTTCGGAGGTCGCATGTTTAGGAGGAACCTTGTGAGGAGCGGTCATCGTGAGGGCTGCCATCCGAGTTTTCCGTCTCTCCTTCCGATATGGCCTGCATTGGCGTGGTGTATAGCCGGCTGCGCACACTATAGCGGCTGCTGCTGGCGGCCGGCGGGACCCTTGAGCGGCCTTGTCGAGAGGAGGCCGGTCCCGGGAATGTCTTTGGGGAGAACCCCTCTGGGGTGGTTGTGGGGGAAAGACCTGGGGGCTGCTCGGACCCCAGTGGTGACTGCTGGGGGTTGGGGAGTTCCTCTGGTGACTGTGCGGCGTCGACACTGAAGTCTCCCAAGGACTTGGGCGCGATGGGGCTCTTCAGGATCTCTGCAGCTGACATGCGATAGCTGGAGTCTGAACGGCTGCCCTTCTTCAGGAGCAGCAGCTTGAACTCTTCGCTAGAGGTGTTGGACTTCTTGGCACTCCGATATATGGGCCCCGATGCTCGTTGTGGACCAGCTGGGCTTCCAGGAGACACCACGTTACCTGGACAGCTCGCTGGGCTACCCCCCGAGGCAGTACCTACACGGTTTTTCAGGTTTAGCTCTCCAGAATCTTTTCTGCCCAGCACTTTCCTTTTGGATCTGCAACGATAAAATGTATATGCTTGTGAGGGATCTTGTGATTTCATTTCCATTCTTAACATATTCAGAATGGATTTCACTGGGAGAAACCTCCATCTGTGACACTGAAGATACAACAGACACACCTGTGGATCATAGCAAACAGATCCTCGGTTGTGCGTACTTTATTGGGTGACAAGAAAACAGGGTCATCTTCAGCTTTCACTTCATCAGTCAGCGGGGACACCGAGTTGTCACTTGGTGTAGATTCTATGAAAGAAGGCAAAGAGGTCACACGGTTACATTATACTACGGTCCATTTTATTAGGACTCTGATCTACTGCTGACAAAAGTTTTTGTTTGTTCTTCAATTATCTGACTGACTTTCAAATCCCCTAGCTGCCGTAGTTTCTTGGCTATTATTCTGGTCTGACAAATACCTTTGATAGGAGAACCACTTAACCAAAAACGGTAACTACAAATACAGTAGTATAGCCTTTGAGATAGTCACACTTGATAATTTGCCTTTGACAGAATAATGGTGACTTCACTGAAGTCCTACTTTGCGTTACTTATCACAGGTTAGCTGTAATTGTGATATCTTGGAGATGATGAAGTATAGCCATACCTTTACTGAAGTAATCTTCTGTGTCTGGTGTTGATCCCTCTTCTGTGTTGTCCAGTGAGGCACTTTTGGTCGGAATACCTGATGTCTCATATTCCTCTTCCCTGCTAATTGTTTCGTTGATTGTGTGAGCTTGCTGTGTTTCTGATTGATAAGTAATTACAGGCACTTTGTCAGGACTGTTGCATGCACCAGAGTCGTACGTCCTTGCTATGTTGTTTTTAGCTGGGGAAGAACCTGCATTTGTTGGATACAAAGAGGTAAATTCAAGGGCCCAGTCTGGGCTTGGAGGTTCATTCTGCTCCTTCTCTGATGAGTCACCAGGAAAGTAAGTGCTTAAAGCATTTCCCTCTTGTTCTTCAACTTCCTGGAGGCATGCTGCACTCTCAGACATCCCTTCATTGTCTGTGCCTCTCCAAGACACTGTAGGCTTGTGAATCCTGGGTTGGAACCTTGGTACCAGCGTGGATTCATGCTCTCTGAAAACTGTATCAGAAGGGATTCTAAACGGCGTCATAGCCCAGAACGGTCCAGGGACATTTCTGTCTTGCTTGTGTCCCATACTTTCATGATATGCTACATCCCTTATAGTGGGTTCATCATCTGGGGTAAACAGTGTTTGGCAGTACTCCTGAGAAGAGGGATCATTTGATTTAACAACTGCAAGTTTACTGGATTCTGGAGTCTGCTGGGAGACTTGGGTGACTGCTGTTGGACACTTGGGCCAGGTAGCTGTATTAGGATTCATTTGGTCCAGGGATTGTTCACTGGACTTGATGATGGATCGTAGCTGGATAGAATGAAGTTCAATAGGAGTGACAGCCATAGAAGCTGAACTATGGACTTCAGAGTTATTAATACCAGCCTGTGCTACTTGTGCTGCTCTCATCTCAGCTACCCATGCGCCCGCTGCCCGTGCCTCAGCTGCTGCTGCGGCTGCTGCGGCCGCCGCCGCTGCTGCCTTTTGTTTGTTCTGGTGAAGAATGTGGATCTGGTTTCTGTGAGCTAAAGATTTGCTGGGAACATTGTGAAGAGCACTTAGGTCGAGATGGGTTGGAGGTATGATTGGCAGCTCAAGGTCTCTTCTGGAGAAGGTGCTTCCATCTCGGGAGGAGAACTGTTGGTGCAGGGAACAAAGGGAGGACTTTCTCTCTGGGACTTTGGGTTTCCTCTTGCCAGTGGTTGGGGATAAGGGCCCAGGAAAGAAAGCTGAAGGAAAGGAGGATGTTGGTGTTTCTGACTGGCTGGAGTACCCACTGGAGGGTGATGCCAAGCCTGCTAGCTTTTCCGGGGAGGCAAGCTTGAACTCATTTTCTACAGAAGGAAGAGAAGGTGTGGTGGCTCTGGATTCTGACTGAGAGTTCTGCGACTCTGAGCTCTCCACTGACTTGATGCATTCAATGACAGTTGTACCCGTAGCACTGCTGGAGTTGGATAATGATCGGTAGGGATCACTGGATTTCAAGTCATTGAGGAGCCAGAGATCTGCATAGTCAGACTGTACAGCACCCTCATCCTTAAAAGAGTGCGTGTCCGCAGCGCTGAACAGAGTGCAGTCAGCCATCTCGCCAGAGTTCTCCATTGCCCAAGTTACTGCTGGCTCGCTTACCGTTGGGTTCTCTGACTGACCTGGAGAGCTAGTCAAGTCTAGCTGCAGCTTCATTTCCCTGGAAGACAATGGCAGATGCTGTCCGCTGTTTATCTTTGGTTCATTTGTGTCAGGAGCATTCGCACTACAGCTTATTTCCTTCAGTGACGAACTACGTTTTGGTGGGGATGGCTTCACCTTTGGTTTTTTTAAGGAAAGACAGCGCCTTCCTAAAGTTCTGTGACCGCTGTATTCTGGCTGACAGTATTTGTCCATGCTAGATGCAACAGTTATGCCTCGGCCACATTCAGAACCCATAGCTGCATAGTTATGAATATAGCTCCTGTTACCTTGAAGACCACAGTCAAAGTGCATGGAGGTATAACAGCCTTCTGTGTCTATGGAGTAGTGCGAACTGGAGTCTGCCTTTTCTGTTGGTGGTTTGTCCACGAAACTCTCATAAGTAGCCATACTTGTGAAACTAGGACAATCCAAGCTGCCCTGTTCCTCCCTGGAGCGAGGGGGACTGAAATCCAACCGACTAGACTTATCGTACTGATGATGTGGGTAGTTCCACTCACAATCACTAGCAGTGCTGGTGCTTGGGTCATCCAACAGTTCAGTTGCTGTGGAGGTAAAGGAACTGGCCCTGTAGCCTCTAATCTGTGGCCGGTCTAGTTGGTAAGGGTCAATTGTAAAGCCAGTGGGGTCATCATTGGCATTAGGAGCTGTGTTGAGTGACAGCTCAGAATCACAGTGTGAAGATCCAGTCAGGGGAGGTGATGCAGCAGGGGGGATGGTCTCGGATGTCTGGGAAGGACAGGTGGAGCTGCTTCCACTCCAGTTACCACTGGAGGATTGGTGGTCCTCCTTGTGGTCTATCTGGCTGCCTAGCACTCCAGTTGTAGAGATGGAGTGAATAGGACTGCTGAAAGTGTCTGAGCTTGAAGAAATCTCACAACTCCCCATGTCAAATTTACGTGGAAGTCGTGATCTACCCCTCTCGACCCACGTGTGCTCCGGGCTTCCCCTGTGTTGGTTGTAATTTAGGCTGACCAACTGATGTTCTGGCATGACCTGGTCCTCAATGCTTTCTTCTTCATCCTTCAAAATCCTTTCTCTGGGCCCTGGTAGAAATTCCTCGGTTTCATAAGGAGAGAGCTCTTCATCATCGCTGTCGTCATGGTTTTCATCCACAAGGCGGCCGCCCTCCCGAGGCAGGCTGCGAGAGCGCAGGCGGCTCCCCATAGTGGCTGTAAACATGCTATCAGAGCCGTCTGGCAGGGAGGTGATATTCCCAGTGGAATGGGAGAGGGAGGTAGGAATGCCCTGGCCCCTCTGGGCACGAATCCGCCTCCGTGAAGGTGCAGCAATTAAGAAATCGTCTGTCTGGCAGCCTGAGTCCTTTGTATTCAGGCGGCCGGTGATGGAGAGCTCTTCACGGCACAATGAGATGTCAGGGTTATTGTGTACGATCACAGTCCGTTCTCTTGCTACTGGAGACTCGTCAGAGTCTGGGGGAAGATCAAAGCAAAAAAATTTATATAACAAAATCTGAAAAGTCAGTGGATGAAGGAGGACACCCTTTGACTCTCACTACCTCACTGACACCGGCAAGCTTCTCGTTGCCTCTATCAAGGAGAACTGCTAAAAGCACATTCACCTGCAATTCACCTGTCTAATCACACTCTGTGAGGTTACGCTGGCAGCCATTCAACCTCAAGAGGCTTAACATTAGAAACTAGCTGCGTTTCTTCTAGAGGAACAGAGGCAGAGACAAAACTGGTATATTTCTCAGCATTTACACAAGCTCTACACAAAGAGGAAGAACCAGCTCATATCCTCCAGCATTTCCTACCAGAAAACGATTTCATATTATTCAACGTTGAACATTTTTTGAGTTACAGAAATTTCGAGTGATATTAAATTAACAGTGGACATTGAAAAAATAAAAATATGTTAAGGATTTTTCCTTTAATTCGTAATTCATTTAACATTGATATGCTTATGTTTTTATTCCAGTGTGATATTTGTCTAAAATATAGTGAAGAGGATTTTCCAGATTTTTTGCAAATCAACATGACTCATCAGGTTAAATGTAATTCCGCAAAAAAACAAAGACGTGGAAGGTATTTACTACTTTAAAAGCAATATTTAAACTATTTGTTTGAAAATCATTTAAAAATAAACATGTAATATGTTTGTAAACAGATTTAACAGTGTTCACCAAGTCTGATCTGCTCTATGGTAGTAGCTTATGATGTGACAATAAGTGTATGATTTTTCTTTGGCTCACTTTTCTAAATTTTCACATATTTATACAATAGTGAGCAAACCTGCATTCATAAAATAGTAAATATTTTATTTAGGTTTCACGAAGGGAAAATCCTTCTCCATAATATACAAAAAGTTTTTTTTTCTTAAAATAAACCAAAATCCTTATCAATAAACAGTTTTACTCAAACCGTGATTACATATGAACACAAGTTATAACTTCATGACAAGGTATGTCATGCAACTGCAGCTGGATGAATGACATGCAATATTTTCATTTCTAAACGAGACTGCAATATTCAAGCATACCACATGAACACAATCTGGAGCTGCTCAATAAACGCGCTTTACTGCTACTCTAATTATTATTTATACATTCACCATGATTAACTCTATAACTACATCATATTTAAATTATATCAATATCATGAAGCAATGACAGTCAGGGCAAGTACTACCTTCTTGTTGCACTCGTCTGGGGATGCCAGATATGGTTTTCCGTCTTCTCAGCTTTCGTCGCCTTTGAAGTACCGACTGAGAATGAACAAGCGAGCAGCGGACACTGGCCTCTCTGTCAAATCCGACCCCTAGAATGCACACGGCGCATGTGAGGAGTCCTTGTGGGGGATCACAGATACGGAGGAAGTACCCGACATGCCGGCTTGCATAACTTGATCAGCATTAAGTTGGTAAGGCTATAAATGTAGCATGAAAGCTATAATCCAGTCAGTGTGCGACAACTGCACTTTGGAATTTTTCACAGCGCATCCTTTAACACAGTGGTCTGTAACCTTTTTTTACAGTGAGAGCTACTTATACAAAGAAAATAATCTGGTGAGGTTACAATGGTATATTTTGCCAACCAGGGGGGGTCCTTCATATATTTTTCTGATCAGGGCGGGGGGGGGGGGGGGCGCCTGAAGGTCACGGTCTTGTCATAATCAACTACTAATGCTGACCTGTCAATCTCAATAGATCGCTTGGTGACCACTGTGATAACACAGTGTTTCGATGCATTACCAATATAATTCATGGCTATTATGTAGTGGTATACAACTGAAATGACTGCTTTTTGAAAGGCCTCTCTAAGTTCCGTTGACAACATAAAGGCAAAATTCCCTTTGATGCTGTGAAATGAAGGATACAGGAACTCAGCTCTTTTCTAATTCTAATGAAACTGATTGGCATTCAGGGACTGTCTCTCTCCTTTCCACAAACCCTGGCACAAACAGAATGACTCGCATGTCATTGACTTGTGAAAAATGACTTTTACATTTCCACTAAACTTACAAGGGCAATGCACAGTAGGGCCTTGTGTATAAATATATATGTAGAACTTCTGTTTCTGAATTGTATTAGCTGGGGTGCTACATATCACTACATAATAAATATATTTAAAGACAATTTTTTGATTGATTGATGGGTTCATAGTCATTGCTGGGGGAAGTTACTCACAAAAGTAATCCATTACAGAGAGAGGTGGAGAGTTAATGTCCAGAAAGTATAAATCCAGACCAAGATTTTGTTTCAACCAACCAGTTGAGTTCTCTGTGTCTGTGACTCTTTATGCTCAACTGGTTGGTTGTAACAAAATCTTGGTATGGATTGGTACTTTCTGGACCTGGACTTTCCAGTCTGTGATGGGTTACTTTTGTGAGTAACTTTTGCGACACTATTCATAATGTTATTTGCTAAACAATAAAACGAGAAATATTACTATCCAAGAGTAAATATACTTAAACAAGACTACTGCCATAAGAAAGACTCCTGATTTGGTTCTTCTGCCTAAACTGCCTTCCTGCATATCCTGAGGATTATGCTTGGCAGAAATTAAGAGGACAGTTTATCATACAAGAAAAGCTGATATTTAACTAATTTAGATTTGCAGTGGATGAGTACAACTGATTTACAGAATGACCATTGTATATTGAACACTGAAACATACTTTATCTAAAATCATTCATCATGGGTGAGCCTTGTAACTTCCATGCTTGATTATAAAAAGCTATTTTCTCATAAAAATAAAACTGCTGAAATAGAAACATATTCCCTGCTATTTTAAAATGAAAAATTCTCAGTTTGTAGACCAGACCAGTCACATGACTGCAGCTCACCTGAATCTTGAGTAAAACTCAGTTCTAGATACTGACCGACATTTGAACTGTATCAAACTCATGGATTCCACACATGAAAGCCAGCAGCTGTAAAGACTAATCTAAGCATATATTTCCCCTGAAGTTGTGTTTAATTAAAACAGATGGAAATTGAAGCAGCCAGTTTACCAGAGACATTAATGGGAACAATGTACGAGGAGATGACTTGAGAGTCAGTCTTCATCCTCTCATCTGGGGTGGGAAGAGGAAGAGCTCTGGACCAGTTGGTCTGCTTGTCCAGTGTGGAGGGAATGTTGGGCACCGGACACCTAGGCCTGTGACCGAGAGCCACCATGTCAACAGCAGGATCTGTGGGTGGGACAGCCTGAAACAGATGGACAGGAATCCTGGTTGATTCATTGCCTTATGGGGTCTGACATAAATCAGCCCCAAAATAATTCTGGGGTGAAGAAAAAACAAGGAAATATTACCGTTGTGTTTCACATATAGTGGTTACAGTATTGTATGAAACAACATAGTAAATATATCAGACTGACAGAGGTGCCAGCATCAGAATTATACAAGATTTTAGAGGCCAGAGTTCCAGACAGTAAAGAACATGCAAGGTCAAGTTCAAAATTTATGCTAGATCTTACAAGAATTACTTCCCTATCAATTTAAACAGACCCTATGTAAACAACCACATATGGTTTACTGATACGTTTTATATAATTTATATTTTTCCATAAATGCTATTCAAATATAAATTATCATCAAACACATTTGTCAAAATATATCAAATATGAATATGAACATTAAAGTATCACTAAGTAACCAACACTATGGATGGAGCCACGATTACTACCTAAGTCAACATCTAAGCTGCTTTTCATCATTTTTAAATTAAAACTTCTGAGCTGTAGTAACCAGTCACAAGAAAACAAGACCTGCCATAATCCAGAGCTTATTCTGCAGGAGACAAAGAATCCTGTCATGAGGCCAACAGATAAATGAGCAAACTAGCTAATGAAATTCAATAACTCTGCATGCCTCACATAAGCAAAAATCGCACAAATATTACTCTCAAATTATACATCGCATACTTTGTATGAGGAATTGTGGATTTCGAACTGATTCATCTTGCAGAGGACAGAAGATGACAAAGTGGCATTTGGTTCATGAGGGTGAACGAGGAATGAGTGATGCAACGGAGCAACAAGGCTTCGGTAAATGCGGCTTCCATGAGGAGAGACATCGCATTGTCATGCCTACAGAAATTGCTCTGCCAGGAATTATACATATAAAGACGAAGATGATCACAGAAGGACCTAGAAGCAAAAAGGTTGAAATGTTGAGGGTTACAGAGATAAAGAGAAAAAGGGGCTAAAAGAAAGTTTGAGATTAAAGAGTTAAATATGTCTTATTTTTGTAATAATGAGCTTGGAAGATGTGGAAATATTACTCCCCTGAACGCGCTGTGACTCGGCGTGGAGCGTTGTGGTGCGTGTCAAGGGTTTAAGCCAGAGGTGGATAGTTCAGGTCTAGAAGATAAATATCCAGACCAAGATTTTGTTTCAACCATCCAGTTGAGTACTCTGCGACTGTGACTCTTTATATTCAGCTGGTTGGTTGAAACAAAATACTGGTCTGGATTTTTACTTTCTGAACCTGAACTATTCACATACTGACTGATTGTATGCTCTGAGATAGACTGGCGTCCTGTGCAGGCTTCATGCAGTCTTGTGACCTCTGTTTCCCAAATGAACTTGGGAACCATTTTTATCTGCTTCAGGGAAGTGGTTATGGAAATAGATGGATGGAAAAATTATTCATGAGATCATTTGTGCTGTTTTAAAACTCATCAGTAAAAAAATCTTTCAGCAAGTGAACTGATAGTCTTCACATACTAGAAACATCTCCAAAAGTCCAATGGAAAACCAAGTATGTCGTATATTTATATAATGATACAGTTTGAATAAATTGATAATGCAAACATAGAAGCAGGAGTATGATTCAATAGCAACACATTTTTCCAACCCTATGCTGAACACATCATCAGTCTCAAAATTTTGTTTTTGCTCTGAGTGGAGAGAAACAGAAAGATGAGAGATTTATTCAGCAGAAATAATTGAAACTGATGCGGTCAGGAGTCAGTTCATAAATCTAATATTTAAACTAACGCCAGAATAGAAAACCAAGAGAAGCAGAAGTGCTGTCAGAGGATTGGAAGGCAGAGACCCATAGTTTCACTGGGGGTGGGGGGCAAATACCTTTCTGCTCCAGGGGGCAAAGTGGCAACATTGGATGGGTGAGAAGGATCGGGTTTTCCCAGACTACAAACACAAAGGTGGGAAACAAAAAGAAAATGACACTGTATTTAATGACATGACATGATATATGACCATGGAATTATGGCAAAAATCATGGGTGCATGGGACTGCCTGACTGAATACCCTCAGAGAGTAAAACGACATGGTGACATGATGGTCAGCTCTGGACAGCCAATGTCATGACCAGAACTTAGGAAAGGAAATGTCCTGTAACAGGCCTGTGAGCCATATCCCAGAAATTGAGTTCCCATCTGGATGTTCCTAGAAATAAAGTTGATCCATTAGTAGGCTGATGATCCTTCAATCTGTAACAATACTGTAAGTGCAAAATTTGATAAGCGATAACCTGGAAAGGGAAGCAATGCCAATGAGCTTAGAGTGATGACCAGTCCTCCTTCCAAGCATAATGCTTTTCTAAAACCTCAACCAGAGCTGCTGTGGAAGCTGAAGTATATACTGACTGTACATGTACAAACCTATTTGGCCTGGAATCTCATTTTGGCCCTTATGATTTTCCCACTTTCAGTCATTTGATAATTGTCATAAAAAAACAAGATGTCAGACACCTGAAAATCGCCCATAAAAAAGGACAGCATCAGCTGTGTCAGGTACGTCCTTAAACCAAGGACAGACAGAAAAAAAATAAATGAAGGACTTGAGCAGTTGCCTTAGGAGAATTTGCACGAGCTACCCAGTTTACCTTCTGCACTGGCCGAAATTCACTTATGGGTTTCTCCTGCAGCATGTCGAGAAAAGAACACAGACTGTCAGGTCCACACGAATACACGAGGCCGTGTTACATATGAACACAGACTGTCAGGTCCACAAAAACACACGAGGCCGTGTTACATATGAACACAGACTGTCAGGTCCACAAAAACACATGAGTCCGTTTTACATATAAACGCAGACTGTCAGGTC
>JAODLC010000038.1:14404804-14426499 GCA_026781145.1 Hippopotamyrus pictus | reverse complement strand
CACACGAATACATAAGGCCGTGTTACATATGAACACAGACTGTCAGGTCCACACGAATACATAAGGCCGTGTTACATATGAACACAGACTGTCAGTTCCACACGAATACATAAGGTCGTGTTACATATGAAGACTGTCAGGTCCACACGAATACATAAGGCCATGTTACATATGAACACAGACTGTCAGGTCCACACGAATACATAAGGCCGTGTTACATATGAACACAGACTGTCAGGTCCACACGAATACATAAGGCCGTGTTACATCCAGTATGAACACAGACTGTCAGGTCCACACGAATACATAAGGCCGTGTTGCATATGAACACAGACTGTCAGGTCCACACGAATACATAAGGCCGTGTTACATATGAAGACAGGACACAAAAATACACTCATAGGAGTATTACATACAAAAAAATGTTCTGCGGGCAGAACGAAAACTGATAGGTTCAGAGAGACAACGTATAAGATTGTAGAGGAGGTGGGTCCAACCAAGCAGATGCCTTGGTCCTGCCTTCACCAGTTGCTTGGACCCAGCTCTAAAATCTGATTGATTATTTCTCTGAACCAATCATTTTTCGTTCGACCCTCAGAATATTTTTGTGTAAGTAAAACTCCCACGAGTCAAAAATACGTCACAAATGTGCGTTTGTTCTGCTATGAAGGATGGACAAACAAATAAATCAACATCCGTTTCAAGAACAGCCGCTGCTATTATCAGGAGTCATGCCCCATCAAAAAAAATCTTTATATGTTTTTTTTTTTTTTTTTTAATTGCAAGCAGTAAATGGTTGTTGCGAAAAACTGCACTAATGGTAAATGCAAATTAAACATTAACAGCTAGAAGTACGCAAGGAAAACAATGAATGGTTTAATCATAAATTTAAATCTCTTTTGAAAACATACAACACCAAAAAACACTGATTACCCATCATGCCCTGCTGATTCCACTGAATGCATGATTCACTGATACAACATAGACTGGGGATAGATAAGGTGACCGCTAAACTCGCACAATTACCTTCCTCTGTGCTGGCTGAATTTCTGACTCTCTCACTGGTCTCTCCTATGTTAGGATATTTCAAGACAGATTCACAGTGAGTTCATCGTCCTCTCAGGCCTCAAGCTAGTCAATACATTTTCTAACAACCTCATGAGATCTTTGCAGCAAATTTGTCTCATGTCATGCAAAACAGCACCATTCAATAATTAATCATTACCCTGTCACTGCTCAATTAGCCTTAGGCACAATATATCATCAACAGTGTTTTAATAGTTTGTGATTATTTTAATAAGAACAAATTAAACTTTATACTATGGCGCTGTTGAATACTCAAATCTGATTGGTCAGAAGGGTGATAACCGCACACTTGGTGCCAGCCAGGCGAATCACCGCAGTAAATCAATGTGATATTATCATCTTTTGATTGTGAATATTTTAATAAGAGCAATTTAACAAATATGACACATTTATTTTATTATATAGCATCACTAGCAAATCCAGTCGTGGCTCTACTTTCTAATTCACAAACCACAATCTATCACCAAGTTACTTGTCTCGGGTAGGCCTAATTTTTCTGACACATCTGTACTCCAGACTGACCGATTTACCAGGCTTAACGGTAATCTTCCATAGACTAGGACAATGGAAATCGGTGTTCCCAAAACACTATGAATGAAAATTGGGTTGCTTCCAAAACCTGCTTTATCAACTGTAAATGTTTTGAAGTACAGTAAAAATTTTCTTATTTCTTTATTATACAATGGAATAATGAGTTTTGCTTCTATATTATATAGGAAGCTGGTAAATTCATTAAAAAAAACATAAACTCACTTTATATCCTCTTTTTCAAAGCTGGACAAAATGAAGATGTGAAGGAGTGAAAACACGACATACATAAAGACAGACCATGCCAGACTGACGCATCTTTGATGGTTTACCTTCCTCAGAACGTGCTGATATTCAGAATCTCTCCCCAGTCTCCCCTGCTGCATTTTAACAGAAGTGCACAGCCAATAAACAGGCAGTAGATATAAGTCACTTTATTCGTGCATCAGTCTCCATTTCAGGACAATGTTCTCACCGTGCGGAGGTGCCTGCCCCTCTGCTCCCGCCGCCTCAGGGTGCGCGGCGAGGGGATGCTGGGCATCGGGGGGGCCACTGAGATGGATATGGTCACCCTTCGCTCTTGGGTCCCTGCCCTCTGATGTAGCTGTTGATCTGTCGCACAGACACAGCTCACGGTGAGACTACTTCTGCATCACCTCAGAAACAGTACAATCGGCTTTTCCCCTCTAGTACACTAGGGGGCACTCTTTACTTTACTTCAAGGTGCACCATGCAAAAGCGTAAACAGATCCTATGAAAAATAGGATTACTGGGTACTAAATAAAAAACAAAATATTTGCATATTCTACTTACCACTAAAATATCTTAAATGACTATACTGGTTTTAATATCACAGAATCTTGTTTATTTTGCGTTTTTCTTAAACAACAAACACAGTCATAAACGCAATATTTAGTTAATGAAAGGTCATTACTCATAAATGTTTCTGTGAAACAGATCTGTGTAAGTAATTTAATGCTAAAATAACAATAGTGCCATTTTATTTGTGTCCCGTTTAAGCCAATAACAATTCAATAATGATCCATATAAAAAAAATTACATTTGGAATTACCATGTGCTTTCAGTGACAGGCTGATTTAACCAGTTCCCCACTGGTTACTGTATTGGTTTTTATTGGGGTAAAATGGACAGCAATTGACAGGTCACAGAAACCCCGCCCACAGTGGGTTTGGAGGCTTTACGTCTCCAAGCGGTACCTTCCGTCGCTTGTCGAAATGGGGCCCAGCACCGGATGTTTAAATCGCGGGGTTAGGGAACATGCTGACAGCCGGAGAGCAGCGTCTTCCCTGTGACCTCACCTCGATGGAAAGCCCTCAGCAGCAGCCTGGCACTCCTGTGCAGCTCCTGCACGCATGGCGGCTGACTGGATGCATGTAACACGTTGCGCTGCAGGTGCCTCGGGGCCTGGTAGTGAACTGTGAGCTTGCTCTCCACATCTAGATTGGACACAGCTGGAGGGGGGGGGGGGAAAGATCATTTAGTCTGGTAGCCAGGCACACATGAGAAGAACACAAAGCTGATTACTTGACACTATGCACCATTTCCTTTGTAACTCCAGGTAATGCATCATTCAAAGAAATAAATAAACACTTATTGTAGGGATCACATGTTCCTGATGGTAATCTGTTACTGATTTTCTATGATAAAACACTTAGCATTGCTACTAGATAGAATACTAGACAAACATAAATGCATTCATAAATTTCCCAGGTTCTGCCAGCAAGATTGTGTGCTCATCCTGTCAGATTTTTCAAGTTTTCCGTGTGAAAGTGAAGGTTACAGAAGGTCATGAAATACAGCCATGTGGAAGCGTACAGAGCACTGGTACACAGGGAGGGAAACATCATTTCATAGTGTTAACATTCGAAACCCTGTCATTTCAACTCAGGACCACAGGGAAAAAAGTGCTATACGATAGTATGATAGACTATGAATGATTTACCCTCCTAATGCCTTCTATCTGGGGTGAGGTTTTTCAAAACCTTTCACGAGCACAAAATGTGTTCTTATTGACAGTTACATTTAATGGGTTCTCATTTTTAAGATGGTAAATCGATCTCCTACAGTAAAGGGACGGAGGACAGTAAATTCATATATTTAAAATGCAATGTGACATAACACATACATCCGTGGCCAAAAGTCTTGAGAATGACACAAATATTGATTTTTGCATAGTGTGCTGCCTCAGTTTTTATGATACCAATTTGCATAAACTCCAGAATGTAATGAAGAGTGATCAGATGAATTGCAATTAATCCCAAAAAACCCATTTCCACTGCATTTCAGCCCGGTCACAGAAGGACCTGCTGACATCATTTCAGTGATTCTCTCATTAACACAGGTGAGAGTGTTGAGGAGGACAAGGCTGGAGATCACTCTGTCATGCTGATTGAGTTAGAATAGCAGACTGGGTGCTTTAAAAGGGGGGTGGTGCTTGAAATCATTGTTCTTCCTCTGTTAACCATGGTTACCTGCAAGGAAACACATGCAGTCATCACTGCTTTGCAGAAAAAGGGCTTCACAGGCAAGGATATTGCTGCTAGTAAGACAACACCTAAATCAACCATTTATCGGATCATCAAGAACTTCAAGGAGAGAGGTTCAGCTGTTGTGAAGAAGGCTTCTGGACGCCGAAGAAAGTCCAGCAAGAGCCTGAACCGTCTCCTAAAGTTGAATAAACTGCAGTATCGGGACACCACCAGTGCAGAGCTTGCTCAGGAATGGCAGCAGGCAGATGTGAGTGCATCTGCACGCACAGTGAGGAGAAGACTTTTGTAGGACGGCCTTGTGTCAAGAAGGGCAGCAAAGAAGCCACTTCTCTCCAAGAAAAACATCAGGGACTGACTGATATTCTGCAAAAGGTACAGGGATTGGACGGCTGAGAACTGGCGTAAAGTCATTTTCTATGATGAATCCCCTTTCTGATTGTTTGGGGCATCCGTAAAAAAGATTATCCAGAGAAGAAAAGGTGAGCGCTACCATCAGTCCAGTGTCATGCCAACAGTAAAGCATCCTGAGACCATTCATGTGTGGGGTTGCTTCTCAACCAAGGGAGTGGGCTCACTCACAATTTTGCCTAAGAACTCAGCCATGAATAAAGAATGGTACCAAAACATCCTCCGAGAACAACTTCTCCCAACCATCCAAGAACGATGCCTTTTCCGGCATGATGGAGCACCGTGCCATAAGGCAAAAGTGACAACTAAGTGGCTCGAGAAACAAGACATCAACATTTTGGGTCCATGGCCAGGAAACTCCCCAGACCTTAATCCCATTGAGAACTTGTGGTGAATCCTCAAGAGGCAGGTGGACTAACAAAAACTCAAATTCTGACAAACTCCAAGCATTGATTATGCAAGAATGGGCTGCCCTCAGTCAGGATTTGGCCCAGAAGTTGATTGACAGCATGCCAGGGTGAATTGCAGTCAGAACGCCAAATGACCGAATGCCAAATGTATTCTCATATTTCCAAACACATGATATGTGAGCAGGATGCAATTTTACAGCCACACCGTTACAACAGGTCAATTCTAAGTTAGGCCATGTTGCAGAAAGGGTGTCCTACAATACATCACTGAGGCACCCCAGATTGCTGCAGAGGCATGATGATGGCCGCCGTGGGCTTTCACGCGGAGACGGACCTAACGCTAAAAACACTCTTTCTTTTAATCACCTGAAATTCGCTGAAAGCAGAGCACAGGCTATTAATAAAGTGCTGCGCAATTGTTCTTGTGGCTCACTATGTAGCGTGTTTGCTCCTGTCTCTACGGTTGGTGTTTTAAATCCCACCTCCTGTCTCAGAGTGTAACTCGCATAATATTCACTCTGTGTTTTGCAGGTTTCTCGTAGTTCTCCAAAGACAAGCAGTAGGCTAACTAATGTTCTTAAACTGCCTGTTTTGTGTGTGCATGTTCCCTGTGATGCACTGGCATCCAGTCCAGGTTGTACCCCAGCCCCGTGCCCTGTTATGCACTGGCATCCAGTTCAGGTTGTACCCCAGCCCCGTGCCCTGTTATGCACTGGCATCCAGTCCAGGTTGTACCCCAACCTAATGCCCCGTGCAGCCCGGGACTGGCTCCAAGTGACCCCGACCAAAATAAGCAGCTAGAAGATACTACAGCTCACAGTTTACCTGCATCTCTGACAAGCACATTCAATCATGGCACAGGGAAAAAAAGCAGGAAAAAAATGCATTGTTCAGACTATGTCTTTCACTTACTGGGAGGTTTTATCCAAATCACTGTTTCTTGAGAAAGCAGGAGGACAGTCCCCACTATCATCAAGGGTCTGATGGTGAAACCTCTCAGCTAACTGTGGGATTCAAACCAGCAACCGCCTGAGCGAAGGCACTGCATCCTAACCTGCTGTGCCACACACCTCCCCTGATTTACAGAGGTATAAGAAAGCAGACATTTTCACTCTCTGTTTCAGTCCTTCGCTTTCTCTAAAATAGCTTCCCCCCATTAACATTCAGTATGCAGCTGCTCTCCATTTGTATCTAAGCAGCCCTTTATGTTGAATTAGCAGTAAATTAGCAAATCCTTATCAAACTGCAATAAGTGGCCTAATGCACAGTTTTGTTTTTTAACAATTTGTGGGCCTGTTTCTCTGACCTGAGAAGTCAGATTCTCTATGCATTTTCCCTGTAGTTCGCAGCTCAACTTCTGCAGTCCCCACAAAAAAATATTTCCAGAGAACCCAACATTGTGGCTAAAGCACAGATCGGACGGATAGAGAAAAACTGAAGGAATTAATAAAACTTATTGCACGTTTTAGTGTAAAAGGAGCAAGTTAGCGGCTTAATGTTCAATCCTGTTGATTACATTGTCGTCCTAATTATAGTCTTTGATGACAATAAAAGCTCATGATCATCTGCTAAAAGTAAAAATCGTTTTAATCAAATACTAATAGTACAAGAATTCCTGGACAAGAGAAGATGGATCTTATTGCAATCTGGTCTGAAGCTTTCATGGTGAATAAACAGTAAAGACCTTCCCTTCATCCACAGAATACACCACAGATATTCCAGTAAGGAATCTTTAGCACAGCTGCTGCTGTGGATTCAGGCTGCGGGTTTGGAATGGGATCCCTTCCTATCACCCGATGAATCCCTCCATTCCTCCGTCCACCCACATACCCATCTCGCTTTACTACTTCTCCTCACACCTGCCCAGCTTCTCTTCCCATTCCTACATCTCCCCTTCACAATAATCTGTGATAATGAGGGGATCCATGTCTTTGAGAACCACCGTAAAGTGAAAATAATACGTTTGAAAACACTCAGTGGTCAGCAGCGATGCATACACGACGGAAAAACTATGTGAGCACACAAAATTAATCTTATTGGAATAACAGACCAGGAATAATGTACCTTCAAGATGACATTGATGGTCGTGTCTGGGATAATACCCCTTAGGAGAGATAGCATAAAATCCTCCCTTTAATTCTGCTAGAGGCATATAGCCGTTTACTATGGAAGGCAAGGCTGAATCAGACAGCAGAGCTTCCATAGATCCCATTCCTCTCTCCAACTGCCTAATGCAGAGTCAGCAGCAGTTCCTGCCTGTATGCCCCATTCAGCAACAGGGCAAGGGACTGCAGAGTCCTGACCAGCACCGAGATGGAACATAAGGCACCCAGCACAGATATCTTTTACATTTAACCTATTTAGCAGACATTTTTATCCAAATCGACACATATTCTCAGAAAGCAGGGTCAATCAGTCCCTGGAGCAACTGAGGGTTAAGGGTCTCACTCAAGGGCCCAATGGTGACATCACCCACTGAGCCACACTTCAGCCCAAAAGCATTGCTGGTAAACATCATATGAAAATAATATGAACCTGACTGTTGCGGCACAGTGACTTGCATGGACAGTAGGGATTATTCTACCAGTGCCTGGGTCTCCCTGTGCAATGCCCAAGGGGAATTTGCTTTACTCTGATAGGATTGGCAAACTGACCCGTAAATGGGGGGCGGGGGGGGGGGAAGGAGACAGGCTCCTGTCTTTTCCGTACAGGCTCACAAATAGGAGTCAGAAATATCAGGACAGAGCAATCTAGGTCAGCTTTTCAGAAAAGCACAGCATGAAGGACCCAACCATTTGGTACACAGGGGGAGACAACCTGGCTCGCTAAACAAGAAACTTGTGCATAAATGTGTGCAAACATACATGATGTTTATACATCGCATTGGTGCTCAGCTCACCTTGTACTGTGAAAGGAGAAGACGTACACTACCTAGACCTGCGTATCTAGGTGCTGGCCTGACCTCTAGGGCTGCCATGATCTCACCATACTATACAACAAAAGCAATGCCATTTATTTGTACATCTACAGGTACATGATTAACTATGACTAATTACTGATAAAGTCAATAACAAACTGTGGGGAATCTGTAACACACAAAACAATTATTGACACTAATAAAATCCATCCCTCTTCCTTATTAGCTTTTTCCAGTACATGGTTGCAGTGCTAAATAATTACATTTAATTACATATATTATTTCATGATCTGAGAATGAGGCTTTGGAGACTGCAGTGGGTAGGATGACTGCTTGGTTTAACTTAGAGTAAACCAAGAAAGTAATCAAAGGTTAGTGGTTAAAGCAATGAGCATGATAATCACACCAGGAGGTCTGATTTTTACCATCCCAACCACTACTAACGAGCATCAGGTGGTGTCAGTGTGATCCAAAGCCTAAAGCGTAGTAAGAGTTAAATATACCACAGCTCAGTGGGTAAGGGATGTGCACCCGTGACTGGAAGGTTGTGGGATCACATCCTGGGAATGGCAGCGTAATCATGTCACTGTTGGGCCAATGAGGAGGACTTTTAACGTCGGCTGCCCCAGGGTTGATGGCTGACTGCCGGCACTGTATGTCGCTTGGGAAGGTGGATAAACAAAGTGCTGAGTACACCAGCACAGCCGCTCCTCAGCCCTCCCTAGACTTTGGTAGCCATGGCCCCCTCCTCACCGGAGATGCCTCTTTGGACGTCTGCGGCAGGTCCTGCTTCCTCAGAGAGCTGAGTTTTGTCACTCTTCCTCAGAAGGTGAGAATTGTGGCCAAGAACTGCCAAAGATTATTATCATTATTATTATTAATAATAATAATAAACACGCACATCCTCATCATCTCCGAAGGACATTAAAGACATTCCACAAGTGATATTCACCTTAGATTGTCTACTCTAAGATTACAACACCGCATATGTAGCCCGATATAGGTGGAAAATTGTTCCATTCATGGTGAATTACTTAAGTCTGTAATAGTGAACTGGTGCAATTCTGCATGACAGACTGTACCAAGTGTGCCGTAGCATTGGGTCATTATCATGGCAGTAACTTTATTGACTCACATTACTGAAAAAAAAACAAGTGACAAGTTCACTTGAGACTCACACTAAACAGAAGCATCCCAGAGGCCTTACCCTCAGCGCACAACACAAAGGAAGCCTTGGTATTTCCCTAATGGGTGGAACCAATCAATTAACACCTTGTGCCCTGATAATGGGCAAAGCAGCTGTTAATATAGGCGTTGATTACCACTGGGGAGAGATTAAAGGCAGAGTCACACAAGTGTCACCACTGAACCTCACCTGGCCTTATCTGTCTCAGAAATGAAGAGTAGGAGGTTCACGTTTGACCTGGGCCTGATGAGCATTCAGCTTGTGGGCCAGTCCATTAGGTGGTATGTAAAGAGAGGTCCCATGAGGAATGTCGAGGGGCCAGCCATCTCCAGCATGCGGCTGACCTCTAGGACCTGTGCTATAGAGCTGAGTCCAGTGCCAGACAGCAGATGTCACAGAGCTCCCAATCCAGTGTCTCTATGCATTCCACCAGCCTCATCTCGGGGGGGGGGGGTATAGCATACCCTTCCCCTAGGCTCTTAGGTTGCCTGTAAACGCTCAGGCCTATAGGAGATTAACCTGACTAATTTATCAGCAAGTATCTCCTGAGTTAAAGGAGATGGAGATCATGGTGTTTGACTATGAGTAAATAACCAAATAAATACAAATAACAGCTAAGCAGAACAATTTCAGGTACATTTACTTACTAAGTGTCACAACAGCAATGCCCCCCCCGGTGTTATAATGGGGGTTGTTTGCTCGCGTATGTGAGCTCCGCAGGCTGGAACATTCATGTTGCCTTACAATCTATCCTTTTAAGCACAAGGAGATCTGGTAATGATCAACCTGACAGCATTCCTATGGAATTGATTACAAGTTCCCTCCCATAAGGCTGAAAAAAATTGCCTGCTCCACCCAGCAGCAGCAAACTCAACTTTTCCATCGTCGCCATGACAACCTCAAGATGACAGGCAAGCCCTCAATAACTCGTATGTAATGCCCAGAGCCATCCAGGGGCTGCTGAAGCACACAAACATAAACAGACAGTAGCAGCTCGGAGTGATGCGGTTAACCATAAGACCGGCAGCCTCTCTCACACTCCAGCTTGTATGTTATGAAGTAATGAATTATTATTACTTGCAATATTAGGAAGCTATATCAGTGCCACCACCTGTAAAAGTAGTAACTCAATCATCTTATACTTGACATTGGGCATTTTGGGATGATTAATATGACTGGTTTCCAATTGGAGCTTTAACAGGCAGGAGCTAAACATGTGTATGGGAACCACACTCAGGTACAGCTGAAATCAGGCAGGCAGTGACGAGTACAGCATATGGTGTCAGGATATGCCTTGTGACTGCGTCAGCCAAGGCCCCCTGCTGCTCTGGAGGTCTGACGGCACTTTAAACTGGGCCAGAGACACAGAGTCTCTCACCAGGAGACGGGTCACTTCGGGCCGCTCACAGCTCCAGTTAAAGGGCAGACAAAGCACACAAATAACAAAATATAATGTTTATACTGGGGGTGAGAGCTAGGAATCCAGGCACTGAAGCAGCCTGCTGCCTCTGAAGCTGCTCAGGGCTCAGTCCTCATCACAGTGAGGGATCATATCTGTCTGACACACAATCCATACACCACTACCCAAGCAAAGCAATGGTGAGGCTGTTCTGAACACCCTTACGCTCAAATTAAGATGATGAATAGAGCTAGAGAAACCAATTAATCTTTCTTGTTTCAGCCAGAATCTGTTTTGGGAAGCGTGCCTGTGTAGCCACCAAACACTGAAACCCAATAGGAAAGCAGCAATCAGGTCATAATTTATCCAGTCTGGGCATTTTTCAGTCGCATCCTCTGGGAAAAGAGTATCTGCAGAGAGGACCATTTCTTTTTCAAGTGCCAGCAAGATCCTCAATCTTTTCTAGTATATTTTAGAAGCAGAGAACATTCATGGCTCACTCAATGATGAGTGAACATCGTGAAGAGAGGCTCCAAATCATGACTGATACCACCCCATTCACAAGGCATCTTCTTCTGCTACTTAAAATTTTAAAAAATCAACCAGACAACACACCTACATTAGCATCCAGAAGTATCTATTTTGTCATTTGCAAACAACACAAGCAAAACATAGCAGAACATTATGGCGATGAGGCCAGAATGAGGTTTTTCTGGATATTTTGTTTTTAAAGGTTTAATGATGCTCTTCAGACTGATGAACAAAACATCTGTCTTCCGAAGGTCCTCTGCAGTAATTTTGGACCATATTGTGGTACAAAGAAAAGACCAAACTGCCCAGGTTTCTTAATTTTGTTTATCTTAGACGCTGGCTCTCTACACACCAGAATATATTTTCACTATTACGGGCACCATATCCTCTGAACAATTTATTTTTATATAAACCCTTTCTAGAAAACATAGTTTTGATCAAGCAACATTTTAATTGTAAAAATGTAAAAATGGTGGCAATTATACTCATTGTGATGAATATCTATTTTTTTAAATATCATCATACAGGAAACAAGATTTATTTTTCCGTTTAGCAATATTATGCCTTTCCTAAAGGAAAAATTTATTTCAGTTGTAATATTTGAAGTTATATTTAGACTGAAGTACTGTATCGGCTGCTATTTAAAGACTTGATTAATTACTGGAATTAATTGCAATTAATGACTGTACTTTCATCTAGTACTTTTCCTCATTCTTACTTACAGCACAAATTTGTCATAATCAAACATGAAAACAATTAGCAGAAATCACTATTCAAGATCTAAAATAATGTAAGCATAGTTTGACCACCCCATAATATGCATCTAGCAAGGTCCATGGCAACACATCAAAGGAAGTTTAATGCATGCAAGACAAACAAAAGTGAACTGATATTAGTTGATTAAAATGTCCTTGTCATATTCCCATTTAAAACAGTGTGTAATAAATACAAGGAATTGACATGCAGGAATTGACATTTCGAATGCAACTATATTATGATGCAACTTATGAAGAATCTAGCTGACAGAGAGGACAGCCTATACTTGGTCACTGGTGTTACACCACAGGTCGATTCACTTGTAGGGGATGACAGCTGAGAGACAGGCTCCATACTGCCCTTAAATCACCAGCCATGGCTGCCGTCTCCTTCACCGGCTCACATGCTCTGCCAAAGCGTCCATCTCCCTGCAGGAGTTCAGTAACCCTTTCCTCTTAAGTAGGTATGCCACCACCTCCCACCCCAACACACCACCCCCTGGGCCCAAGTACAAATGGATTAGTCCTATTCTAAGTTCGGCTATGTCTAATTTCATTGCAGTTCATTTAAAGAGTACATAGATCACATTGCAAAATGATCCACTCAGTCATTAAATTTGTGTGTGTGAATTTGTGCAAGCACGTTGTATAAATCTTAAATAAATATCTCTCCGATATGTGCACCATATAATGTATTAAATTAATCAACTAAGTTGAAAAAAATCCCAGCTGCCACATACTGCTGTTCCACTGGTACATGGTAATAATTCATTTTGCTTCCTGTCCTTAAAAATGATTTATTAAAAAAAATAGTAAATTCTGAATTCGACAGTGAATAAAACAGTGAAAGTCACCAGAGAGATTGGTGAATTTTTCATGAGCATTTTCTCATAGCAGGAGTGCTTTGTGTGGATCTGAATTAGCTTATTGATTTGAATCTGAGATTTTGCAATGAACCATCGTCTGACAACGGCCCCGATGCGCCCATCCTGCCCTTTCAGCATGAGCACAGCTCCAAGGAGGACAGCTTAATGGGACAGTGGCCAGGCCCTGATATCAGGAGCGACTTCACTTAACTGGCCAGTAAGTAAAAACACGAAACTAAAAGAAATTACTGTGACACGTCAAAGAGGAGCAAGTATCCCGCAAAACTTAGCTTGTGGGAGTTTAACTTACACAAAAATGTTTTGAGGGCAGAAGGAAAAAATATTGGTTCAGAGAGATAACCAATCAGATTGTAGAGGAGGATCCAACCAACTACAAACAGGACCAAGACATCTGATTGGTTGGTCCCACCTTCTCTACTCACTTGGACCCACAATCTGACTGGTTGTTTCTCTGAACCAATCGTTTTTCATTCTGCCCTCAAAACATTTTTGTGTACTGTAAGTAAAACTCCCACAAGCCACAACTGACCATAGGCTCTCCTGACCTGGACTCTCCAGTGACTGAAAACCAAACCCAGAGTGGAAAGTTAGTTAACTACAAAAAAATACATAGTTATTTGAGCCACAGAGGCAGTATGTTAGATTAGTAAAGGCATAATGATCAGTTTATATACAGTATATTTATTATCAATTTATACATTTCTTTATTGAGTTGGTTGGAAAAGTCCACTGCAAATTTGGCTCAGGCTTTACATCTTTTTCTGTGAAGGGCAAATTTATTTTTCCGAAAAGAGGATGCATGGGATTGAATACTGCATGCATGTTAGATTCTGTGCTCCAGGCCTACTATGAACTAAACGCCATTCATGGTGCATTGTGGGTAAGATCTTACCAAAAGCCCTTGCTGCTGGCAAGTCATACTTTTAAATAATTCAAATCTTTTGAGAGGATGACATTAAGAGATTATTCAAGAGTTCTAGTATAACATAAAGAATCCTAATAATACCTGTTCTTATTCATAATTATGATGCCTTGTCGTCACAGACACAGAAAAGGTTTATTTCAAAGGTGAGTAAGTTAAACAGTTTATGAGAAACTCCATCCATGCACAGAATAATAGAGATGGTTCCTCTTAATCCTCCCTAATCTGTCGCCCTGCCGGCCTCTGATCTCCGCTCCAGCTCTGCTCTACGGCTTGGCTGCAGCACATCTCCAAAAAAGGGCATGACTGGGCAGGACTGCTGTATTCTCAGCTTATGGCACAATGGGAGAAAACCCATGAAGAAGCACGACGGCCAGCTCTGTGGGAGTGTGGAGATGGTCTGTTAACTAGATGGCCCGATAACTAGTTCTCAGTCTAATGTGTGAAGTGCATGACAGCCGTGGGTGTGTGTGTTTATTTGTCTGTGAGCCTGTGTATGGGCTGTACAGCATTTACGGGTGTGTATTCTGAGAAATGTAACGAAATGTAACAAAACCTGGAAAAAACATAACACAAAATTGTAACATTGCCAGCTTTTTTTGTTGTGTTTTTGGACTCTGAATCAGTTGGAAACCAGCGGTTCTATAAAAATGTAAAAATTGCCATAAAAACATTAAACAGCACACACAGGGTTACAAATTTTGCTCTCTAAATGGTTTATTATAACCATTTGTCATGGTCATCTCCTCTGACGTGTTAATACATTTTTTTTCTGCAAGCAGTTGGAAGAGTCGAAAGGTTTAACCATGCAGAGTAGTTTTTTTCTCTCATAAACATGTATTTTCCTTAACCTTGGTGATGCCTGAACTGCAGGGTTCTGTAAATAGGCCACATATCCCTGGAATGCAGCCACTGCCGGATGGATCAGTGCCCGCTGCACATTCCACACCGTGCGGAATTACCCATCATCCCCTCTCGCGCTCGCATTCTCCGCATCAGCGTCTTCTCGCTTTCCCCTCGCCAAGTCACGGGGGTCTCCCTCCAATGTTGTACATGCATGTTCTCATCCATACGCATGCAACTTCAAACTATGGGTTGGTACGGCGGCATAAATATTGGCAAGTGTTAGACAGAAGCTCTGGGGGGCCCCGCAGAAGGTTTAGCGAAGTTCTGAGAAGATCACTCATTGCCTCAATAACAGAATACCCTTTTCCAAGCACAGTTAGGTTTATTGCAAAGAATGAATCCATTCCAGAGCATTCTTAGATATAAAGACTATGTAAGGCTATGTGATACAAGGCTAATGACCAAAAACAGCTAGTCAGTTTCATTAAACTACTATGACAACAATATTATTTGCTCAAAATGGATTTTGATGTGTTCCTGAATCTGGACTATAAGCTTTGTAGTTGTGAATTCAATACCTGGTGCTACAGTATATGGTTTTGAAGGACGCATTTCAAACAGCGAACAAAACTAATGATGAGGAATTCGGATCTTTTTGCATGTTGCCAGCTAACGAACAAAAAAAAAATATTATTAAAAAATGGTCCTGCGCGTTACTTTTCTGAATAACAACAACAACAACAACAACAACAATAATAATAATAATAATAATAATAATAATAATAATAATAATAATAATAATAATAATAATAATAATAACACTTCATTGACCCCTGTGGGGAAATTCCCTTTTTGCTGACCCCCTGACGCACAGACACACATGTAGGTGAGAGCAGATTTGGCAGCAAAGTGCAGCCACCTGGAGCAGCACCCGTGGAGCTGGGGGTTAGGGGCCCCGCTGAAGGCCGGCCTCGAACGCGCGACCATCCAATCACAGGCGCAGAGACAGGTAAATTAAAACAATGCAATGTTTCACAATGACCTTATGTTTTTTAAGGCATTATGCGAATCATTTTAAAGCTCAGATCATTCATTCATTCATTTTCTACGCTGCTTGTCCTGTGCAGGGTTGTGGGGTTTGGAACATATCCCAGGAAAATGGGAGGAAGGCAGGAACTAACTCCACTAAAAACTGTGACACCGTGCCACGCCCAGGTTGGATTCATCCATCCACCCATTTTCCATACCAGCAGGGTCGGAGCCTATTCCGGAAGGTGCAGGTGCGAAGCAGAAAATTACCCAGCTAGCCAGTGCGCCACCACGCCGCCAGATTAGAAATCTATTATAAGTAAATTATATATATATATGAATATGTATATACAGTATTACACACATATCACAGAATTTCACATATACTGTAGACAAACAAGGCTACTGTGTAGCTAAACTAAAGCGAAGGAATTGGGCACAAAGAAGGAGCCAATGAGATCCTCAGTGCTTCCCAAGAAATGAGTGTCAGCGGCCTGACACAAGATACCGTCAGGCTCGCTGGCCATCTGGTTCAGTGCGCTGGGACGGAGCAGCACGTCCTCAGGCTGCCCGGCTCGCCTGCTTCCCTCAGCCCCGGCCGGGCAGCGAGGCCACCCACAGACTGCCAGCTTACACTAGCAGATGAAATAATTGCAAAGCGACACACAGGCAGCCTCCTGCCAGGCTCTGGAAAGCAGCCTGGATCTCCGAAAAACTGCCCGCCTTCAGCGGTGAGGAAAGCGAGGGGGGGGCAGCCCAGAGCGGCCCGTTCCCACCATAAAGGGGCTGAAGCAGACGTAAAGACACGGACGGCCCACTGTCAGCCACGACACCGTGTGTGTTAAGAAAAATTCTCTGTTTTGGTCAGCTATTAAAATCTAGTTTAATATTTCACCAGCTATACTCTTCATAGTAGTGTACTGTCCCCCCCCCAGACACATAACCCATCAGAAAAGGATCCCTCCTCTGAAGCAGTGAAAGTCCAACGCTATCTGTTATTTTTTTATTTTTTATTGCACATATACCTTCTATTTATTTATATTTATTCTTTTCAGGATATCCTGTTTGTGTACTATATACATTTTTTAATTTGTTTACGTTATGCTTACTTGCCAGCTAGGTCCCCCTTGGATCAAAAAAAGAGTTAATCTTATCTTAAAACAGTCTTTCCTCAGTATCTCAGATGCTTAAGATGTGTTAAGCTATGTAACTGAAGAGCTTAACAACACGGCTGAGCTGTGTTCAGGCCTGCATCTTAGCTGTCTTATGTTGTCCTTCATCTGGTCTCTTACAGGGGTTTTCAGCCTTTGGCGGTCTAGCCGTGTTTCTCCTTTACACAAAATAAAATACTTTAAAGAAAGAAGATGGATCCAAAGCATACAACATACAATTAGGAAGCTTATTAAATGATGGTTACATAATGATAAGCGATCCACCATTTTAACTCTTACACGCTCCTACAATAACCTGACATGCGACTTTGGGGTCAATTTGACTCCAGGGTAAGCATGAGAGTAA
Source organism: Hippopotamyrus pictus (assembly GCA_026781145.1). Lineage (NCBI taxonomy): Eukaryota > Metazoa > Chordata > Actinopteri > Osteoglossiformes > Mormyridae > Hippopotamyrus > Hippopotamyrus pictus. The sequence goes on along the minus strand of JAODLC010000038.1, from coordinate 14,409,567 downwards.
AGCCATATAACAGGACATATTTTCCTGAAGCAATTTAAGATAAGTATTTTGTTTAAAGGTACTACAGTAGAATAGCTGATGGAAATTAAGCTGAAAACCCCTGGTTACTACGTCTTCAACCACTACACCACCTGCATGTTCAGGCTGGTACTGCTGGTGGTTGTGGAATTTCTGGCTTGCAGTTCGTTTGCTGTTCAGTCCGCTGAAGAGAGGGTCCTTTAAAAAAAAAAAAAGCAGCTTGCAATATACATTGAATCTTCTTCTTGTATGCGCCCACATATAAGGCACAATGTGCAAAACAAAATAAAACATCTGGTGAAACAGCTAAACAATTAATATGGAATGAGACCCAGACACTGATCCTCTCAGATTTAGATATGTTTTTCCTGTATTGCAAGACACATCTTTCTTTTACCCACTGTCTGTCACATCCAGGGCTGGGCTGCCTATCTGGCAAACCGGCATTTTCCCAGGAAGCCAATGGGTCTTTGGACCAATAAATTCATCATGGGGGACCCCAAAGTCCAGCCCAGGTCCCATCTATACTGAATTTATGTAAGTAGACCATTAATTCACACTTAAAACATACACATCTTTACACAAATATCCATGTACTGTATGCAATTGGCTGTCTCACGTGCATTTATGTATTGGCACTATTTTTAAATAACCTATCTGTTGACTAAAACCAACTGCACAATTTACGTTCTCATTCTCCATTTGTCATTTACAGTAGGACCCTGTTCCAGTAAAAGACAAGAAAAGCTCAAGGCATCCAAGTTTGCATTTATGTTGTAATTGTGTCAAGATTCCTGTTTTGAGCCATGTGAGTTTAAATCAACCAGTAGGAACATCTGAGGGCTGTCGCCGTAAAGCCGCACTGAGACTTACAGGCTTAGGTTATAAGCCTTAGAAGAAGAAGTGATTAGAAGGAGAGCCAGTATAAAATGCTTAGTCTAAAATACCACCATGTCTACACAGCTTTAAAGCAACACCAACTTCTCCCAAACCTATACAGCATTAAGTGTCCCTCTCTTTCTCAGCAGCGACCACAAAACCTTCTAAAATTTCACCCTTTCCCGGGTCCTTCCTGCCTAATCTTGTGAGGCTTCCGTCGCTGGTGAAAGAAGGAATAAAAAGAGGCATTTCGTCCACCTCGGCACCAACAGCGTCCTCATAGCTGTGAAGCGTCACAGAGATAAATTTGGAAAATATGACCCCGGGGTCCACAGAAACTTGCGTAAACTGGCATTGAAGCTTCTCCTCCTCGAAGAGCCTGTTCTCCGGGGCCGCAGAGGACCGATTCACTAAGACCGGGCTCATTTTAAACTTGGCCCAAGCCCCTCTTAGCAAGCATCCTGCACCCAACTGACAAAATAATGGAAGTGGTGTGCGACTGTCCAGACCCGGAGCAGAATCATTCAACACACCACAAGCATCTGAGCCTTTAAGGCACACTTGGTATTATTCATTTGTACAAATGAGGGTCCTTGTCCTTTGACCTTCTGTCCCCCCCCCCCCACAGGACTTTGTAGTTTAAGGTTCTCAGCTGGGCCCCAAAGAAAGACACAAAGAAGGATGTAGAGAGTAATTCAAGTTGACAGCCTGACTGAGAATGTAGCTCCTCGTTTGACTTTTGGTACACAGAGCTTTTCTAGAAATAAGCATTGTAACTATAGTTAGAATCCTGGCACATTTTTGATGATAAGCTCTTTGCATGTAGTTGGTCACCAAAGGCAGTGAATAAAAGGAAACATTTAATCACCTTTATCACATGGGCATCGTTAGGTCTGATCACTCGGGGCTATAGCCCCAAGTATTTTACACCGAGCTCCGAGTATTTTAGCTCCGATGCCAATCTTTCTTCTAAAAAAGTCAAGCCCCAGGTAAATTTGAATTAGTCCCTAATCTTTTCAATAGCTTGAAATATCCATGCATTAATACAAATTAACAAAGTAAAAAAATCAATAAAAATACAGCAAGTTTTGAGAACTGGGGCTGAAGTCACTGTCAAGATCAGGAGGGTGAGTCCAGTGATTGCGATTGCTGGCATTAATTTAGCCCGCCTGTCCTTTGGTGTTTAACTACTGTGGCCCTTTCTGGTTTACTCTTTTCCCCGCATTAGGCAGAAGTAAGTAGTTTGCTTTTTCACAGTCTGTTCTGCTCCTTATTTTGGATCTGTGTTGCTGTCCTTGATCTGATCTTGTCAATCGCGGTACTAGCAAAAAATATTTTTAAAAACATCACAATAACGCTAAGGGTCACTCTACCTGCCTGCAATGCTCCCTCTACCCAATTTCTCCTGCAACAGATTTGATCCATTACCAGGCAGTGGCCTAAATATTCAGAAGAAATCATGTTACAAGCAGCATGAACAAAGAGCTGGCTTCCTGGTACTAAGGGCTGTGATTGGCCTTTTTCAGGGAAAGGAAGAAGATTTGGACTCAAATTAGACATAATTAAGAGCTTAGAAACATGATACAGGCTGTTGTAGATTTTTTGCAACGTATTTTTGGTGTGCAGCAGATTAAAATGGATTTAACATAGTTTGTGTGATAAACACAGCTGATATGGGACATTAGTAAATCTGGAATTTGCTACATTTGTACGCAGCTGAAGAAAACTGGTAGCTTACGCTTGACTCCTGTGCACTGAGCAGTCTGAAGAAATGTCGTCTACGGACGGCAGCACAAAACTGGGCCTATCTTTAAACCTACTTAAAATGTCCCCTCTGTACTGCATGACTGTTCTAGTTTTTTTCCTTTTTTTCCCTTTTCCCGGATTTAGGCCAATGCAAAAAAGCTGGCAGGACATTTTTCCCACTGACAAATAATACGGCCACACATCTGAAGGCAAAACAAAATATGTTTATTGTCGCACAAACTGTACTGTGAAAACGAAGCGGAACTCTCTCAAATGGATGCGTTCCCATGGAAAACAGAAAAACAGACAATTTTTTTTTTCATTAAATTACGTAATAATACCTCAGAATGAACTATCAACAAAAAACATCATGACTATGGTCACCTTACCTTAAAAAGGACATTGCTGCCTTAGAAAGGGTTCAACATAGGGCTACAAGAATGATTCCTGGTCTTAGAGGAATGTCTTATGAGGAAAGCTTAGATGAGCTGAATCTGTTCAGCCTTGAGCAAAGGAGACCAAGGGGGGACATGATCCAGGTATATAAGATTCTAACGGGTCTGGATGCTGTTCACCCAAATGGCTATTTCAGTATTAGTTCAAATACAAGAACTCATGGCCATAGGTGAAAATTAGCGGGAGAATATTTTAAACTGAATTTGAGAAAACACTTCTTTACACAGCATGTAGTTAGTGTATGGAATAGTCTTCCTGCTAGTGTAGCGGAAGCTAAAACTCTGGGTTCCTTTAAATCAGAGCTAGATAAAATTTTAACAACTTTAAGCTATTAGTTGAGTTCTCCCCAGAGGAGCTTGATGGGCCGAATGGCCTCCTCTCCTTTGTACATTTCATATGTTCTCATGTTCTTATAGCACTTCATTTATTTTTTTGACTAACTAAATGTTTCAAGACTGCCTCCACTTGATGACCAGCAGAACAATAATTTATGTTGTAGCCAGAGATATGACAAAATTATACCAGTAAATTATAGCTGTACTTGTAACTCTAGAGGAAATAAAAATCATATTTTGGAAGTTTTTCCAAAATACAAATAGCCACCAACTTTGAAACCACAAATGATGATTGATCAGTGAGTGATTATTATTAATCTGACATTATTATTATCATTGATCCTGAGAATTAGCATGATATATCTAATATGACACAAAGACACTAACAGAGCAGCATCTATCCATTTTTCATCTGCTTGGTGTCACAGGGGTTACACCACTATTGATATGTTATTTAGGTGCTTTTTTGACATAACAGGGGCCCTGGGGTGGACTGATACACAGATTTCTGATAAGGTTTATTCTGTGATTCAAGGAAGTGTCACGCCCAGCTCCGTCCGATCCTCGTGTGTGCCACGCCCCCGCATAAACTCGTGTTAATTCCTGATTGTACTCACCTGTTGCTTGTTCAGTTTAGCCTGTCTTGTGTATTTAGTCCGCGTCTGAGTTAGTCTAGGAGATCCGTCATTGTAATGTTGGCTGATGTTCGTCCCTGTCAACCCCGTTTGTGGTAATAAACCCCGTTTGCTTGAATTCCCTGCTCTGCTCGCTTGCTTCCCCGCTTGCCTGCTCACCGATCACAACAGGAAGGTACTGGAGAATAAAATTACACACGTTCCTCTACTTGCGAACGGCCGTTTGTAAATTAAAATGTTCATTAAGGTCATTATTCGACATCATTTTAAGGGTATACGCAAATACGAAGAATTAGGATGCTGGGAGTACGCACGCTACACTGCTGCGCGGCGGGAGTAGCGGCCAGAAGTCGTACTAGACGGAACTGGCGTGCAGAAAAAACAAATTGATGTTGTGGACAGGAAATGGGAGCCCAATGAACACAATTTGGACTTACAGTCCTCTTTGTTCGTATGTCTGAAAATTCATAAGTTGAAAGTTCGTAAGTAGTGGAGCATCTGTATTTAACTTCTCTTAAAAAAAATAGAATTAGGCAATCAGTAAAACAAAAACTCATCTTATTATTGCTATCCTGCAAGAATAATATAGAACAGGTGTCTCAAACTCCAGTCCTGGGGGGCTGGAGCCCTACACAGTTTTTGGTTCACCCTCATTTAACACACCTGATTCAACTCCTTGTGCTAATTACCACAC
>JAODLC010000038.1:14386688-14404704 GCA_026781145.1 Hippopotamyrus pictus | reverse complement strand
GAGCTGAATCATTTGTGGTGGAACAGGGAAAGAACTAAGCTACACAGGGCTCCGGCCCCCCAGAACTGGAGTTTGAGACCCCTGATATAGAACCTCCCATTTGAATAGCTAGATTAGCGTTTCATTTAGTCACTGTGACCTCTGCAGCTTCCATCCGCCCATTTTCCACACTGATTTGTCCTATGCAGGGTAGTAGGTCCAAAGCATACGGGTGCAAGGCAGTGAGTAACACGAGAGGGCAGACGCTCGAGCACGATTTGGAAACCTCAATTCACTTCAGCATGTTTTTGGACTGTACAGGATAACCAGAGGAACCAGGATAACCAGAGGAAGCTCCACAGCGATGCCGGGGGACATGAGTACTCCAGCAGGGACCTGAATCCTGGTCTCCAGAGGTGTGAGGCAACCGTGGCAGCAATGCCCCACCACACCTCTGCATTCGCAGGTTTTTAAACCTAAATATTTGAAATAAACCTAAATAAAACTGAATTAAAACAGGGGCGCACACTGAATGTCAGAACACAGAAACCTGCTTCGATCCATTCCACATCTACAGGCAAGGTCAACAAATGTCAGGATGTCCCTTGCATAAGTGTCTCTGCGTTTATCTGCTATTGTCCTTCCACAGCTTCCCGTTGAGGCCTAGACATGTCGCAAAGACACTATTCGCTGTATTCTCATCCTGTTTTGTGTATTCTTTTGTGTAGATTAAAAGCTTTTATGAAATATGGACAAATATCCGGAATTTGGAATCTTCTGTTTGACTCCCGTAGTTTTCTGTATATTTCCATCAGTTTCGTCCTAAATTGTTCCTTTCCTGGTGCTTTTTCTAGTCTTCGGCTTCCTTACACATAAGACCTAATTTCACCATAAGTGTCACGCCCGGCTCCGTTCGATCCTCGTGTGTGCCACGCCCCCTCATTATCCATGTGTGCTTCCCCGATTGTTCTCATCTGTGCCTTGTTTAGCTTGCTTTGTCTTTTGTATTTTAGTCCGCGTCTTCCTTAGTTGGGTGTCCGTCATCGATGTTGTCTGCCATGGTTATCCGTGCCCCCGTGAATAAACCCTGTTTGCCCTGATTCACGTCTCGTTCGCCTGCTTCCCGGTTCGCCTACACCCACATTGCTGACAGATCAAGCTAAACAAGGCACAGATGAGAACAATCGGGGAAGCACACGTGGATAATGAGGGGGCGTGGCACACATGAGGATCGAACGGAGCCGGGCGTGACAATAAGTCCCACAACAAAACATGAAGGAAATTATTCAAAAACTGTGCATTCGTATAACTTTAATTTTAGAAGAGACATAAACCCTGGATCATACAGTCTGTCATAGCAACCAAAAAACAAGGCCAGGATTTTAGCATACTGGTTAGTTCTTTGGTTATAAAGATGACACTGTGACTGACACCACTATGTAAAATGGTGGCTGGGGGGGTAGTGGCGTGGGGGCGGTTGTGGGGGGGGGGGTGATGCCTTCCAGATCCTCCCTAACTGCTAACTGTGGTGGTAATGCATCTGAGCAGCAAAGCTACCAATCCAGCATCTAGCTGGCTCAATGCAAATTGCAGTTGGCAGGAAGAGCATCAGCCTTTCATTGAATACAACAGGGGGATAAGGCCCCCCCAGACAGAATAGCAGAGCCGTAACAGCAGAGTAAATGTGCTCCTCTGCAGATCATAAAAGGAGGGACAGGATTCAGGAAATGAGTCCATTACCCTTACCACAGAAGACCTTACATAGAACTGGATTTTAATGTCACCTACATATGTGTACTGTATATGATGTATACAATCAGCCATCTTCCATAATCGCTTCTCCAGTACACAGTCATAAATTCACCTGGGGCCTATGCAAAGAAGCACAGGCACTTGTCTCTGGACTGCCTGACGGAACCCACATGAACACAGGTACACAACATGCAAACACAGGAAGAAAGCATACAGGCTCCTGGCACAGAAGTGGGGGCAGGATTTGAACCTTCAGTGTCCATTGAGTCACTCAAAACCCAGCCCAATACATCTCCTATAAATGCATGTATGTTGGCAATATCTTAATCCACAAAACACTGCATTAAAATGGACCTTGGTAGACAACTGTTTTTTTTTTTTTTTTTTTTGATCTTTAGAGCTCAAAATTAAGCAGATCCATCTAAAACGACATAAATTCCTCGAAAGATGCACTTAGGACACCAGCAAATGAGCAGGAAACAGCTGCGGCAGGCCAACTGGAGAATGCCAGAACCAGCAGACAGGGGGTGCCGTTCCCAGACCTATTTTAGCATCTCTTTTGTCTAATTCTACCCCCGAGGTGTGCTTTTAGATACAGAGCAACCACCAGAGCCAATAGGTGGTCTGGCTCTCACTAATAGCAGCAGAAGAGAATCATAGCCTAGTGATATCTTATATTGTGATTTAAGTCATGTGACACTGATGGCCCTGTGTAAAATACCCATAGGATATGAGTATGCATTTATTTTTGCCCTGAAATGGACTGGCATCTCATCCAGGGTCTTCCTGTACCTCGTGTTATTGAGGACAGACTCCACGCCCACAAACTTCCTGCTCAGGGCAAGAGGTCGGAAGATGGGTAAATGACAAATGACCACATCCTGGAAGTTCAATGAATACTCGATCCATATCCAGTTATTTTCCTGCTGCTTCCAGGGCAGGGCAGCACTGCATCTACCCCAGGCAGCATAGGGAACATGGCATGGGACATTCATCCGACATCCATCCATCTCATTTTCCATACCTGCCTGTCCTATGAAGGATCAGGGTGGTCCGGAGCCTGGGATCTACGGGCGCAAGGCAGAGAATAACCCACCCATCACAGGGGACACGTACCATTCACAACTCCATTTCACCTCAGCATGTTTTTAGACTATGGAAGACAGATGGAGTCATTGTTGGAAACCCCACAATGGCACATGGAGAACATGCAAAGTCCACACATGGAGCAATAGTGGGGACTCGGACCCGGGAAGGTGAGTTAACCACACTAGCCTCTCTACCACCATGATACCCTGAACTTTCAGGACCTGCTATATCCAGGCAGTCTCCCAAGCAAGTCTCCCAAGCAAGTCTCCCAAGAAACCTCTAAGCAGACCCAGCTCTGCTTGGCATCCGAGATCAGATGTGAGCAGGTGCATCCAATGCAGTACGGCTGTAAACACAACATAACTCAAATGAAATATCAGAAATAACAGGCAGCAAGAGAAGCACGTGGCATGTGGTTCATTTACTCTTTCACAAGAACATGGGAAAATAATGCAGAATTATTACCAAGCCAGATCTGGGAACAATTTTTCTTTTTTTTTAATGGTTGCAGAATGTGAATGGAGGATGTGAAACACAGGCAGCTTCTCTCTGCTCCTCTCCCCGTATCTCTGAAGCCCGATTATCAGCCAGGCGTGCTCTCTCAGGCAGATTACCGTCGCTGCCCTCCCATCCGAAACTCTGCCTCAACCAGACCCCATTTGTCAGCGGGGATATCCAATGGCCTTGTTCGCTTAGTTTCTGGGGAAGGAAACAGAATAATGCTGTGGTAGACCCTTCCCAATCTGTGTTGTGTCTGGGTAACTCACTCTTAACCGGACCTGGTTCAGGCTTTCTGTGCCTCACGGACAATATTAGCCGTCGTGAGAAAGTGCCAGAACACATTACTTATCACCTTTCTCCCCTTTTTCCCAGGGGAGGACAAAATTAGCCCAAGGAAGGAAAGGAGAAGAGAAAAAAACACAGATGGCAAAAAATGTCATGTTGACTGTTTTGTACTGGGAAAAAAAACAGTAAAACACACCCAAAGCTTTGTGATTTTTATGGTCTACAGTGTAACAGCAGCCAAGAAATTTTAGGCCAAACCTCACCCCTGTAGGAGTTTTCTGGTAAAATGCTAGCCATAAAAGTCTCCGTACAAAGAGCGCTGAGTTTGATAAATTCATAATACTCCTTTGACATAGTAACCAATACCTCACTCCCCATTCCTAGGTAAGTCCCATAATGTTCGGCATCATGAGGGAAAAGGCAAGAGAAACTTTTTACCGACAGAAGTCCCTCTAGCACAGTCCGGAAGCCACTTGAGAGGCCCTTATCATTCATATATGCAGAGCCTGCAAAACACAGGCAGCAATCTGTATGAACTGTTATTCTCTCCGGATTTCTAAATAAATGCACATGAGAGCGGAAGGACTTTGCAAACATAAACGACATGGAGACACTTCGCCTGGGTAAACTGGATTAGCGTTCCTCGCTGTCCTCAAATTCAGAGACTTACAGTAAAACCACAAGCACACTCGGAGCACTTAAAATCCAGGTTGCTATAAATACCTAGTGCTTGTGGAGTTTAAAAAGACAAATCTCTAGGCAACATAAAGTCAGTCAAATGAGAGAGACTTCTGGGAGACTGACAGCATGGTCTCATTGCTTTTTTATTCAGCTGAAAGGATATTTTCAGAGTGAGTCTCTGGACTCATGTCACATGAGTGGAGGAGTATCAGCATCTGAACTGGTCTCAGTGCAGAGGGATCTTGTCTGCATCTCTGAGATGCAGAGCTCTGCAGCTGGCCCTGTGTGTGTGTCTGTGAAAGCTGTAAAGCTCCTACGAGGAAGAGGAGGTTTTCCCCGACTTCCCTCCCATTCTCGATATTACAGATAGACGTCACACCGCATTACTGTGGTGGAGAGTGACGCAAACTCTGTGCACCTTGACATTTTGTGCTGGGCATGTCAGGAGCAACATCATCTGTGTTATTTTTAACCCACTGTCTCCATGGAAACCGGCACACATGCTCAGAGCGGATGCTGTGGATGCTGCAGCTCGTGTCCCTCGATCTAGGGCAAAGGAGACCGACTGGCACGACTGGGCGGCTGCTCCGGACGGGACTCTCAGTCACGGGGCAGTCGGCGCAAGTCCATTAATTTGGAGGATGACAAACCTCAGAATACTGTACATTAAAACACCCGAATTCCCTCAGCTGTTTTTTTTTTTTTTTTTTTAAATGTATGAAAAAAGAAGTGATCAGCTAACCTACATGAAGGTTTTTCATAACTGTTTCATCTAGTGGGTGTATTTACTGATAGGAAATCAGTCCTGAACACATCGCGATTGCCGTTTCCCTCCTTGTGATTTGGAGTTCAGGACTAAAGTGTGCTTTTAGCTATTGCCTTTACTCGAAACCACTCACGATTTTTGCCCATTTTTAACATGGATATTTCACTGGATCGATTCAGGTTAAGGGAATATATTAGCGACCCTCGGGGGATTCAAACATACAAGTTGCATGTTACATCCTTGTACGAGAGCGCGAGCGAGATCGCCCTGGGGTGTGGCACAGTCACCTCACAAGTCAATTCATTCACTAATGCCTAATAGAACACTGACGTTCAGAGAGTACACGCATAGACCTCACTCCCCTGATCCAACTCCCACCTAATTTCCCTGTGCATTTCTTGCATCAAAGCCAAAAATGTCTGCATTCCTTCTTTCTCCCCGGTTTGTTAAACTCTAGCCTCAGATCACATGACTCTGTTCACCAGCCAGAAACTAAGACAGTGGTTTTTCTGAGTGACTGTGTGCGGGACAGATACAGCCAAAGAAATCATGGCTATGAATATGATATAGAGTGAGGAGTCCATATAGGAATTTTAAATGTACCACTGTCTGGGCGATAGTCACGGTTAAGTGGTTCTAAGCATCACAGTGACCGTCTCCTCCGTCTCCCCGCTCTGTCGCGTCCGCAGCCTGGTGGCCGTTTTCACGGAAACTGCAGTGACACGGATCGGTTTTCCAGAAATGCAACTGGAGGCGCGTCTCCGTCCATCGCTGCCGTCCACCAGACAGAGCTGCTCCAGCCGTCCTTCGCTACCCGCCGGAATCGGCGAGAGACAGCAACGCAGAGGCCACTGGCACCTCTGTGCCACCGCATGTTTCCATGGAAACACGGCCAACGGTGTCGATGTCATTATTCATATTGACTTGTACCAGAGATTACATTTTCTGAAGTGAGGCTGTTATTTGCAATTATACAAATCCTCTTTTCCCAATGGCCTGACACATAGTTACACACAAAAACACTCCCCCGCCCCCATGGACTCATGGCGGTTTCTAACTGGGACAGTGAGAGGGGACTCACAGGTGACTCTGAAAGGACCCCACATTTCCCGCTCCCCTTCGCCCTGCCGCAGCTTCTAATTGGGGTAGCATCCCCTGGTAACGGCGAGTCCGGTTCCTAGGCTAGGCCCGAGAGGTAAAGCCAGCAGGCAGTGGTACAGCTCGGCGTGGCACATTAATTTGAATATGGTACCAGGCGGTTTCACGGTAGCCGAAGCCCGGGAAAATGTAGGTCAGTCTCCTTCCAACAGGAGGAATACATTTCCATGGTCAGAAACGGGAGAATTGCGCTCTCACACTCCCCCCAAAAATTTCCATTTTCTTCCAGCTCCATAGAGAACAAGGGTTCCAGTTTAATTAATGTGTTCTGGGTACTACCCGGTCCAATCTGGGGTTCTGCGGATATAAAAAGATAAACACACACAAACTGCACAAGGAATATCATCTTGTTGGAGTTAAATTGAAGGATTGTTTCAGAAAAAATTGAGAGGGTACAACTGTTGAAAGACTTCAGAATACAGAGCTGCTACAGTATGTTGTTGTGTTGATGAGAACCATTAACCAAATGGGCTGTAGGGCTGCAATGATGACTGACCCCTGCTTAGCTTATGCTCCTGTTTTGGTAATCCTTTTGCCAAATGTGGTCTAAACATGTAGGGCCTGTAAAAATGCTTTTAAACTAAAACCTAAGAAGCAGTGCATAGCAGGCAAGGTCATATTTCAAGGTCGTCCAGCATGCCTGCATTGGACTGGGCGATTTGCATATGGCTGCCTTACAAACAGCGGTGGGAAGCGGTCAGCTTGCTCCCTCATACAGCCCACGGCTCTCCCTGAATCCATGTTTTTCGCGTTTCCTCTCCAGACCACGAGGAACCATTGTGATGTCACCTCATGTTGTTCTTCCTTCAGTTTCCTTTTTCCTTTTCCTTTGTAAAATCCTTGTTGTCTAACAAGTTCAGAGGGGCCAGGCCACCTTCCCTGTGACATGCAAAGCCCCTGGAATCCTACTGTTTGAGTGCTACCGCCACCCCTCATATCACCCAACATCTCACCAAAATAACCCCTCAGTCAACGTAAAACCACGTTACAGGTCCTGCAGCTCCTGCTCTGTCCACAAAGGATTAATGCCCAACTCTTCCTCTCCCACTTTCTCCTTGTAAAGGGGTCACCTCACAGGAATTCATACTCCTTTAAGGGTGTGATTCTACAAGGGACAAAATGCAAAAGCTACTGGGAAGTAAAAAGCAGTAGATGATTCCAGATGCAAATTCAACATTAGACTGCATGGCAACGTCACTGATCACTGCACTTTATTTTACACTAGGGATGAAAGGGTTCCTGTGCTGATTTGGACACTGCTCAGAATCAAACGTGGTACTATTGTGAATACAGGCAAAAAGGAACTGTTTCTCAGTCCTTTGGGTGTTTCTTTAGCAGAGCATTGCAGAATGGATGATAAAAGTCTTAAAATGATCACTGAATGAAGATCTTTCAGTTGTAAACTCAAACGAGAAAATATGGCTTCAAGAAAGATACATATCTTCAATTTTATTTCAGTTTTATTACGCACTTATCTGAAACATCAGCTTACAGAAAATGGCTGCAGGCCAAACTAAGTGTGAGGACATTGAAGTTAGAGTTAGATTGGAGTTAGATTTCCAGTTAGGGACGTGTAGCCATGTATCAGCAGAGTTTTCTCCAAATTCTCTTGTTTGAATTTCGTTCTGCCCATTTCTCTGCAATACGGAACATCACTTAACCCCATCATACTGTAGGTCTCTCTCCCACTGGACACCAAAGCGGGGAGGCTGAGGACCACTGCACACGCTGCTCAATGCTTTTGGTCACCAATCCAGTTTCTCTCTGTAGGCTGCAGGCTTTATGGTGTGACTTCAATACACTTGCAATGGAGGATTACTTAAACAACCTTCGGCTGAGTGTAGGAATCACTGCAGAGCAATCTACAGACACCCAGTCCACCCATGACAGACCTCCTTGGCACAGACCACTGGTAAGACATAGCTCTTACCTTACTCGAGACCCCACTGTCAATGGTGTCTCCCTGAAAATTCACGGATTGAATGTTGCTTCCCTGTCTTAAAACCTGAAAACCCAGTAGGCTTATCTAAGCTTTGGTACAGCAGATCAACCAAAATTTGCTAGGAAGGGTCACGTTGTGTCCTTGAACAAAATAAGTCAATAAAAAAATCAGTAAAAACAAATATGAATGTAAACTACTCTGTGTACTGTAAATAAAAGCATTTTCTAAGACGTTGTGCCTTAATTGCCTATTTCAGGCTGACTTTAGTTAGCATTTAGTATACATTTAGTATACATTTAGTATACGCTATAACTTACAGTTATCTAACATCAGGTTTTGTAGAGGTCACCATTAAAAATCTTTTTTTTTTTTTTTTTTTTTTATCAATTTTATAGGTGTTTCTCTATTGTTCTTCAATTTCCATTCAGAATATTCTTCCTAATGCTTCATCTCGTAAATTTATGATTTTTTTCTTTTTTCTTGGCAAGAAACCTAGTGCTTGTGGAGGCTGTGAAATGTAACTCACACTGAAATGTAAACACAGGGAGATTTCCAAATACTCCATTTCAGCGGATGAGGCATGACACAGGATGCGACCCGTCGATGTCGCTTTCTGACAAGTGTGTGAAGTACACACTCTCATCCCTGCCAAACGGCATGGCGCACTGGGCTCAGCGTCAGAAGCTTCCGGGACGCCGGTTCTGACACAGTCTCATTACAGATCTGACAGTTGTTTGTTTACAGTGCACATGTGCTGATGAGGTGTAGATTTACACACTGCTGTCTCATTTATCTCTGCGACAGACATGTCCCTCTATCTGTAACATAAAAGCAGATGATATTTTCCATAACGCTGCATAGTGACCCAAACAAGATTTCTACACTCAAGGATTTTACTGACAAAACACGGTGATTTGAAATCCAAACGTTACAGATTTGAAACTGCAATCTGCTTGCATCTAGATGACATATGATTCCCTAGAAATCAATGTTTTTTTTTTTTTTTTACTATTTATTGTTTGTACATCAGGAAGACCATAAGATATTGTAGAAGGAAGTTATTTTAGAATGTCACAAATCATGTTCATTGTCACTTCAAAAACAAAACATACTCTTTCTATGCGTTTCTGGTGGGATTGATGGTAGCCAGTAAGGGCTTGTGAACAGAGGAGCTGACAGCTTGGATAGAGAACAAGGGTTCAAAGAGCCCCCATATACTCAACCAATGCCTGTGGAGGCCAGGTGACATGGGTCCTGAGCTAAGGTGGAAATTGCATACGATAGAGAGCAGACTGCACATCAAAGCTATGGACACAGCTTGCTCTGTTTCATGCAAAGTTTACACCTGCTGCTCTACCTGAAGACTTGGTATATAGCTGGCTGAGTCTTTCTTTTCATTGACAGAAAGTTAGAAGACCTACCTCTGGGTCCTCCCCCATACCTCAACCCGGACCAACATAAACCAGCCATGCGGCCTGAAGCCTTCAGGATGTCACTCGACAGGCTGCGCATCTGCATAGCGTCAGCGACGCCATCGATTCCACACACTGTGGTCTCCAAGGTTTTCAAAACATCTGCTGAAAAGTCAGTTCCTCAAGCACTTGTGTGGTCCACCCATGTGCCAGTGCAGCTACACACCGCCAGGAGACTGATTCTAGCCCTTGAACCAGAAAAGAAAATTCTAGAACATCAGCAAACCACCTGCCTCCCACTTAGCACAACCCGCCTATGCACACCGTGGACCTCAGAGCACAGGTCCAGAAACATCCTATTATGGTAAGTACAAGTCAACCACTGTGGTACAAAAAAAAGAACAGAATTGTTAATAAAGAGCAATATGGCATCAGGCAAATAAATCATTCTCCGTCTGTTTCTCTGTGTCCTTCTTTATCTTTGTCAGCCTGGTGAAAAATTGTATGTGAACAATATATGTTTGTTGCCCATCTATCAGCACATTTCCTGTAAAAAGGGGTAAAACGTGTGGGCCCTCCTACAGTATCCCGGAATTTAGAAGGGTGGTCATTGGCCTTAGCATCAGCCTCCCAGCCGAACCTAACAATCTCAGCCCACGAGTGCAGGCACAGATGGAGGCGGCTTAGAACATGCAGGGCAACTCTACTGTAATTAGTCAAGCCCTGGTTTTGTGGTGGAGACACAACAGACCTTTAAGATTAATCCTTTGTAACCACAGACATGTATTAAATCCACGTGTCTCAATTCTAAAGAGCCACAGCCAAGTAAAGCTTATAAGTGTCTTTTTTGAACTGGAGCGTAACCATGAACGTCATACCACTGAAAAGATTTCCATTAAAAATGTGTTATTTAAACGCAGCCGACGAGTTTAGAGATTTCAGGAGGTGACGAATAGGTGAAATTACTGATGTTAAATCCAAAACATTTCGTCTGATTAAAAACAATCACGCCCTACAACCTAGCATCATGTAAATGAATGACAATGAGGTGACCTTGAATGCAATACTGGATTTAATTTGTCTCTTTCTCCTACAGCGATGACAAAACCGGCAGACTTTTTTTTTTCCCGTTTCATCCGAGAGTTGTAAACATGGAGCCGTGCAAACGGTGGAGCTGTGAGGCAAGGTCAAGGTCAACCCCGTTCGATCCGCTTTCCAGCTGCTCCATCAGATGTGTTGGGGGAGAGCGCAGCCTGTCCTCTTTCTGGCTCAAAGCAGGGGGCGCTGTTTGTTTGTCAGAGAGCTGTAACTGCGACATGTGAAACCGCAGTCCCATAACCACTGTATTGCCCACACACAGTAAACCAACTTAAGACAGAGCTGCCCACGCCGTTGCCTGTAAACACTATCCGTGATTTATAACACCGTAGAAGTCAGAATAAAAATTAAGCTGTTACATTTTAAAGAAAGTCAGTGTTCTGTGCTTGTTAATAATGAAGATGCATAAGAATACAAAAAAGGTTCATAATCATGCCCCTTAAGCGGTGCTGGGGGTGTCTTTCATATGGAATTTACATTTACTCACCAGGTGCATTTATGCAAAGCACAATATGATTGAGAAGGCAAGGTCAGACAGTCCCTGGGAGTTAAAGGCTTTGGTCAATGCTGAAATCACTCTACTGACCACGGGGTTCAAACCTGCGACCTGCCGATGCCAGGAGAAGCAGCCAAACCCACCAAGCCACACACCACCTCACTAGCCAGTCCTCAGCTTTTTGAGTTACCTTCCTGTTAAGAGCTGATTTACACCAGCTCAACTTGGATCCATCCATCCATTTTCTGTAACCGACTGTCCTAATTAGGGTGGTGGGGGTCCGGAGCCTACGGGGGCGAAAGGTAGGGAACAACCCAGGATGGGGCGCCAAGTCATCACAGGGCACATCAACTTAGATTTTGTCCTAATATTAGCTTCTCTTAAGCAATTAAGCTGAGGGACAGTGAAAATCCCCCCCCCCCCCCGATGGACCGGGGTTCCCAACCATAGAATTAAAATTCCAATTCTGGAATGAGATGCTTTCCTCGTCTCTCTGACCTCAGCATGCACCCCCCGCTTAATGCCGCTCATGGTTACATCAGAATGCTGCTTTTATGCCACCGAAAGATTCCAAAGCAGATAATATGCTGACATTGCAGGAGGCTTGACAATAACTGCAGCAAATTCAGCTGATGGAAGCTGTGGTAGATAATGAGTGGCAGAATAAAGGTGCATAACGAAACAGAGAAAGAAAGGGGATTAATTCATCTGAAAAGGGCGTTTAGGAGTTAAAGCTAATTTGGGTCACCTGCTCCTAGTCCCCAGTGTAAATATAATTCAGTGTGTTCTGTTTATTTCCCCCACTAATGCGAGTCAACAACCTGACACCAGCCAAAGACCTACAGCAGAAAAGTGCCCGTTTGTAATTTCATTTTGCATTTGAATTTCTCCTCAAAACCAGATAAAATTCCGCCTTTATTTTTCATGTCACCATTAAGCCCGAAAGGAAAATGTTTCACAGATAAATGTGACTCAATGCAATCGAAAAACTAAAAATGCCTAAAGTCTGGTATTTTGTTTGGTTACTTATAGTTAGGGTTAGGGCTGGGTAGGGGTTAAGGTCGTTAGGATTAGGATTAGAGTTTTCCTCTAGAAATGAATGGAGAGTCCCCACAAAGACACAATTATAAACCTATGTGTGTTTGTGTGCTCTGCATTGGACCAGCATGCCATCCATCATGTCCAATGCCTTGTTTCCTGGGTTCCTATGGTTGGGTTTCTGACTTACCCTGCCCAGTACTGCAGTGTTTCCCAATCTGGTCCCCGGGGGTCCACAGACAGACCATGTTTTTGCTCCCTCCCAGCTCCCGGAAGCAAAAACGTGGACTGTGTGGCAGGGAGCTTAGAGGGAGCAAAAACGTGGACTGTGTGGCAGGGAGCTTAGAGGGAGCAAAAACGTGGACTGTGTGGCAGGGAGCTTAGAGGGAGCAAAAACGTGGACTGTGTGGCAGGGAGCTTGGAGGGAGCAAAAACGTGAACCGGCTGTGGGTCCCCTAGGATCAGATTGGGAAATACTGCAGTACTAAGTACAAGGTAATGGAAGTTGGCTGGATGCATGTTGAATTGTAGCTACATTTAATTTATTAATTAGCTCTTAAATTAACAAAGAATGTTCTTGCTAAATTGTTTTATATTTGGTACTGGTTACATCAATATCCAGGTAGTTTTAAAGCTTTTTAATTCTGGGCAGTATAAGGCTTCGAGCATGCGGGTTTCTCAGGAAAAAAACTAAATAAAATAATAAAACAGGCAAATTAGATACATGTCAAGAGACACTGACCCATCCGGTACATTAATTATTGACTGATTTATTAATAATAAAAGCAGCTTTTCTATTTTTGATCTGTTACGAGTTCATCCCAAAGTATTACCGGACCTGTATCTTCTCTCCTTCCAGGAGGAGTAGGCCATCGGAAGAGGACGTGACCGGGGTTTTGGGTTAAACTCGGCAGCAAAGGAATTCAGAGTGATTTAATTACGGTGGGGCAGCAAATCACGAGGCTATCGGCCCTAAACCCCCTCCAGGTGGAGAGTGCTTGAGCACTTCTCCTCTCCGCACTGACACGCATCCTGCTTAGGACAGTTCCCGCATTAGTGAGAGTGTTCACCACAGCAAGCTGCCAGGCTGACTATCCTGGGTCATCGCAGAGGATTTCCCTCTGAGGTTCCAGCCACACGTGACAAACTCAGAACAGCCCGGTTTCATCTCGTCTCCTGTTGCCATGGCAGCTTGACCAGCCTTCCCTCAATCCCCAGTCTCCCTGTTTGCCCATGTGGCGATGTTCCCTTTTGGAGCTCATGTTGGTCAATTGAGTGTTGCATGCTGGAAGGCTTCCGCCCAGCTGTGACAGAACAGTAAGAGCATATGAAAACAGCTGATTGCCTTTGTACCCGCAAGAGATGTATGGGTGAGGCTGGCCTTGGTGGTCTGATTGTGGGGGAAATGAGAGGATCATATGTATTTGGAGATTCTTTTGTTTTGGTTCTGGTTACACTCCTCATTAAGGGGGAAAGTGTGCTATGTCTGCTACATATACGCCTACTGTTTAATTTAACGAAGCAAAAAAGGGTTTTATCCTAGTTCCTATGGAAGAGAATTATGGACTCATTCAGTCTTTACTGGATTTCAGAGTATCTTGCCAGTCGAAGGTCAGATGATGTATTGTTAGGGCATTGTGATTGGTTATGAATGATACAGGCATGGAGCTTGTAGCCAATGGGCACTCTCTGACTGGAATGTTTCTCTGTTTTCATGGCCTTTCCTTATTAGCATCATTCTCTGTCTCTCTCTCCCCCCCCCCATCCTGTTCATCGCTGACCCACTCTGGTTAAGACGCTACAAAGCGTGTCACTGAGGGAGCCAACATGGGTCGGCGAAGCAGAGCGAGATGATTTAATTCTCCCTGCTTTTCAGCCAGCCCACTGGACTTTACAGTTCTTCAGTTTAACAGCCAATCGACTTCCAGGGCAGCGCTCGAATAGACCGGGGGAACAATACATGGAACTGCCCGTGACCCGTATCGGCTCCAGAACATGACCTGGCCTGTTATTCTCCAGCCCCCTGTCCCGTCTGGAGAGTAACTGCCCAATCTACTACCAGAAGAAGCCTCGTCACCCAGCCTCGCTCCTGGCAATGTGCCAATATTTGCTTTTCTTCTCCAGCTTTTGCACTTTTCCAATGAGACCAAATTTGGTGAGATTCTCACCACTGGGAGCATATTTAACATCCCGTGTAAGGTTCAGCGTTCTGAGGAAATCCCCCAGTCTCACTTTGCTCAACATTTTATTTTTCAGACTCAGAAAGGGTTTCTGCGATAGCGCCCACAGCATCTGTGTGACCTATAAGGACCTATACAGCAAAATACACCAGCAGACGCTCCAAAGCCTCACTGGTTGTATCACTAAGCTACTGGACAGATATAAATAAGCAATACTGATATAAAATATTTATTATTTCAGCCCCACAAACTGGGCCTCCACACGACACAAGAACCCCAGTTTACAAGAGAAATGAAATAAAGTTTAGATTTTATGGGCATCTTCAGTATAACACACAGTTTCAGGACTTAAACAGTGTGGTCCCAATCATAGTTTTTTTTTCAGCTATCCGGAGCCATAAATCTAGTAACTTTTCAGAAAAGAGACTAAGCCAGAGCAGGTAGCCCTGAATTAGCAGAGGCAGAATCTGGGTACAATTACACCAAAATTAGATTAGAATGAGCCTTTTTAACAAGGCTGCCATAATTTAGAATAGGTTTGGTGGTGGGGTAGCATGCCTGCATCTGCCTTTCTGTGCAACTTGCTGCTTTTAGCAGCTTATTGTTTTAACTGAAAATCTTTCAGAAACTTGAAGATATTTAATGAAAGAGATGCATTAAGATATTCAGAGCAACACAGAGCTTGGCCAGATTAGCTTGGACGCTATTGAAATATCGTCATTACTTTCTGCACACAAATCCAAGTTTATCAGCTCTACTTTAAACTCTGCTCTGTTATGGTAATCACACCCAGGTCTTGGCAGCCTGGAGCAGTCAGTTTGTCACTCTCCACAAACCCATCCATCCATCCATCCATCTTCCAAGCCGCTTATCCTACTGGGTCGCGGGGGGTCCGGAGCCTATCCCGGAAGCAACGGGCACGAGGCAGGGAACAACCCTGGACAGGGGGCCAGCCCATCGCAGTCCACAAACCCATAAAAAAGTTAAATTGTGTGAAGTGAAAAATTGTGAGTCAGGGAGGTGTGGTTTTTATTTCTGGGGTTGGGAATTTGGAACAATATGTTCAAAACCACAAGCTTATTGCAAGAAATTTATTGCAGCTATTAATAAGTATTTCTGCACAACAAAGTATTATTAGTGCGGTAAATACAATGTGCCATCAGTTGCAAATTTGCAGATTTCATTTACATCATGGAAGACATTCATGCTACACTGTTGACTGTCATAGAACCCCTATGCGCTTATGGGACACCAAG
The DNA here is from genome assembly GCA_026781145.1 of Hippopotamyrus pictus. Taxonomy (NCBI): domain Eukaryota; kingdom Metazoa; phylum Chordata; class Actinopteri; order Osteoglossiformes; family Mormyridae; genus Hippopotamyrus; species Hippopotamyrus pictus. The sequence continues at coordinate 14,389,071 of JAODLC010000038.1, read as the reverse complement.
AAGGCAGAAGCTTTTTCCTGATGGTTCCCACCATCATCTGGCTATGTACAAACTAGCTACCGGCCACTGCAGATTACAGACAGTTATGGGACAGCAAGGTTATGGGGGGGGGGGCTGTCTTTAGACAGGCGGATTAGAGAGGGGCAGCAGCAGGTTATCGGGGGCAGTGTCCAGACAGTGACGCGGGATGGTGAGAGAGAGACAGCCCCCACCCTTCACATGCCAGAAGGGACACAGAGTCACCATTTGTTCCCCTGATGACAGAGTCAGAGTCAGGAAGCTGGAGCTGGAGCTGGAGTGAATCAATAGCAGATTTCCTGATGTGCTGCACCATAAGGTCTGCCCAGATTAGCCTGACAGCTATTTTAGTTCCTGTTTAGTTTTCAATCTCAGCTGCAACCCTAGACAAAACTGCTAGGTTCTACAGAAAACTAGTTAGATTTTCCTAGCATTACTTAAGAAAATCAATTATCAACATTATTTTCATTTTCACATGCCTCCTTATGCTGGTTAGAACATTCATATAGCCTTTCTGATGCGTTTTAATTTTTTTTTTTAATCGTGCTGTTAGGGTCACAGCAGTTCTGTATGTGGTACAGGCCTGTCAAGCTTAGGGTTAGAGGGGAACACTGTACACGTCTGAACTGATTATCTGTTGTGTAAATCCTTCTTTTTGCGTCATTCATTGTGATACTTACAGATTAAATTTTTGATCTATTAAGATATAGTTGAAGCCAGCCATCACATTCAAGAACCCACTTTATAGCACTATAGAGGTTGTAACTGCTATGTTTTTCTTGCAATTAATGGCCTGAAATTAAAGTCTGCCTCTAATTCACTAGCTCCTGATGGTTTGTTTGGCTGGGTTAACTGCTTGCGCCCATATGCACGTTCACATAAATAATCAGCAGCCCTCGCTGCCTTGGGACCTGTTGAAATTTGTTTTCAAAAGAAGGCAAGTCTTAGAAAAATCAAGGCTTTGATAGGTACCTTTCCTGAGAGAGGAAGAGGAGGGGGGCAACCTGAAGACAAAGCCTTTGAAGAGAAAAATGACCCGGGCTGAGACCGCAGACAATCTCCTGATTGCCCTCTCTACATCAATTATATACGCCAGGCGCTGCAGTGACCCTGTGAAATCTGAAACTCCAGGCCTGCTTTCAGTCTGCCCTCTACGGTACCACAGCCCTTGCCTGGCATTTCTCAAGACCGAGTCTATAAATGAAAGGAGCCCCCCACCAATATCCAGGCAACTCCAACCTGACTCCACCCTGACCCTGCCCAGGGCCTGGGAACCAACAGGCTTTCAGGCGGTTTACTAACATGGCATCCCAGAAACACATGCTTCACCTTCCATTTGGTGATAACAATGAAGAATGATTCGATAATCTGACTTCTCATCAGAATAACTGCTGCGATTTCACGACCTATTAGTCATTACGTATATTAATGTTCGTCTCCCATATTTGTCTTCTGTTATATTCAGGGGTCTTAAAACACTTTAGCACTGAAGCCCAAAGCAAATTTGTGATTCTTGGATCAATGGCAACATCTGCATAAACAAAGTTAGAATCCCACACAAAAGCTTTCTGTCATCTGAATGCTGTACCTGTTGCCATATTTCTATACCTAATGGAATGCTTTTATGTTTTGGGCTACGTGTTCCCTTTGATCTCCAGAAATTATAACTCTCTGGGTTATTAATTATTATTTTTTTTATTTTGGAACCGTACTGCTTATACGTGGTTCAGCTGAATGAGGAATTCAAGTACACAGTAATATGAATGAGGACATTCTAAATCACAGAGTAACTAGATTGTTTTAACTGCATCCATACTCACAGAATAAAGAGCACAGGTGCAGGCTGCATGTGCTCAGTACTACTTGAATACAGAAATATTTTTCAAGCTGAGCTGTGAAATCTCATAATAAGAACCCCTATATCCCTATTTCTCCCATAGCCAATGTTACATACTTCATGGTGAAAATACTCCTCTCAGTGAATCCATCCTATTGTTATGTGTATAATAAATACAGCAGAGTCAGATAATAAAGACAACCTAACATTCAAGAACCTCTTTGGATATCTATCAGCGTATCACTGGCTGGCCAACAGTCCCTCACCAGCTAGCTAACAGGGCCTCGCTGGATATCTATCAGTGTATCACTCGCTGGCCAACAGTTACTCACCTGCTAGCTAACAGGGTCTCACTGGGTATCTATCAGGGTATCACTGGTTGGCTAACAGTCCCTCACCAGCTAGCTAACTGGGCCTCGCTGGATATCTATCAGCGTATCAACGACTGGCTAACAGTCCCTCACCAGCTAGCTAACAGGGCCTCGCTGGATATCTATCAGTGTATCACTCGCTGGCCAACAGTTACTC
>JAODLC010000038.1:14362569-14373086 GCA_026781145.1 Hippopotamyrus pictus | reverse complement strand
GGCAGTTAGGCTATGAGCAGTCAGGGTTCAAACGGCATTGTCCACTACGAAACTACACTTAACCTTGAGTATGTGTTTTTACTCTACCATTGATGCTGAAAATACACATACACATTCCCAACAGCAAAAGCAAGAAACAACTCACAAGTCAAATTGTGCCTATGTATTATAGCACACCCTGAGGGTTGTGGGTTCAATTCCGGCCTCTGCATTTGTCTATGTAGAGTTCTCTCCAGCTGTTTCCTCTTAAAGTACATAAAAAGACATTTAGGTAAATTGCTGCCCTTTGATTGTTCAGAGAGATTCCCATCCCGTGCTTCCAGGTAGAGGCTTGCCGTGACTCTGGATGATAGGTGAACACAATGCTTAATACTTAAAATATTGTTAATATTGTTTTAAGATGGCTGTCAATGGATTGAGCTGAGTATTACATGAAATATGTTTCATACGGAAAAGCTTCCCATAGAAGCAATTTGCTTCCTGGCATTTGAATACAAATTTTGGTCCAAGTATTGCTGCATTATAAGTGTGGGCTGTCAAGAGATTTCTTGCAATACCCTTGTGTTTATGCACTTTTTAAAATTATCGTTAACATTATCTAATTTGCGCAGGCCTAGCCACAATATGTTATGACTACTTTGTGACCATTCTGTGTTTAAAAATTAATTTACTTGTTTGTTTGTTGTTTATCTAGTTTAGAAGCCGTGTTGTCTCTAACTGTGATGTTTTTTGTTTGTGTAGCCTGAATACTAAGTCTACTGGAAATGGTTATCGTGTCACTGTTTTAAGCGATTTCCTCTGGGTTAATAAAAGCATCGTGAATCTGAATCTCATGCCAGTGCGTACATGTATATGCAGAGCTGCTGCTAAAGATTTTGGGCCCCATGAAAGCACTTTATATCGGGCCCCCAACCCAGATCAAGTCACTCAGGGGCCCTTGGAATCATCCTAACTTGCCTGCTTTATGGGGCCCCTGTGTATATGGATGGTATGACACTAAAGCTCACTTGAATCGATTAAAGAGCAAATATATGACAAAAGATTCTGAGGCAAAGTTATTGTATGTAGCAGCCAATAATGTAATAACTGTAATATAATATTTTTTATTACATTAATGGTAGGTATAAGGTTTATCTGCTACACCAGCGATAATGTAATAATGAGCCAATAATGCAATAACTTATTACATTATGCAGTTATTTAATTTTTGTTTCTGAAATTTTATCACATTATTGATAAGTTATTACATTATCAAAATTTACTTCATGATATTATCAATCTACTAATTATGCCAGTAGGTATTCCTCCATTTTCCACACGTCTGCCAATAAGGGCTGAGCGAGCGCTCAGTTTCTCAGCGATGGGTAATTCGTACAGCTCCAGCACGTTGGGGAGGTACTTGCACTTATGGCTAGACAAAGAAACTGACTTGTTTCCAGGACATGGGATGTGAGCTGGGGGCGGGGGGGGGGGGGGGGACAGGTAGCTGTAGAAGTGTTATATTTGGCAGATAGCCAGGGTCAGCTGGAGTTTATTAGGAAACCAATATACCCAACTCACTGGGATGACCTTATTTGTTTTTAAAGTTGTCCTGCAATGGCAATAACTCTTCCTGTCTATGAGTGGAGACATTCTTTGTTGGAATCTATTCTCATGTTTGTTACACAAGTCATCTCAGCTCTTGGACGATTCATCTCAGCCAAGGTGATGGAAACTTGAATGACTTATTCTGTATGAGTATTCAGTTATTCTCTTAATCAGGCATTCCAATGAATATTCTGAATGGATGACAATTTTCCAGGAAAAGTGAATGCGAATTCAGTCCTCTTGAGTCTGAACAACTCTTGCTTCATGTAGGGTCATAAGCATTATGCTGAAAGGGGAGGAAAACATCTCAGGAGTTAAGACGTATCAAGGTAAGATGTAAAACTTTTGGTCTTAATCTGAGTCCCCTTAAACATCTCATATAATCTCCCTGGGGCAGGTTTGATGCTTGACTTTCTGATGGTGTGCACTGAAGCTTAAAATGACAATAACAGTCAACAGACAATAACAACAGAAAAGATCACATAATAAAGTGTTTCAAAAATAATAATTAAACAAGGTGCTGCCCATATGGGAAAGACATGTCTCTATTTCAATCAGTCAATCAATCAATCAGTCAATTGATTTATAAAGTACACAAACAAAAGCCACAAAAATGCCACATGACAGAAACATCGCAGTGACCCAGTGCTAGTTTGAAATCGAAGTAACTCAATGGGACCAACCCATTAAAAGCTTTAAACACCAAGAGTAGAATTTTAAACCTAATCCTGAAAATACAGGTCTTTTTGAATCTAACACAATTTTTATAATAATCAATTATAGAATCTAGCAGGTGGGTAAATAATGCGTGTTTTACATGTTGTGCCATTTTACAAAACTCTCACTGAATTAACAGAAACTGACAATGAAATTAAAAGGGTAGAATGATTTCTGAGCCCGGTTCCACTTGACTGGTGTCACAGGGACAGAACGTGTTTGACGTCGTACACTGAGACAACAATGAGAGGTCATAAGGGTCATTATAAAAGCACATGACTCAGTCTTAGTAGAAAGCTCAACATTTCTAAAACAACGGGTGACACTGAGCATTATATCCTGAGAAAATACTGACACAAAGGAAACTGCCAGGAAGCCGGAATTCGGGTGTGTAGTAAGTGACAGTGTGAGCAGGAGTGCCACTCTGGAGCTGACTCACCTGTCCCCACTGCCTGCTGTGCTGCTCTGGTCGCATCAGGAGCAGCGTGTGTCCTGCTTTGATGTGTGCCCTGCTAAACCGATCACTATCTTTAAACAACACATGCCGTGTGGGACCAGTTCTGGGACACTGGGGCAGCACTGAAAAGCCGCTGGGTTTGTAGACTGTGACTGTCACCACTAAACGTGTCTCCCTGACACCTTTACTTATACTGACATAGCAAAAATACATACATACAGTACTGTGCGAAAGTCTTAGGCACTCAAAGAAGACGGTGTTTAAATGATGTTCATCTTGGTGTATAACTATGATATTATATCTGTCAGAGTGTGCCAGCTTAGCCATTTCAAAACCTAAAATCAGCCCATTGCTTGCAGAAACCATCCAATACACCCATGTATCTCTAAACCACATTGTTTGGCTAATCAAAACCTCACTGAGTTATTTACCAAATAAAGTTTATTTATTGAGCTGGTGGTGAAATCCAACAAATACATGGAATGGCTGAGGTGCCCAAGATCCAAAGTGGCGTCCATCCAACAAGATATCAGTAACTATCCTTTTTCTGAGAAAAAATACACTTGCCACCCAGATAAACAGCTTCAAACATTTTCCATGTGCTTTTTCACATTACTGTATATCTGCGAGATCTGGTTTTCCATGTAAGACTCAGCAAGTTTTTACTCTGTCTGGTACAAAAACAGGCATCAGATGTCACATAGTACCCCAGAAATGATACAAATTACACACCAAATGTTTTATTTGGGGTTCAGATATGATTTTGGGACAGCAGGATCACACTTAGGGTGGGGTTATGGTCTCCTCAGGTCAAATTTATTCCCCTTCTTCTGACACTGACACCTACATATCTGAATCAGCCCCCGGACTTTGAGTTCGGCGGGTGGGAGGGTCTGTGTCTGCCCGCATCTGTTAAATGCCCTGGGGCAGAAAGCCTTTACCACATGGGGGCAATCAACTTTTACTGCCTCAGTCCCACTGAATAAACAGGTGTCACCTCGCCTCAAGTGACGTCAGGACGAGAGGCAGGTGGATGCCTCCACCTTCCATCAAAGCCTAAAATTGAAGAACCGAACCCCAAGTTTACTGAGCTCGATATCACAGAAACGAAAAAGAACAATTTCAGAAACATGCATTCACCATGTGTAAAGCGCTTCTCAGTGATCTGCTGCTGAATATATATGCATCTGTCCTGATGAGATGAGAAGTCGAGCACAGAAGACAGTGAAGCAGCTAACTCCCAGTTTACTCTCTTTACTACACCATTTAAAACTGGATAAAGCAGGAGGCTCTCACCGGAATTCAAAGGCCTGGCTTTTGTCCCCCCCCCCAACATACACATACACCACCACTGGGACCTCTGTGTGTCATTTGGTTGGGAAGACACCCAAAGGCGCACTCCCTTCTCTGCCTTCTCTCCCTTCATTGCTTTCTCTGCCTTCTCTCCGTTCTCTGCCTTCTCTCCCTTCGCTCCCTTCTCTGCCTTCCCTCCCTTCTCTCCCTTCTCTACCTTCTCAGGATGCCGACCTTGGGCAGGCAGGTTGCCAGGGATCAGCAGACTCTACAGAGAGGTGACAGTGAGGGAGTGAGCTCACACAGAGTCACACAGACATACAGTGCACAGTAATCAAGTGTTACATTTAAGCCTGGAAATTAAAAACATAATATTTCAGGGGAAACTTTTGCGCCCACTGTCTAAAAAAGGGTTGCATTTAAAAAATTTTAGGGGCATTTTTTAAGAATAATTAAAGTAATTAATGCATAAAGGCATAAATTAATTTGTTTGTTTTTAATGTGAAATGAGCCCAGATTAAAATGCATGCAGTAATCACTACCTTGTGCCAACATGCGTAAATAAAAAGCATTCTATTGCTGTTTCAAAGAGAAGTGATGTGGTCTGTGCATAGAATATAAGTGATGTGGTCTGTGCATAGAATATAAGTGATGTGGTCTGTGCATTGAATATAAGTGATGTGGTCTGTGCATAGAATATCATCCGTATGTGAGAGAAAGCAGGAGACAGTTCAAACTATTTAGGCTTTTATTTAGCTGTTAATAACATATGTATATGTATCATACATTAGTTTATAGACAAAGTGAAAACTTCATCACAGTCTTAACTAGTTTATGGTATTTTTTTAAACATCCCCTTTAAAAACTGTTGAAGGTCTCTGAAAAATATTTGGAGAAATAAAAGTCAGTGTTTTACAACTGTAAATGCAAACCAGTCCCTGCAACAAAATAAAACAAGCAGTGTGACATAGGGGGCGACATGGTGGTGCAGTGGTTAGCACTGTTGCCTCCCACCTCTGGGACCCAGGTTCGAGTCTCCGCCTGGGTCATGTGTGTGGAGTTTGCATGTTCTCCCTGTGTCATCGTGGGGTTTCCTCTGGGTATTCCAGTTTCCCCCCACAGTCCAAAGACATGCTGAGGTTGATTGGAGTTCCTAAATTGCCCATAGGTGTGAATGGTGTGTGTGAGTGTGCCCTGCGATGGGCTGGCCCCCTGTCCAGGGTTGTACCCCGCCTCGTGCCCATTGCTTCCGGGATAGGCTCCGGACCCCCCGCAACCCAGTCGTATAAGCGGGCTGGACAATGGATGGATGGATGGATGGATGGATGGATGGATGGATGATATAACTTTGCCTCCATCAACTACACCATGAGAGGCTTACTGAACAGACTGATTTTAGCTATGAATTCTGGGAGCCTGTGCAACGTCACGACCAAAGCTCTCAGGTTGTTTACAACCAAGCAAGAATACTACTGGTTTTAACACACAATAAAACATATATCGATATAAGTGGTATTGTGTCATGCTATATCTTGGTTTGAAAATATATCGATATACCGTGGAAATTCGATATATTGCCCAGCCCTAAGCAACTGCAAAAGTCGTTGATGGGTGGGTGTTGATGTCATGGGTCAGCAGCCGGTCCACAGCCATGACCCTGGCAGTGATCGGATTTGTTTGTTTTCAGACTTTATTAAAAAATAAAATTGGCCTCTGCCATGAAGGCCTATCATAGCAGTGTTACATAGTAGTATGTAGTTGCAATTACATGTTACAAAACTCAAAACTATATGTACCTACATTGTGTGAACAACACAGGTAGTATGAGATGGAAGTTAAATGAAATGAACAAAAGAAAATGATGCCTAAAGATTAGGATATTGGCCTAAACTGGCAAATATTATGTGCATTATGTACACACACACACACACACACTTTCACTGTGCAAATACAGCAATGATTATACCAGATTAAACATATGAACTGCAGAAAAGGCATGAAACTGGTTAAATGCAAACTAAACTAACTGCCAGTAAATATTGATTGGAAGAAAACTATGGCATTTATGAAAAGACAGCAATGAAGAGGAAGACCTAAAGGGTTGGTTTTAGGCCAGAAGGAACACCTCAGAGGCTCTGTTTATGTGTTTTAAAGAATTATTTTGTGCTTAGTGTGGCTATACTGCGGGAACAAGTGACAGAAACGTATATAATGAACAAGGAAAGGCATGCCAAACTCACAGACTTACACAGCAGCACAGAGGGACCTGAGAGGCAGAAAAAGGGCTGAATTATTGGCTTTTCCCTTAACAGAAGGAGGTGGAGGAACCACATCACATGGGAGATGTCACATCACGCGCATCACACCCGTAGTCATGGCCAGACGCAACATCACGCGCATCACACCCGTAGTCATGGCCAGACGCAACATCACGCGCATCACACCCGTAGTCATGGCCAGACGCAACATCACGCTCAAAATTCCATAAAACACATCGTCAGAAGCTGACAACTTAATCGAGGCTTCTCCAGCATCCTCTCCGAAAAGCCTCCTCATGAGTCTCATTTGTCTTACAGCAAAATTAATTAGCGTTGATTGAGCTGTAACAAAAATGTAGAGAACCACATCAGTTAATAGTTACAAAATGTTACATGCATAGGGTTCAATAAGATTTTTTTACATAAATATATACAATATATAATTATGTAAAAAAAATATATTCCATTAAATGTATATGGTTCATTTACATGGTTATTCCCTCAACAACAAAAAAATCAGTATTATGCCTAATTGTGATCAAGCAATTATTCTGTTAATTACTCAGGGTCTGTGGGCTTTCCAGAAATCATTAAATAAAGAATTACAGAGCTCAAAATAATTTTAACTCTACTGCGAATTTTGTATTGGTACCAGTGCATAGATATAACAGTGATTAAGCCAGTATCTAATTTTTCATACCATCCAGAAATGATACCACGGTAAAGCATTTTATTCCAGCATTTTGAAATCGTACAGAATGCCAAAATTTCTAAATACCATGGTACACCAAAAATACCACAGTATACCCTAAATACAGCAGTATACTGTATCACTGTAATACTGCCCATACTGTACTTAACTGAGATATGTCATCTAAAAGTCATCATTTCATCATAATTTATTAAGAGCTCAGCTGGAGCAGAAACTCAGTGACAAACACTCCCATGAAAAGCACGTTTGACGAACTCTGCAATGATCAATCAGCAACAATTAGAGATATACCAACAAACAGGCAAAAATTCTGTTCAACTGATATATTTGTAATGGCCTCTCCAGTGAAACCCAGCTCTGCTCAAAAGCCATCTGGTGAATGTCACAACCTCATGAGAATGTGACAAATGATAACGTGGCTACAAGACTGACCAGTAATAAAATTTTATGGATCAAGCAATTTTATCGACAGAAGTCTTTTGTTATCACAATAGTTGAACATGATCGTCAGTGTTTGCAATGTTGAATAAAACCCAAGATTTAAGCTTCTTGGACCTATACATACCTCAAAACTGAAGGCAGTATGTTTAATGCAAATTCAACTTAAAAGAGTACAAAAAGACTTTGTGTAGTAAACATTCTGTCAGGCATCTGTATAGACAGCATAGATACTGTAAGCCCTAAGGAGTACTGGCACTGAAAGAAACATCACACATCTCCCTAAGGCTCACAGGTTTCATCTTTCAGACCTTCAAGAAAGTTCACCTGTGATGCAAATCACACTGGTGAAAAAAACAGCTGAGGTCTATACCTGGAGGAGTGTAGATCTTCTCTCTTGAAGTCTGAACTACTCTCTAAGCCAGACCTGGGCAAACACCACCCCATGGGCAACATCGGGCACACACAGCAATTTTACTGACCCTTGAGCCCAAGAAAATTAAAAAAAAGTTGAACATAAAAAAATGCACTGGTTCTATTGTTTTCTGCATGTATTTCAAAGGAAAAGGCTGGGGACCACCCCCCCCCCCACAGATAATAACTGCTCATGCCTGAAGGACAGTGTCAGCTATGCTTATGAGATCTGCAGTACTCTATTAAGCCAATGGGACAATCCTGGGCTTGGGCATCACACCTGAACCTGACCCTCCAGGCAAAAAGGCCTGTGCTTAAGGAGCCTGGACGTCATACCTAAAGGACAGGATGAGTGCAGGCATTTGCTCATGAAAGTACAACATTACTAGCAGATGCCACTGACACACCCCTGAGGTCCCTACTGGCTGCACCATGTCAGCAACATGTCCCAGTCAGAGGTGCCACATGCCTCAGAATCATGCATCTGCAGTGTCGTCTCCTTCAGGCCGCTGGGCTTCATGCACAGCACGTGTGATCTTGGGGAGTCACAGTAAATGTGCAGGATCTCCCTCCAGGGGCAGATTCACGTGGTAGACAAGAGCTGGTGCGGCGAACCCATGCAAAGGTCAGACTGCGTTCTGCGCTGTTACTATGCAGATTTTGGGGAAAACAGGTTCCCCTCCCCCCCACAACAGACTAACAACCAAAGCAGAGGAATGCAAAGGAACATTCTACAACCAATATAGACATCTACTTTGAAACTCACAGTGTCAGTGAGGGAGTTCTCCATCAAAGTTACTCTACAACAGAATTTTCCATTAATCTGAAATTAATCTAAATTATTTTCACACCTAAACATTAAGAATTACATTAAGTTGGAAAACTATACTTGAGCAAAATTCTGTCATTTGCTCTTTAGTTTTGAACAGATGTCATGTAGACACAAGTTGCTTATTGGATATGTTGGATCTTTAGGCTCAAGGATTGTAATACTTTGTACACTTTCAAATGCAAAGTTACACATAAAATTTATATTGAATTATCCACCCAACCATTTTCTGTACCCACTTGTCCCATTCAGAGTCGTGGGGGTTTGAAGCCCATCCTTGAAGACAGGGAAGGGACAGGACCCTAACCCATCACGGGGCACACAGACACCTATGGGCAATAAGTCCAATTCACCTTAGCATGTTTTTGGACTGTGGGGGGGAAACTGTAGTACCCGGAGAAACCCCCCACAGCAAAGAACACATAATTAGCAAGCTTATTTTAAGATTATTCCCCATTTTGTAGAGGTGCCTTATGGAATGAGAGAAACTCGCAGGTAACTTAGTGCTCTCGGTACATGTGATAGCAACATGAATGATGACATCACTCCCTTTAATCACATGCAGTCTGGAGAACATACATGCTATACTCAGTAAATGAAGAGGGTTTGTAAAAGGAGAGATAAAGATTATCATTATATCTTTAACTCCCCACCCAAACACAGGGCATTGTCACCCCTTCTGTATGTCTACAATTCTGTCTAATATTCAACGTCAATGTCAATTTTCCCCACAACCTTCAAACAAGGGCACAAGGAGCTATTTCACATTTTGAATAATATTTTTTCTTTCCCCTCTTAAAAATTGCAAAGTAGATGTATGCAGGTAACACAGTCACATTTATGTCTGCATGTTCCTCTACACGTACACGTAACACGTGTGTGACCTTGCCAGTCCTCATACTGAATGTTCATGTGCCCCAGCCAAGCAGCGTGAAGTAAGATTCATGAATATTCCGCACACGTTTACCCGCTGTGCCGAAAAATGTCTCCACCCATAGCCACGTAACAGGAAGTCAAAATGAGACGGTATGTTAATTCCATAGCACGTTACGTTTAATGAACATTAAGACCTTGAAATACCATAAAATGTTTAAACTGAAACACTATCTCAGTGAACATCAACGAGACATCCTGGCATTCTTTATCATTTTTCATATTTTACCCCTATGGAAAAAAATCACAATTAAAAAATCTGGTCACTAGTTTATTCTACGATCTCTTTGTTCTGTCGTGGTGCTGGTAGATGTGGTGAAAAATGCATTTAGAGCCCGCTGGAGAGGTCTTCGTGACCAAAAGGCCACGAGAAGCTGCATTCCGAATCTCTCTGTGATGTTAAAGCGGGGCACAATGAGAGCGAGCCTCTGGAATGTTAAGTCTTGCCGGGGGGGCTACCGAGGCGACGAGCACCATCTCTGCTCTCTCCTCCCCACACGCTCTGCTGCATCCCCGCTCTACAGAAGGCGGCTCTACGCCGAGGCTCTGCGTTATTTAACTGAGCGCTTCCTGGCAACAGTGAATATTTGTCTTCGATTCGCCACTGTGGTTAAAGCCCTGCCGTACCTGCCCGGGTATGGGCTGTGCCCTCCTTGGCGGCCCACCATAACAAAATGCTTGAAGGGAAGGTGTTCAGCCCCCCTATGCTCCGCCCCCCCCCCCAAGGCCCCATGAAGCTGGGTTTGCTCCAATAAACAGGGAATGGCCAGGCCAGGGGGTGTGTAGTGCTGAAAACCCAGTGCATCTCAAGCACAGAGCACACTCTGCATCTTCTCCCTGACAACCACCACCCCCCACCCCCCCCCCCCCCCCCCCAGC
>JAODLC010000038.1:14323997-14354955 GCA_026781145.1 Hippopotamyrus pictus | reverse complement strand
GGGGGGGAATAAATGGCCTTATTTTAGTTGAACAGGAATACCTAAAGGCAGACTTCTTTGAAGCATACTCAAAGCAGCCGGTGGCTCGGAAATTAGCTGAACTCAGAATGAACCCTCGCTATCTACCCTGTACGATGCTGGAGCCTGTTTACACTCTTCTTTGTGTGCATCTGATGGGCAGGATGAGGATAGACTGGGGACGGTCTCCTAAATTGCTTATGGACCCGTGAGCATGGTAATCCTAGGGAAGAAAAATATGAATCGGAAAACAGTCAGGATTTGGTATTTACAGAAGACCCAGTATTTGAGCCTCTTAGAGAGAATGGTCTCTGGGGGAAATCTGGATATAGTGCCTTATTAATTATTGATTAAATATATTCCAAACAAAAGTCAGCCTTCACAATGAATTGCTAAACATGGTCCAAATTTATTAAAATGCACAACAGGCCTGAGTCCTGAATCCTGGTGTACCAGGAAGAGCATTTGTACCCTTTGTATCTGATGTTGGGCTGTACTGGGCAGGACGGAGGCGCCGGCCAGCAGTGTTTAATCAAGCCACATGTTTGATTTAAAAACATGACATAAAAATGGACCACGGCCTCTTTAATTCACAAATTTGAAAACAATAGAAAACAAACTCAAAAGATAACTAAAACCTCAAAGAAACACAGGATCTCCAAGAGCTTCTTTCAATACCCCTTCAGCACTCACCCACGTGACCTCACCTTAAAACCCCATCGGTGCCAGTTCGTTTACTCAGGGCCAGCTGAGTTTCAATAACTAGATTCTGCAAGTACAAGGCAGATGAAAAATCACCACAGAAGCACGAAAGGCTATCCAAATTCAGACCGATGCCATCACTCTGTCTCCCTCCAGCTCACACCTTACCGACAGTCTGTTACGTTCAAGATTGCCAATGTGTGCAGTTCTGCTATGGTCAGCAGAATGAGAGCCAATGCACAATAAATGGCAATTTTGAGTGTCCAACTGTTCCTCTTTGAGACTGTAATCCAGAAAAACCTCCACAAAAAAACATAATTCAGAAAACAATTTCAACTTAACTTGGTCTCTGTTGGAAACCGTCTCAGATTCACATAATTGCCACTGTTACTCCAAAGGTACACACTTTATCAGGAGAGCCCATTGGTCCAAACCTAACTGGAAATCACATAAAATAATGCTCTTTATTATAAAACATTTTAAATGCTATATATCACAGAAAATATATAAATATATATCTGTACTTATACTGGAAGGACAAGTACTTTCAAAAGACCTATGATTTTCATAGCAGGCACCACATACTGCAGTGAAAATAATGAATGTACTTAAAATTTCCCATAAAGCATCCATAAATATTAATAAGTAGGTCTTAGATATATTTATTAGATTTAGATTTCCAGCACCATTTTATAGACCTAGCTGTAGCCGTCCTGTTGCACCAAGTCGATATTTTGCTTTTATTTTGTAAAATGTCGTTTAACTCAGGCTCAACCCAAAGGACAGTGTGACCCCTGTTTAAACACCCCATCAAATGGCTCTGTAATTTCCTATTCATTATTTTAAAGATTAATTTTTCGGTATAAGAACATAAGAACTATACAAATGAGAGGAGGCCATTCGGCCCATCAAGCTCGCTTGGGGAGAACTTAACTAATAGCTCAGAGTTGTTAAAATCTGATCTAGCTCTGATTTAAAGGAACCCAAGGATTCAGCTTGCACTACGTTATCAAAATAAAATATATAGGTCACCACAACTTCTAAATGTTGCATAATCTTTATGATGCATAATTGGGTAAATGGTTATTTTATTTCCATGCCAAAATGATGTGTCATTCTTGAATATTTTTTTCCAAGTTGCTCAATCTGGAGTATAATTTATAATAAATAAACAGACATTAGACAGGAAGGTTCAGAAATAACAGCTGCAAGTTTTGAACAATGCTGGTCTTCATCCTGGAACTTTGTTGATGCATAAAAAGAGAGAAAAAAATGGTAGATTTGGGAGTGCAGAAGATGACAATCAGGAGTTAAGATATTGCGCTTTCAATGAAACAAACATGTCAAACCATTGACAAGATGGACAAATAAGTATCCCGCCAGCATGACATGCAGAACCATGGACTGAAAATAAACATACCTTCATAGATGTTAGTGCTGCAGAATCAGTGCTCTCAGAAGTCATTCAGGGAAGAGATACATATATATTAAACAACATAAACTGACAAAGGACAGGAAGTGTCCATACATGCAAGAGACACTGCAGTCTCACTTTCCTTTTATTTATTGAGTACTCAGCAGCATAAGTTTGAGTAGAAGTAAGTAATATCTGGATACCTTTAAATTTCTCTCACTTATATCTATAAAAATAGTCATTGAGGGAATCAAGCACAGTGACGCAATGAGTCATGTTGTTGCTTTATACCTTCACGGTGGCGGGGGTTCGAATCCCATTCATGGAGTTTCTTGCATGTTCTCCATTTGCTGCCCAGGTTTCCTATGGCTTCCTCCCACGGTCTTAAGACGTGGAATTAGGTGGACAGACGTTTCTAAATTCCCACAGTTTGTGACAGTTTCAGCAATCTTGACTAAATAAATGCTTGGGAGATGGATGGATGGATGGATGGATGGATGGATGGTAGTAGAAAAATTATTTCTTACACTAAAAGGAAATATCTTAAAAAAAAGATTTCTTAAAGAAATAACTAATCCAACACCCAAACACAAAATAATAAAAATCCTGCTACTATACTATAAAACCACAAGCATACTTTAAATATAAATAAAAGAAAATGCTAAATGCACTGTATTTTAAAACCATATCTGAATATTCTATTCTAGAGATGATGAAGTTGATGACAGACGTTTAGAGTTGATTCTGATTAGATGCTGACGGCTGATTCTTTTTATGTCTTTAGATGTTCAGTCACATCTGCCAGTGAGCTGAGGGGGCTGAACATCACTCAGCCCAAGTCACACAAGAAGTCGTGCACCTGCCAAAAGTTTGTTCGACATTCGGCTTAAGGATCCTCTGAGGTGAAGTGGTCAACGAAAATGGGGGAAAAAGGCATCTTGACCGGTTTCTGCACTGCGCTTAGCGGCAGGAATCCATTGCTGGGGGCCTTTTCACGGGATGCGTGTTTAGGAGAAGCGGCTGGGTCCTTCAACCGGTCAGACAAAGGCGATTGGTCGCAGGGTTTCCAGCTGGGCCTCCAAGGAGATCCTCTCCTGATGCACCTCCTGAAGAGGAACCGTTAGAGGGACCTTGAAGTCAGCTAATAAGGAGGCGGAACAGGAGGAATGAAATTACAGTGCTGTGCAGGGGTGGTTCATATGTGTGTGGTTCAGACAGGAACAGTGCTGTGCAGGGGTTAGGGTTAGGGTTGTGGGGTTCAGACAGCCAATTCCGCAGTGCTGACTGACAGGAACTAACAGGGGCGGGGTGGTGGTGTGGCTCAGCAAGCTAGGCCTCTGTCTGAGTCCCATCCTCGGCAGAATAGTTACATCCCTGTGCTCCCACCTCAAGCCTCACTCTCAACTGTGTACTTGTGTGTGTGTGTGTGTGTGTGTTTGTCTCAAATATGATAGTATGCAAAACTTCATTTCAAAGCTGGGAACTGGTCCTTTAAGCCAGTGTTTCTGAACCCGGTCCTCAGGGACCCCCAGATAGTCCACATTTTTGCTCCCTCCCAATTCACTGCCAGACAGTCCACATTTTTGCTCCCTCCCAATTCCCTGCCAGACAGTCCACATTTTTGCTCCCTCCCAGCTCCCAGTAGGGAGGCAGCACATGGACCCTCTGGGAGTCCCTGAGAATTTGAGAAACACTGCTTTACACTGACTGTCAGAGACAGAAGAGTGAGGTAGGGGCAGCTGGGGCTCTCTAACTACCAGCAGGCTATAGCACACTTCATACTCAATCTGGGCACAAAAATACTTAAGGACTTAAAAAGGAAGCCATTTCCTTTATGAGAATTTAGGGTGCTGTCGTGCATGTGGTTATTTCACTGCTGCATGATATTTTTTTCTGTGGGGTGTTTCGGGTGTGAATTGACATGAAAACTATGGCAGCCCCCCCACCCTGAGGCGTCTGCCATGCTGGCCTTCCCACTACCGAAACAGACATAGCACAGACTCAACGCTGGCTTTCTCAGAACTCAGAGGAATAACGAAAATAATTCACTTCCTCGAGTCATACACTGTCCCTCCGGAGCCTGAATATATACCCTTCAAGTTATTCAATCATGCTATGTTTCAGTCTGAAACCTACCTTAGACTCTGAACAATTAATAGATTTTTACAAGGGGATAGTGCCAGTGCTTCAAACAAACAGGGGTGTGAGTTTGACATGTGTTTCTGGGGAGACATACAGGAGACCGACAAACATACACAAAAAATGCACACACACAGGGCACACACACAGAGCGTGCACACACACACACACACACACGCACAGTAGACAGAGACACAGAGCAGTGACCTTGAGCTTTTGCTGTAGCTCACTGTTGATCCTTGCCAGCACCGCATTGGTTTCTTTGTTCTTACGAATGGCTGTCTGGATGTCTTTCTTCTGTCTGTTGGGCAGCCTGCTGAAAGGGAGAGAAGAGGCAGACAGCAGTGAGAACTGTCGACTCCTGAGGCAGCCGTTATCTGTCCACTCCCGAGGCAGCCCTAAAATGTCCATTAATAAGGCAGCCCTTAAATGTCCATTAAAACAGCAGCCATTAACTGTCCATTCATGAGGCAGCCCTTAAATGTTCATTCATGAGGCAGTCCTTAACTGTACACTCAAAAGGCAAACCTCAAATGCCCATTCACAAGGCAGCCCATAACTGTCCACTCACATGGCAGTCCTGAAGATAACTGAACTTTAATAACACCAAACCACTATCCCCCCCAAGGTAAATAAAAATAAAGAAAGTTGCACTAACTGTGTAGTTGCACACATTGTCCAATGTACAGGGGTTCATTAAATGCTTTCCAGAAAAACCTGAAACTTTTGGGCAACTCTAGTACTGACTCGGCAGATTTTAGCAGACTGCTGTTAAAACACCGGAGTGTTTTGAGAGTGTGACTAGTGAGAGACATGATACAGATTAGGGTTTCTCATCCCGTTCTCTGGCCATTATTCCCCTGAGTGGCGGAAAGCTGGGGGGTTTTGAGGAGATGTTGGTTAATTTCAAAAATAAACAACATGTTTTCAACTTTTTATGACCCCCTCAAGCTGACACTTTCTGTTCACATTTGAAAGAAATTGAAAGAGTTATGAAAAAGTCATGGAAAAAAATTATGAAACTGCCGTTCGATCTGCCGTATGACATAAACCAGTCTGCGGACATTCAAAGGTTGTGAACCCCTAATATAGAGAATTTGTTCTAGCTATAAGTACAGCCAGGTATGATGTTTAAACACTTATAAATAATGTTTTTAATTTAAATAATTACCATTTTACAATGCATTCTCTAATGCTCTGTTCCACTAGCAAAATTTGTACATTTTCACCACAGTACTGTACTTATTTTCATATCCACTTGCTTATTTATTAACATTTTTATATGTTTACTTATTTTTATATAGAAATTATTGTATGTTGTACTGTGCATTGTCTATTCTCGTCTTTTGCGTAGTTGTGTGCTACACAGTCTGTAACTACAAACATAATAGAACATAACAGAAGTATTCGAATTCTGATTATCTGCTGAATTAAGGGCTTGAACATTCATTATCAGCTTTGTTCTTCAGTTTATACCAATTCCTGAATTATTCCAGTTGGTCACAGCTTTGTATTTCTTCATGGTAAAATCTGAATAAGGTGGTCACTTTTGACTGGATCTAGCCCTCCCAGAGAAGCCAGCCCCAAGCTTTACCTTTGGGCCTGTCTGGTCCCGGTGGTGGATGCGGTGACAGAAGGTTGGGCAGGGTCCAGACTCTGGCTCGCATGGCGGTACTTCTTGTGTGTTGATTTCTGCTGCAGCTGCTGTGAGGACCCAGTATCCTGTGACACAGTGAATGACAGCAGTAAAACAGATGAGGTCATTCCAATCAGCAACCCTCACTGGTATGACTCACCACTGCAGGAAAATGTTAATTTATAGAACCAACAGTACTACTAAGACCTGATATCATAAATGGACCAGGACATGGTGCCTGTCAAGTCATGTGACCACACAGCTGCTTTCCCACATGACTTTTCATCATGTGAGAGAGGATCCAGTTGTCCATGGAGGAGGACTGCTATATTAATATATTTTAGGAGAACTGCTTCACATTTAATATAAAATACACTTTGCAATATCATTATATAATGAGTGGAAGTTATAATAGTTTAATCTTTATAACACATTTTAAATGTTAAAAATAATCACTTTGGAATGATAGCCTTAGTAACACCAGAACAGACAGCACAGCAAAAATTTATTATTGTACAAAAGAAATACACTGTAATGTAACATGCAAGATCACCAGTACCCATTTTAACATAATACTGATAATTTTCAGGATGTTACTGTAAGGCACTGTGCAAACTGCACGGTACAGAAAACATTCATTCCCCAAGAGGTCCATTAGGATCAGCACGTACCGTTTTGGTGTGGATCCTGTCCTCAGTCCTGCCTGCTTTGCAGAGGGGTCTCTGTCCGCTACTTTTGATGGGACTTTTCTCCTATGACGCAAAACCAAAGAGGGGTTTCAGCCACCAGCAAGGCTGCAGTGCCCCTCTAATGTAGCATGTAAAAACACATCACATTTTAATTCACAGGCAGCATGGTTGTGAATGAAGCAAAAAGTGATTCAGTTTTACACTGATAAATCAGGGTGTGTTCGGTAGGGTTATTCTAACACATGACCATGCGAGATCCAGGTCATCATTCAAGAGCAGGGGGGTCGATGCCTAAAACACTCATTGCCTTGTTCTCTTGACTCCTTGAACATTGTGACAATTAAAACATCCTTATCTGACATCATCCTAGGTGAATCTATAATTTGAGCAACTTTCATCCAAAACCCCTCATCCAATGCAGGACTGCAGTGAGACTAACCCAGGGGACATGGGACATACGGAAGAGCCTAGAGCATCACAGGACAAAGACACGCACACACACAATAGCACGCATTGGGGAATTTTGAGACACCACTACACCTAACTGCGTGCTACTGAACTGCAAGAGGAAATTTGAGGACCCTGAGGAAAAGCCGCTGGACCATGGAGAGCTGATGGAGCACAAACGAGATGTTTAAAAAAAAAAACAGGTCAGTTCAATACAACTCAGGCATCAGTATTAAAAAGCAGCTGATTTTTTATGAACTCCAGCTATCTGTCACTGGGTCTGTCACTGGGGACCAGATGAACTGCTGCTAATAATCAGCTGTGGAACAGGATAATAAAAAACCTTCAAACATCCTGTATATAACAGGGCTTCTAAAGTCACACCTGAAAAAACAGAAACCAGAACTGGCATATGAAGATATAAGTCCAGCAGGACAGTACTAAGACATAAGTAAACATTTAAGTATATTTAATCAAGATGAAGGTCAAGCTGGCTATATTTGCTTATGTGTTTTTATCAGGACAGTGTTGACAGTGTTGTATTTCATGTGACCCATTATGGAATTTTGCGAAAAACCAAACAATGACTTAATAAAGGACATCGTTATATCCCCTGGTTCAAAGACTCATTCCCAATAAATCTGTCAACAGAGTCATATCCACAGCAAACACGTGTTACAATGAAACAAAGAGTAATACAATGATCAGCAAAGATGAAAGCTCAGTCTTCTCTCACTCATAACCATCTTACTCAGTCTAGCCTTTCCCTGCTCTATGCCAAACATTCCCATTTCAGCCTTGCGCCAAGACGTTTTGTTGTGGGACGAGCAGACGGGTGACATAAAATCTGTTCAAGGGCTCCCCAGTCATTCTAGAGGTTTCAACTTTCCACAAACACCAATTAACACCTTCAACTGTATTTCTTAGTACAAATCAGAAAAAGAACGATATAACTAAGGTTACAGTTCATAACTGTGTGCTTCAGTGATGGCAAAGCAAAACTGGGTAGCAGCCAGTGTAGATATTATGGGCAAAGTCCTGTATGCATCCCGGAAGGAACCCTACTGAGCAAGAGACATAACCTGAATTGTTTCTCAAATACAGTACCCAGCTTTATAAAAGCTGGGAGCAGCTTCTAATGGGAGAGTTTCATGTACATTTCACTTAATCCTTTTTCTAGGGTGTTAGTGGTATATATATGGATATAATGAACCATATCCTGTCAGGAACATGTCATATTTATATCGGCAATCTGTCTGGGAAAACCATGTATCACTGGATATGAACTTGCCTGGGGGGCTTATAAGCAAACTGTAAACAGTTAGCAGGCAACTGCCAGATGCACCTGGGCCTCTAATCAGCTGAGCACAACAGAAACGCTGACATGTGGTGGAGCCAAGGCTCGCTGACAGAACCGGCGGGTGTTGAGTGTGGGTTCATTTTCTCAGGTGACCAATTCTGCTGACTACCTCAGCTGTGCTCAGGTCTCTGGTGACTTCACTCAGCCTGTGATTCTGGGTCAGACGTGAACGAGTGCTGCCCCTCAGAGGGGTACGGCAATCTGCCATAATTTAATCACAATTGAGAGGGGCATTCTGGGATACGGCCACGACGGGCTTGGCACAGATGACACTGTTGCTTCCGCTGGTGGCACCGAAATACCGGGCGCTGGAGCACGTTGATCACATGGGATGCAGAGATTTGGCTCACTGAAAGCCAGAATATAGGACTACATCCTGAAGACCTTTTCTATGGCCATGTACAAAATGCATAAGATAATGCATAGAATTAAATTCTCTTCTTCTAGGAGGTCCTCCAACTTACAGGGAAATTTGGGGGTTGGTGGCAGGATTGGCACTCCAGCCACTGGAAAAGAATCACACTGGTCCATTTGGTGCTGAGGTATCACCCGCCACACGGCTGCACCCAGGATCTCATGCCTGAGGTGGTTTGTTGTGTGGTGGGTGCGGCAACACACTGTAATCAGGGCATACTCCTTACCGCCTCCTTCTAGTTATTCATTTCTTGTATATAAGAAAATAAATATCCCTGCTTAGACTGCTGCCCACGTGACCTGACCCTGGGTAAGCAGCAGAAGATGGATGGATAGATGGATAGAAAGAAATAATTGGTGTTTAGCTCAGTGGTTTAAGGATGTTATGTCTATATCTAGAAGGTCATTGGTTCAAATCCCAAGGCTAACAGAAAGCGTATCAGCAGTGAACTATTAGGCAGGCAGCCAAGGTAGCTGCCCCAGGCCCCCCCCAGCAATATCGAGGGCCCTCCCTCCGACTGTATACAAAACACTTGTGAGGATTAAAGCCTTGAAATCCATATTAGATGATCTTGTGACATATTACATTTATGTATACAATCATAACAAAAAAGATTCAGTATGATACTCAAAACCATTTTGAAATGTAATAGTTAAATGTTATAGTTTGTCATGTTTTGTAGCCAAACTATGTTATCGATGTATGCATTCAACGAAAAAAGCATGGTTGTGGAATTTGGTAACTACTGGAGTGCATGCTTGGGTACAATCAGCTTGTAGAGGAGATGTGTCCAAGCAACTTGAGGAGGCAGGACCAAGACATCTGATTGGTTGGTCCTGCCTCCTCTAGTTGCTTGGACCCACCTCCTGGACTACTCTGATCCAATCATTTTTCCTTCATTTTTGTGTAAGTAAAACTCCCATGAGCACTGCTATTATGCTAAAACAAACTTTTTCTTGTGTGCGTGCTTATCTGAGCCGCCCACAATATGGGGCATGAGTAGACGAGAACACAAACAAACACAGCTGTGACAAGCTGATGGCTTGAGCTGAGATGATGGCGAGAATGATGCGGTCATCTGTTCAGGAAGTGAGTAGTCAAGCACCACAGCATGGGAGAATTAAACTGGACATATTGATTACAGACCAAACTTGCATTTAGCCCAAAGCAGCATAGCACAGGGGCGATTTTTATAAGTTGGGGGCTATATGCAGCCAACTTTACAATTAGCCAATGATACAATTTAAGTCAGTGAGTGACAGAAGAGGGGGCAATCCGCTTTCAGCTGGGGCCCGTGGCCTCGCCCCTAGACATGCCTGTGTGACCAGTGCCTGACACAGGCGTGTGGAGGTCTTTCTTAGTCTGCAACTGAAACTCTAGCTCAGCATCAACAAATAAACGCTTCATTGAGATTTTGGAGTCCAACATAAATAGCTTTAAAAATCATGCATCCTAAATGAATCTGGTTTCATAGATTCTGCCAAATAAAACAAAGAAATGGCTAGGATTCATTTTGTTTTGATCATAAAATCAAAATGAATTTATATAATGCACACAAGAAGGGTAAAAGTACATAAGCTAAAGTACCAATAAGGTTTTTTTCCATATCAGTCATCATAAACAATAAGGTTTTTCTCTTTTAATGTAAGTTTAAAATTACAATGACCACCATGCAATAACAAGCCAAATATATGTGTTTTAACCCCACACACACACACACACACACACACACACGCACACACACACACACGCACACGCACACGCACACACTAACATGACTATCATGGGGATAATAGCATGATTATTGTTCCAGTATGGATCAGCTACTAGGCAATATAGATTATTTGACATAATTCAACTGCAAACTCATATGGTCTATTCAAATAAAACCCTTACTTGATACCACAAAGACCCAAAATAACTGCATCAAGACCAGCTGAACAGTTCTGCATCTCCAGTTATTACTTTTTCATGAAATAAGGCTGATTTTGGATTGTTGTTTTCATCAGGTATTGGACAAATCAACCTCGGAAACTGTCCAAATAAAAATAAAAAGAATTAGACAGGAATCGATAGACTACCTCTGCTCTGAACTTAGTGAAGTCAGCGAAATCGACCTGCTGCAGTGCCTTCTGGGAGCTCTTCTCTGCAGCAGGTACAAAGTGCTGCACCTGGAAAACACCATGATATGGCAGAGCTGATAAAATACCAATAAAACATATTCCTCATGGCATGACTCACACATGGGGGGAAAAGATCACGACATTTTGAGCTTGTCCTCTGACCTGAACAATAAATAAATATTCAGTAAAAAACAGCCCCAGGTTTGGTAAGAGACTCAAGAGGGTGAAGAACTACAGAAAGTTCCAGAAAAATGGCTTCCTGTGAGGGCAGAGGTGACATAGCAGATACCTGCATGGCCACGCGTCTCGGAGGAAGCGCTGGAGGAGGAAGTGGCCAGTCACCTCCAGGTTCTGAAACACGAGAGGACTCAAAGAGGTCGGCAAAACACATTACCAATTAAAAAAAATCAGAATATGTAACGTGCATTGATTCACATTTTAGATTCATGTTCATAGAGTCACGTTTATTTTTCCACAACATGGAATAACTGGGAAATATTTTCATATGAACTACAGGACATTCCATGGTGTTGTGCCCTCTGGCAGCTGATTCCTCTTTCTCAGATGCCTGGATTTTTGTACTGTAAGTACAACACTATGGTAGGCTTGGGTGATATTACGTTAATGCAGTATACCAAGGTATTTCATCCATCCATCCATTTTCCAACCCGCTTATCCTTCTGGGTCGTGGGGGGTCTGGAGCTTATCCCAAAAGCTACGGGCATGAGGCAGTGAACAACCCAGGACGGGGACTGGCCCATCGCAGGGCACACTCACATACCATTCACTCACACTCACACACCTATGGGCAATTTAGTAACTCCAATTAGTCTCAGCATGTCTTTGGACTGTGGGGGGAAACCGGAGCACCCGGAGGAAACCCTACGACGACACGGGGAGAACATGCAAACTCCACACACGTTACCCAGGAAGAGAGCCGAACCCGGGTCCCAGAGGTGTGAGGCAATGGTGCTAACCACTGCACCACCATGCCGCCCCACCAAGGTATTGTTTGTCAAGAAAAATATATTTTGTTTGGACCCCCTCCCCCCACCCTGCACTGCAAATCGTATCATAGGGGCAAGAACACTTAAATGTACAGGCTTATTATGTGGTTTAATGTCTGGATGGTATGATGTTATGAAAAAATTAGACACCGCCCAAGCCTACACCATTGACATACCTATACTATTCCACATGTGGGGAATGTGTACCTTACCCTGGTGACTTTGCTGAAAGAGTTTATTAAGGTCGAGCGATGAAGCGCGCGAGTGGCTCTTCTGCCGGCGTGGTGGAGGAGCCGGAGGTGTTTCTGAGTTCTTCACAGAGTCATTGATGGATGTGCTGGAGTAGGACCTGTCCACCATCAGGGTGTGGAACCAACACCATACACCTGATTAAAAATTTACATTTCACCACGACTGAAACATATTTAAGATACATATGGAAAAGCCTCCTCATATTACGAAGGAATGTATACTGATACTTTTCCATGCTGCAGTATTTGAAGATAAACTGCAGTACCGTGGCCTCGATCGAGGTCTCATTACTGAATCCATCTTGCACGCTGGTTCTAAAAAGAAACACATCACATACCAGTCATAATAACCCTCCCACAATAACTTTTCAGGACATCAAGAAATGTATGCAGTCAGCCGATGTTGTCATCTAAAGGGACACACAACTGAGAAAGCAGAGTCCACTGGTCCCTGGAGCAGTTGGAGGGTAAGGGCTTTGCTGATGAGTTCCATGGTGATTTCACTCAGTCAAGCATGGGATTTGAACCAATGAGCTTCTGCTCACAGGCACAGAGTCCTAACCTGCAGAGCCACGCATCACCCCATTGTAAGAGGGGAACATGCATGATTCATTAGCAACAAAGAGGGGCAGAGTGTGGCTCAGAGGGCTAAGCCTCTGTACGTGTGATGAGAAGGTTGCCGGTTTGAGCCCAGCCTCAGCAGAATAGTCACATCTATGGCCTTAACCTCAGCTCTGTGACTGCCACGCCTGCTCTGACCTACATATCTGTCATAGGGCGCGGCAGGGGGTAAAATCTAATTTCCCCACAGAGATCAATAAAGTATCACCATTATAACTGCCTGATTACTGGCAATACAAAATACTTTTTGCGTTGTCTGAAATTCTATTCCACCTGTGAAAAAAAGGACATAAGGTATCGTTCTAAAGTATATTACTTAATTTCCCATATGACACTGCAATTGGAAATATGGGGCTATTAATTCCATGTTCATCTGCTAGATCGAAAGACAGGAATGATCATGGAGTTGTTCAGATGGGTACAGAGATTCCTGGCATGAACGCATATCAAACTTGTGAAGAGACCTTTGTTGTTTGTCCTCCAGAATCCTACTGATGCAGCAGAAACATTCATGGGTGCAGATATAACAATACAAAATAAAATGAAAGTATGGTCTGTATGGTACCTGGCCTCGCTATGTCTGTGTCGGCCAATTTATTTGATTGGTCTTGAACTTCTGATGCCCTTTTTGGACTCGATGCTACAATGAAATTCAGAAAGACACCCTTTCTTAGCCATTAGCAAGACAATGACCACAACCATTACAGCCAGACCTTCTGACCTTCTAGGAAGACATTGTCCAAAGCCATCAAGATAACAGCACCCACAGCCATCGGAAAAGCCACTGCAATCTATCACCAATAACCCACAGCAGTACTGCAAGCTTCTGCCAATAGGGATACTTTGAAAACAATTACTTGAGAATGATTACTTTAAGAAGACTGTACGCTGAGTCTAGATTTTTGTGCAATTCATGCAGGTAGTTTAACACTGGATAGTGAATGTTCCAGGTGATGCTCTTCATTGGCTGTCATTTGAAGAGCAGCATGTTGCATTAGTGCAATGACAAAAATGACTTATGTCCCCTGTGGAGTCATGTACTCAGTAACTCCATCAAAGACAACAAGGGCAGCTCCCATTACCCGACTTGGATGGATCCGGTTTCACATCGAACTTTGAAGAGGTCATCTCAGCTCCTGGACCCAGAGTTTCAACTCTATTTTGTTCCTGGAAAATGTGAAAAAAATCTAATTTGCATGTGGCTCAGGCTTTGAATAAACCAAACATGACTTTAATAGCTGTTTGACAACTTTGTAAGTAATATTAATAGTATTAAACACTAGGAAAATATCATACAGCTTTTGAAATACTGTCAAATAAAAGCAGGAGTACCGGTAGTATTTTAAAATAATCAGTGTTTATTTGTGTGGTGAAGGTGAATTTTAATTGTCAATTCTTGTATGATGAATGAATGTTTCGAAGCAATCAAAACTTTCTTGTACCGTTTTTGTTTCCTCAAAAGAAATGAGGGGTTCTGTCCTCTGCAAGATACACAACAGTGTCATTAATAGCACATGAGCATTTCTATGTGTGAAACACATTACCACACACACGCAAAACAAACAGTAGACATACAATGCCATTAATGTAGTCAGTTTTCTATAGTGTTTATTCAGCCAGAGCCAGGAACTGTTTTTCATATCTTGGCACTGGTCCTCTATAAGCAATTAATTCTACGTGGGCTGTAAATGTTTTTGTAGAGAGAGAGAGAGAGGGAGAGCAGATTAAATGTCGTATGAAACTGTTGAGCTCCCTTTCACCACACATGGATCATCCTGTGAAACCCCTATGATATCATAGGATGTTAATTCATAGGATGCTGTGCTTTGGGCAGGCTGTATTATAGGGAAATTTACCGAGGGTGCAATTGCACCCCCTACTGGTCAGACAAAAATGCTATTTGAACATATTCAGACCAATAAAATTAAATTACAATGTTAATATATTATTGAGAAATTACCTTTTGTGTTAGTCATATCTATGTGTAATGATAGAATAATTTATTGCAGATATACTACTTTTTTTTTTTTAAATTTACAAATGTACATATGTAGCTCAGATTGGCAAGGCCTGTGGTGATTGGCCGATTGGGCTGTCCCACCTTGCACCCCCTGGGTGAACAGCCTAGAGTCACCTATGCGCTGTATTACCAACATCCACCCAGCAACACCACCATGGAACCAACAGAACTATCTGCTGTTAAAACATGGTGTGTAAATACATCCCTTGGACTGTTTTCCAAATATTCACGACGTTACATGGTATTTCATGCCAGGATTGAACTGGGAGAGCAACCAAAAAAATGATGAATTAACTTTGCTGCATGAACCCAGTCAACAGAAACAAATATTTGTATTGCGCTCTTGTTTAGACACAGAACACTGTTCTGTCAGTCATCTCACCTCAGGAGATACTGGGATCTTCTCAAGCTGGATCAAGTGAGCACCAAAAAAAATGCCCTCGCCCACCGGCCTTAGGGGGGCTGCAAACAGAACACCAGTACAACACCATTTCAGGGCACAGATTATATTACGTTATAAACTGGAAGTGTGGTGTTGGGAAATGGCGGAGGTACCTCCGTCCTGCTCCAGGAGGCTGGACTGCAGCCCTGGGGGCAAGATCTCGGGCACAGGGAAGCCATTCTTACGAGCCACGATAAGGTGGAAGGCGATGCAGAACTCAGGGAATGTCAGGGCTCCGTCGTGGTCCAGGTCGCTCAGATCCCTGGTAGGAAAAAGCACCGTAGATACTGTAAAGTCTCCCATAACGTGACAGGAAGTACACAATGCTGCCATGGCCACCCTCTGCCTCTCGGTGCCCACAACACTATCAAGATACCTACTGTACATCAGCCTCCTGAAATCTTCTCTTAGCTATCACCCATTTGTAAAGCGCATGGATGTATGCACATTTCACACACTGATTTAATATATAGATGCTCCTCGCTTTACGACATGTTTGACTGCACAGTCAGTAGTCATCAGACTTTGAATCTTGCTCTGTTCCTGGGCTAGTGATGCTCAGTACAATGCTTTATACTGTTCCTGGGCTAGCGATGCTCAGTACAATGCTTTATACTGTTCCTGGGCTAGCGATGCTCAGTACAATGCTTTATACTGTTACTGGGCTAGCGATGCTCAGTACAATGCTTTATACTGTTACTGGGCTAGCGATGCTCAGTACAATGCTTTATACTGTTACTGGGCAACTACCCAGCCACGTTTCCAGTCTCTAAAGTCATTGTGACCTCAAACAGTTTTTAACAATTGCATTTTTTCTGTTTAAAAATTTTTCCCAAACCACAAAAATACCTACTGAACGCCCAAGTGTGTCTTATAAATTCATATTTGACTTACGATATTTTGTATATATCGTAATTTTGTATATATTCCGTATTCCCATCGTAAGTCAAGGAGCATCTGGTTCTTGTCAGTTCTGCATCTATACAATCATGTTACATGGATCCAATTCATTGTGCATGGGCACAATGACAAAAAAAGATGATTATATTGTTTATTTTACTTCTGCTTTGTACTATTTTTGTCGGAAGACTGTTAAACAGTCTACCTGTAGTTGTTCTCTTCTTTCAAGTTCCACACAACAGAAGAGGTGACATCCCGCTACGCCCTTTTTCATTAAAGTTCAATGTCACGGCTCAAAGCGATCCTCAAACGGGAATTTACATTCAAAGCTTCTGGAAATGTGAGAAGGACACTTTTCATTGTAACTCGGCCTTTAATACATTTGCTGGTCCGACTGCCACACAATGCGTGACTATCGCTGAGCACCAAACACTGGCTATGATTCAGTATAATTATGTAATTGCAGAACTGTTTTAATCTGGGCTAAACTGTCATCTGAGAGGTGGACGATCATAACAGGCCCGCCCGATATACACCCAGTGCATGCGTCTCCCCTTATTCATCCATTGCCATAACTGCATTCTTTAATTTTAGAAATTTCTTCAAAAGAAATAAGGGTTTAAAAATCACACTGCCACTATGTCCACTTTCAGTACTCCTATCTAGAATGACAAAAAGAACCATCTAACCCTGTCCCTCATTCCGCACGGTACACCTGCTTCAAGAGCAGGGAAACTATACAATGGTGTTCATTTAGGAGGCCCGACCTTCCAATAAATTCACTTTCGAGCTACAGCTAAACTGGTCTAATTAAACACCCCCCATCTGCTGTGTCACACACTTATGTTCAAGGATGTGACATCTAACTTACCATATATGAGACAGCTCTCGTATCGACAGCCTTGACTTTGTGAAGAAGTCTTTCGCAACAGACCCTGAAGAGTAAAATACAAGCAGCCATGTTTTTGTTTTTCATTTTATTGAAAATGTACAAACAAAACAGAAGGGAGGTTTTAGGTCAACTGAACTGCGCACTGCTTCCTGCTTGGGGACAATGAGAGACATGGGGCACAGCCCTTCCCCTCTTCAGATTTTCACCAGCCTGGTTACACACATTTCCTGCCACCCAGACAGCGTCTGGTCCGAGGCAGTACAAGGTATTACCCAGAATAAGAGCCCCCAGGTCAGGCTGCAGGCTTATGAACTGGCGGGTGTAATACTCCCGTTGTTCCTCCGTTATCCTCCAGGGGTCATCAGAGTAGTCCGCAGAGTTGTGGTCAGCCAGGGCCTCCACGGAGAGCGCCTGCAGAGAAGCACGCTTCCATAAGCACTCAGCAGACACCATCCCACCTGTGCCTGCATTCTTGTACTGAGTGCTGTCTGTTATAGCTGCTCATTACCTCACAGCTGAAGTTTCTGCATCATTTCTTCCCCCCCCAAAAGAAGCCGTATTTGTACCTTGGCGAGGGTAGCATGCTCTGCAGAGACCCTGACTGCATGGTGCTTCGGAGAGCAGCTCTCCTGCTGACCACCGGGTAGCCCGCAGCCGGGCTTTGCCTGCGCTGCAGTGAAAAACCTTTGTCAGTGATATTTAGCCTCAGTGCTTGGAGTCGGCGTTGGCGTGGAAGCGCATGCAGAGGGTAGACGAAAGCTCCCCGGAGGTGCTGGTGACTGTGAGACAACCTTGTTTACCCTGACTTGATTAAAATGTGCCTGTAGAACGCGGTGATAATTAGCCCGAAAAAAACTGTGGCCCTAAGCCAATTGGGAGACAAAGAGGCAATTCTCTGTGCTCTGTGTAATGCTATATTTCCAACAGTGTAAATCTCATTAGCAAAACAATTGCAAAGCTCCCAACATAGGCACTGCACAGTATAACAAGAGCCCTTTAAAGAGAACTGTACTTAAATGCTGTACGAGTAATAAAAATCTATGTAACACTATTGGTAGAATATACAAGGATGATAGTGGTAATTACTCAGCTCACTAAACGCAACTGGGACCTTATAAAATGCTTCAGCTGCCATAAGAATGGGGCGTGAATCATACTGGGTCCCAGCTGTTTCCATGTACTGGGCTTTCCTGGGCATAACGACGGTCCAGGAAGATTCAGGAAGAATGGGAACAGGAAGGCGGGGAATGAGATTATAGCATGCCAGGTGTTTCCTGTGTTTTGAATGGCATTGTGCTTCCTGTCTGGGAACATGCTACAGATGTAAGAAAGGCATCACAAAGAGGAGTAAAAGAAAAAAATCTGTTTTCTACAAATGGCAGGGGCTTTGTATGATTAAATAGCCTTCCTTATATATTAATTTAATCTTATATTGTCCTTGGTCAATATAAGAATGTTAAAGCATGCGCCTTTCCTAGTTAACTCAATGACAGTTGAGTTACAGCAGTATGTAGCTGCAGGTTCCCTCACTGGAGAGCTCCTTCATAGCTGCATGCCTGTAACATTACAGGTTCCCTCACTGGAGAGCTCCTTCATAGCTACATGCCTGTAACATTGCAGGTTCCCTCACTGGAGAGCTCCTTCATAGCTGCATGCCTGTAACATTGCAGGTTCCCTCACTGGAGAGCTCCTTCATAGCTGCACGCCTGTAACATATCACCCGCCTCGTTGTATGTCAATTCCGAGTACAGTAACATAACTGTATATTGTGGAGAGCCTAGAGTTTATCCCAGCAAGTACGAGGATGGGTTCACCCCAGGACAGTATAAACCAGGACACCAGAACAACACTGAAGAATTCTATCAAGATGTTTAATATTCAAAGATTTCTTTGGTATAGGCAGTACCCAGGATAAGAATGTCCGTCTTATGGACAACTCGTACCTCCATAAATGACTGCCATAAAGCCTATTACTTAAAAAATTACAGTTAAATACTGTACGATGGTTCGTAATAACAAGCACAACCTCTACTTCGTGATGCTCAAGAAAACACTGCATTCGTACAGTACGAAATATAGTTATTTTTATTACTACAGTATTATCATTATTATTATTATGTTCTGTATTATTATTGTTGCAACTTACCTACAAATTTAACTTAAAGACAGACTTAGGGAATGGATCTCGTTCATAACCTGGGGACTGCCTGTACTGTTGACTGGAATTTCACATAAGGAATCCCCTAAACCCTCAATACAATTTAGTTGTGTTTAATTGAAGCTCATCATGTGGGGCCAGGGAAGATGGGGATGGGAACACTCTCCTTGTGTGACCATGAAGGGCACTGGCTGAAGCAGCAGCTGCATTTTTCATGGTGAGAATTCAGCTGCTGCTGCGATAAACTTCACCCTCAGCGTGATCCGTGTGCAGAAACGTATGAGATTCAAGCCCAGAGAGGTTCGTTAATGGCCACATCTGTCCTCTCAGTTCACACTTAAACAGCTGCTGAACGTGGAGTCATGTTGATACTACAGCCGGGAACCCAGATATATACACAGCGATTAAAGTGATTAAAAGCATCAATCAAACAAATTTGTTTCACATTAATGTTTTGGGAACGACCAGTGACTGTGTTTTTTCCATCCATCCATTTTCTGTAACCACTTATCCTGTTCAGGGTTGTTGTGGATCTTGGGCCTGTGGGCAAAAGGCAGGGAATAACCCAGGATGGGGCACCAACCCATCGCAGGGCACACTCACACACCGTTCACTCACACATGCACACCGATGGGCAATTTGGTAACTTCAATTACCCTCAGCATGGTTCTAGACTGTGGGGAGAAGCCAGAGTACTTGGTGGAAATGCCATGTAGATATGGGGAGAACCTGCAAACTCCACACATGGAGCTATGGTCGATACTTGAACCCTAACTTCAGAGGTGTGAGGCAACAGCACTAACCACTGGGCCACCATGCCCTATTAACCACTGGGCCACCATGCCATATTAACCACTGGGCCACCATGCCATATTAACCACTGGGCCACCATGCCATATTAACCACTGGGCCACCATGCCATATTAACCACATTTTTTCCTTCATACCATGAGAGAGATATCAATTAACTCTTGATTTAAGCTCAAAGGGCCTACAGATCATAGAGGTGAACATGCAGAGAATCTAGACCATAAACCTGAACATGCAGAGAACCTATGGAGGTGAACATGATCAAAAAAAAAAAAGTTTGGTACCATTTTTCAATAAGGCTATTCTTATAAAGGGATTATGAATGGTTTATAAGCAGGTTATTAATTAGGTTGTAACACTTTATGAATAATTAGACAATTCTAAACAAGTTGTACCACAGCTTTCTTCTCATTAATGACCATTTATAAGTGGCAAAGGGAGCCTTATTGTAAAGTGGGACCAAAAGTCTAACCTCCTTTCTCCACCAAAATGGATTATCAATGCACTGTTAGGCTAAATAGTTCCAAGTATATGGCAGACAGTACATAGACTGCAAAGTTTGTGTTAATGAACGTGCCTGTCCGATCTGGAACAAATAAACAGCAAAAACAAGCTGACCTGAATGTGGGTACTGGAATTAATTTTTGCGTAATTTTTTTAGTTTCATTTTGGGACTTACCCACTAATGCGTCCTCATTCCGCTGCGTGGGGCATGTGGAGCGTGAGGAGCAGGTCGGGGAGCTGGGGGGGGGGCTTCTGGGTGATTGAGGGGGGGCCTGGGGCTCCTGGCAACATAACACACACAAACATTTCTGAAATCATTTAAGTTTAAGGTTCACATATAATATCCATAGAAACATCTTTTTCACTTAATTTGAAAAATATACATTTCTTAAAAGTAATTCCTTGGTTACAAGCAATTAATTTTTTCTCATTTTGAAACTAGTCTCATCAACCTATAAATGATAACTGGTGTTTTGCCATGAGTGTCGTCAAGGCCGTAGCTGGAAATTCTGAGGCCCCTTTGCAAAGAAAATAATTCCCAGTACATCAGCAAAAGTGGGATGGACTGTTGCGTCCAAACCTTCCGCATACCTGGAAAATTCAGTCCATAACCGATATAGTCTAATATCGCTGGTGCTGGCAGTGAAACAACAGGCCAGCTTATTAGCGGAATAACTTTGCATTGTGAGTCAAAACCGTACCGCAGATCTAATAAATAAAATATTGTTCATGGAACAATCGAGTGGCGAAGAGATCATGAAGTGGGCAGCAAAGTTCAGTTATTAGCAGATACCTTAATTGCGCGGTACTTAATAGGACAGCGGTAAAACAACGAGCGAGAATAAAGAATAAACTCACTTACAGTACACACACAGACAGGGAGCCTTTAAGGAGAGAAAAATGGATATAGGCAGTAGAGACAGAGCACAAGGAGTCATACTCTGGAAACTTTTCGGTTCAGCAGCTTATAAAAACTTAAAATCCAAAACAGATCAAAATAAATTCAACAAAACGGAATAAATATGAACCTTTACTTTACTCTCACTTCTGCCTACGTTCATTTTTGAAACAGGTGGAAACCTGGGCAGATTCTCAAGAGGCACCAAGCGACAATCAGCCCAGCACCGGCTCCGTGTTGGTGGAAATGAGGCACATGGAGCGGTTTTTAGAAATGCCTGTAAAGTGGAGTGATACAGCTGATGTGAAATGTCCGAGTGCAGTTATACTCTGATAACAGCACCCATAGAGCACGTCTTGTCCAATCAGATTTCTTAGTCGGAACTAACTGTTGTACAAATTTGTAATAAATTTAACCATAACCTTAACTCCAGTTGCACCACTGATGCTGCATGCTGGCTGACCCTGCATTGTGACTCCCCAAGTTTGTATATGTGTCTCATAGAGAGCAGGATGGGGTAGGTACAAAGGCAATGCCCCCATAGAGATCAATAAAGGATCACTATTCCATTCCATTCTAAGTTACCGAAGCAGTTTTTGTAATGCAGTATCATTTAGAGTTATTACGGAATTTTACATGTTCAAGAGCCTCTGTAAAGTGCTGGACCCCCTGAATCTGCCTAGGTATCTACGCCCCTACTGCGCCCCTGACTGTGGTCACCTAGGTCAAACGGAACACATGCCAACTCACCGAGATATCCATGTTATTCTCGGGATGTCTGAGCGTGCTCCTGTCTATGGCTGTCTTGTGGACCTGACCAGATGAGACCCCAAACTGATGAGCCTTGATGTCGCCGTACTGAGAGAGGCCTTGATACCAGCCTTCTGTGTTCTGTATCAGCCCTGGAAACCTAGGAAGAGGCAATTCTGTGGAAACACCAGACAGATCAAGGTTATGCGACCTCTGTACTTACTCTGTAAGTACATTTGTGTATTAGCAAGGTCAAGGTCAACGTGAAATTTATTCATATAGCAAGTTTAAAATTAACCAAAGTTGTACGAAAGCACTCTACAGAGTAAGAAAGAAAATACAACACAAACAAACAAACAAATAAATAAATAAATGGGCTAATGAACAAACTAACAGATAAACAAATAAATACAGTAGAAACCGCTTTTAGTGATCAACTGCTTATATGTATCAAAAGTTTGGGACAGAATCATTTCTGTGTAAATGATAAACTGCTAAAAATGAGCCACTGAGATGCTGCAGCGAAACTACAATAATGTACAATATAATACTGTATCATAGTGTATTTGAATTAAACACAGCTCAGTAATTTAATTTGTACAGTATTATAATTTGAATAAGTCAATAAAATTGAGTCAATAAAATTCAGTAAATATCGATGCTGTCCATTCTACTACCTTATATAATAAATATATAAATGTATATGTAATAAATATATAAATGTCAATAAGACGGTAATCTGCCTGAGACATAAAAAAAATTAAATAAAAAATATATAGTTATAACCATCATCTGCTTATCGTGATCATTTTCACCCAGACAGATGTGATCACATTAAGCAGTTTCCACTGTATACAGTATATATATTTTTAAAGATGTGTCACAGTCTAGCTGAATATCAATCTGCCAGAGTAATTATTGGGAAAACGTCAGTTCTATGATTCTGCACCTTGTCTCCATCAATCAGGTGGTTTAGGAGAGCCCAGGAGACCACCTTATTTACAGTGAGAGCTATAATATATGGATAAAAGTACTGCTGGAGGAGGGATAGTGGTATGAAGTTGTTTTTCAGGGGTTGGGCTAGGCCCCTTAGTTCCAGTGAAGGGAACTTTTAATCCTGCATCATTCTAAGCCATTTTGGACAATTTCATGCTCCCGACATTGTGGGAATGGTTTGGGGAAGGCCTATTTCTGTTCCAGCATAACCGTGCCCCAGTACACAAAGCAAGGGTTATAAAGACATGGTTGGGTGAGTGGAAGAACTTGAGTGGCCCACACAGAGCTCTGACCTCAACCACACTGAAAACCTTTTGGAGGAACTAGAATGGGCATTGCGAGCCAGGCCTTCACGTCGAACATCAGTGCCTGACCTCACGAATACTCAAAAATTTCCCACAGACACGCTCCATACACTTGTGGAAGGCCTTCCTAGAAGAGTGGCCGCTGTTATAGCTGCAAAGGGGGGACCGACTACATATGGAAACCTATGGATTTAGAATGTGATGTCATAAAAGTTCCTGTATGTGTAATGGCCAGGTGTCCCAATACTTTTGTCCAAAAAGTGTACTTCTACCACAAAATTCATAAAATAATCTGAGGAGCTATGTATAATTTATAGATCAGTAAAAATTGTATGCAGTCCCAATGTTGGTCTGCTCATTGACTCACTGCAGGCTTGCTTGTGGTCGACGCTTTGGCGATCACTGGGAAATCCAGATTATTCTATAACCCTTTCTGAACTAATCCCTAACAAACAGTTTAACAGACTGGTCTTCACCTGAGTCTAAAATCCACATCAAAGTTGGAAAGTGGCAGTGCGTAGGTACAAATACCTTGAGATTGCAATGCTTAAAATAGCACTAGTAGCATATGGCTAACAACTCAAATGCAGCTGTTAGCATGGATATGAGGAGCAACATTGATTTTCTTGCGTAGGGCTGACTGACGGCAGAAACATGCCCATTCCCCGAGCTCGCGGTCGTCTCCTGACCCCCCCCTGGGGACTTACCGCCCTTGATGCTCTCCAGACGAACTGGGAGGCCTGACTGTGCAGCAGCCAGGAGCTTCAGGGCCACATGGAACTGCCCTATGCTGAAGTAGCCCAGATGCTTGGCTCCACAAACCTCCGTGACCTGTAGGCAAAGAAATACCATTCAGCCAAAACT
The DNA here is from genome assembly GCA_026781145.1 of Hippopotamyrus pictus. Classification (NCBI taxonomy): domain Eukaryota; kingdom Metazoa; phylum Chordata; class Actinopteri; order Osteoglossiformes; family Mormyridae; genus Hippopotamyrus; species Hippopotamyrus pictus. The sequence continues at coordinate 14,330,594 of JAODLC010000038.1, read as the reverse complement.
ACAGCATATACTGTGCGTGTGTATATATATATACACACACATATACATATACATATACATACACACACACACACACACACACACATTATCATTTTCCATAAGCAATTACATTTCCCTCGAACAATGTTCTAAACGTTTCCACAACCTGAACAAAACCCACATCTCACCCCCACTAATTTCTCGGCTCCAGTTTTCATAATGGCCATTTGCCCAGTTTCTTTCAGGTCTCCCCTGAGGCAGGACGTCTACAGTAGTGAAACAGAGACTCACACGCCCCTCTTCTAAAGTGCATGCCAACAGCCTCCTGCTTCTACTCACTCTATAGGTTTCACCAAGTGCAGGAGAGTGAACTACGCTCCCAGATACCTGGTGTTCTGTGCCTGACAGCAAATGTTGCTGTAGTTTGACCCACCTGTCTAGCCTGTCATTCAGAATCAGAGCCCTGTTAGTGTTGCTCAGATCAGTGTCCTTGGAGACCCCTAGACAGTTCATATTTTTGCTCCTAGAAGGGAGCAGAAATGTGGACTGTCTGGCAGGGAAAGCTAGCAGCGAGCAAAAACTTGGACCACCTCGGAGTCCCTGATAAACACTTTGAGAAACACTGGCTAAGTTGAACAGCGTCAAGCAGTGAGCATCGAAACCTGGGTCCCAACTGAGTGATACATCCTGCTTTAATCATCACATCTCAAATTAGGAGATCCAAAAGGAGAAATATATTTTAATAATGATGACAGTTTCCATGAACAATGTTTATAGAAAGGAAGCTTCATGATCTGGCACAGAGAAGAAAGCTTTTGCAGGGCAAAGGTACCATGATTAGTCTTGGAGTTTTTTCCAAGGGTGAAGTGTAACGTTAGGTTGGTATCTACTGTATGTGTCTCTGTGTACAGCACCCACAGAAAGTCTTGGGACACTTGCATAATTCAGTAAAAATACTGTAAATTTATTGGTTTTATAACAAAAATCATTACTTATTGTTCACAAGAAATATATGAAATAACCAGTAGTTTTAAGTAAAACATTCATTTCAAGCAGTAAAGTCATCCTGGTTCTGCTGGCAGAAGGCTACACTGCGAGGCAGGCTGCTTCCAGGCTCAAGGTTTCTAAGACCACAGTACACAAGAACAAGGTGAAGCAGGAGACACTGGGAATGACCAAAATCCAGTCAGGTAGAGGGCAGAAGCGACTTTCTAATGTCAGAGATGACGTCAACGTATCGGGCAGTGCCTCATAAATTGGAGGATGAGTTCAAGTTACCTTCAAGAAAGAATGGAAAACTAAGTGATATGAAGTGCACTGCTATGACAATTTGTAACAGGCTCCTAGAAGCAGGACTGAAATCCCATAAAGCAATGAAGAAGCCCTTCATCAAAGAGAAGCAGGGAAGAGCCAAGCTGGAGTGGTTACCCACTAAGACACCACATCACTCATTATGTTATTACGAAATGCCAAAATATACTTAACATACTAAGACATCAAACAGGTTTTTTTTTTTTTTTTTTTTTTTTTTAAAGTTCCTCAGTGCAATTTGCACACAGGCAACCCATGAGAAACACGAGCATATTTTTAGTTTTCTTCTGGGAAAATTATAATGAGGAACAAACTGGTATCAGCAAAGCCATGGGGCGGGCTTTGCGGTCCTTGGGTTTCCAGAGAGTCCGTGAGTGGAGAGCCCAGCAGCAGCGGGCATCACAGCCCACTGATTTAAGATGGCATGCGAAAAAGCAAAAGTCAGCTCTTTCCGGGGTGGGATGGGTCCAGCAGTGGAGTGTAACTCCAAGTGCTGCCGTCCTAAAAGACCCATTAACAATCCCTCAGCTCTCATTCTGCTTAAAAGGCACTTCTACTGGGACGCCACTCATACACTTACAGGAAGGACAGCAGACACAGCCGGACAGTGATGCTGGTTGGTCCGTAGCTGAAAATCAATCTGCATACAGTTAACGTACAGTCAGGACCATAAATATTTGGACAATTTTTCAATTTTTAAGTTCTGTACATTACCACAATAAATTTTAAAAGAAACAAGTCAGATGCAGTTGAAGTGCAGACTTTCAGCTTTAATTCAGTGGGTAGAAGAAAAACATTACATTAAAATGCGGGGAACTAAAGTAATTTTTCTACACAAGCCCCTCCTTTCAGGGGCTCATAAGTAATTGGACAAATTAATATAACTGCAAATAAAATGTTCAATTTTAATACTTAGCTGAAAACCCTTTGCAGGCAATGACTGCCTGAAGTCTTGAACTCAAGGACATGAACAGACGTTGGGTTTCCTTCTTTTTAATGCTCTGCCAGGCCTTTACTGCAGTTTGTTTGAGGGTCTTTCTGATTGTAGTTTAGTCTTTAGCAAGTAAAATGCATGCTCAGTGGGGTTGAGATCAGGTGACTGACTTGGCCATTCGAAAATATTCCACTTCTTTGCTTTAATAAAGTCCTGGGTTGCTTTTGCTGTGTGTTTTGGGTCATTGTCCATCTGTATTATGCCACCCAATCAATTTGGTTGCATTTGGCTGCATTTGAGCAGACATGATGTCTCTGAACACCTCAGCATTCATTCGGCTGCTTCCATCCTGTGTCACATCATCAAACACTAAAGGCCCAGTGCCACTGGCAGCCATGCACACCCAAGCCATCACACTGCCTCCACCATGTTTTACAGATGATGTGGTGTTCTTTGGATCATAAGTTGTTCCAGACCTTCTCCATACTTCTTTCTTTCCATCATTCTGATAAGGTAGATCTTGGTTTCATCTGTCCAAAGAATGCTGTTCCAGAACTGTACTGGCTTTTTTAGATGTTTTTTGCAAAGTCCAATCTAGCCTTTCTATTCTTAAGGCTTATGAGTGGCTTGCATCTTGCAGTGAATCCCCTGTATTTGCTTTCATGCAGTCTTCTCTTTATGGTAGACTTGGATATTGATACGCATACCTCCTGGAGAGTGCTGTTCACTTGGTTGGCTGATACGAAGGAGTTTCTCTTCACCATGGAAATGATTCTGCAAACATCCACTACTGTTGTCGTCCGTGGACGTCCAGGCCTCTGCTGAGTTCACCAATGCTTGCTTTCTTTTTCAGGATGTACCAAACTGTGGATGTTGTATGTTCACATATTCCAAATGCAAACAAGATACCTCACATCAACTCCAGGCCTTTTATCTGCTTAATTGATAATGGGAAAGAATGAAGGAATTGCCCACACCTGTCCATGAAATAGCTTTTAAGTGAATTGTCCAATTACTTTTGGCTCCTTTAAACAGAGGGTGGCACGTGTTAATGAGCTGAAACTCTTAAACCCTTCATCCAGTTTGAATGTGGATCCCTAAAATGAAATCTGAGAGTCTGCACCTTATGTCCATGCCCATTGTATAACTTCAATTGGAATATATTTTAGTAAACAGGTAAAATAGTAAAACTTCTGTCAGTGTCCAAATATTTATGGTCCTGACTACGGTCTAGCCTTCCATGAAACTGAGGTTTACGAAATAATGTCAATGGTATAGCATCAGAACCTACCCTGAAATTAGAAACTGTTCATCAAAGACCCACAGGGGAGAAACAAGCTCAACACTAAGTAGACCAGCACCATACAACTGCCAACATGTCAGTACCACTAACGTCACCGTGCAGTTTTAAATTTCCAGCGCCCCCTGGGAAGTCTCCACCCTGTACGTTTGTTTATCATGAACATCGCTGTGCGCGGCTGTGCGTCGTCGTATTGCAGTGCATGCAGCAGGATACTTCTGCATTTGGCTTTGGATAAAAGCCTGCCGGCCGGTCTTGTCAGCATCGAGTAACAAGCCTGTTAGGTGGACCAATCAGCATCCTGCTCCCTCCTGAGTTGACCAACCAGAGGAACACAAGTTTCTGAAACCTCAGTGATGATTTCAGACTTGGCAGTGACTTTCTTTCACTCATCTACCCACAGAACTTGACTACTTTTACATCAAGACCATGTCTGTTCAGATTTCTGTTTTATTCTCATACAAAAGGTCAGTGTTGACCAATATATTCTTGAAGGCACTTTTGTTCTGCTGTTATTAAACTTGAGTTAGCCTTTCCCTTAAAATCATTCACTTGCTAACATCCATACTATATACTAGGCAATAGGATACATAATGTGTGAACTATATTCCAGTTTAGGTGGGGCATGAGGTATAGTGTAGTATAATTGTGTCCTTCTCTCCTACATGAACTTGACTGATGCATCCTATTGTACACAAGTAACATGTGAGATCCTCTGGTGTGTAGCTCTTAAATTACAGCCAGCTGCGACAGACATTCTGGACATAAATCCCTTCCTGGTCCACGAACAATCTCCTCCTTTCAAAACAGAGGCTTTGTTAACTTTGTGTGGATCAGCACTGGGATGCAGGAGCTGCCTGTTTAATCAGACAGACTGAAGCATCATGCTTGGCCATGTAGAAGCCTGTAATGCCAGTCCTAGCAGTGCACTTCTATGAAGCTTCAACGATTTCCTAAAATGTGTGGACAAGGTCTCAATTATGAAGGATTATGGCTGTAAAGAAACAGACTGCCGTTAGACCATTTCTCAGGGCACTGCGGTTTATCTGGATCTACATGGTATATTAGAGAAAAAAAAACAATGTAACATTGATTGAATTGTAAATTCCGGTTCTACTTCAGAAGCCATGCGTGTCCTATTATGAGGAAACAATGTTTCTGTTGAGTTAAACGCAGTTCATTGAAAGATATTACTCCACCTGTGGCAGTCAGAGGAACTGACCCTACTTACAACGTAAGAGGATTTCTCCACAACAAACACTGTTCATAATAAAAGCTCAAAGGACTGTTACTTAACTGTGTGTGAGGCTGAAATCCCAAAACGTAACAAGTTCCTCAAGAATCCCATATCAGCTGTGACCAGTGCTCCTCCTCCTCGCCACATCCTTCTATTTCCACTTCCCTGGCACGGATTCCAGAACAATCCTGATCTTTGCCAGCATGACCCCTCCAGAGACTCCAAACCACAAGAGCATTCAGTCACAAAAGGAGAAAACCAACCCTAAATCCTTCTAACCACCAAAACATACTTAGAGTACCATGCCTTTTGTTCAGCTGTCATGTAATATTTACATTTAAATCAGAAGACCAGGAAGGGAAAGTCCCTGTAAACTTAAACTTTACTTCCAGCCTCAGCAATTCAAGCCAGTTTACAAAATAAATATTTAACATAAAGCAATCAACTACATCCCAGAGGAAACAGTCACCAACACGACGGAATGTGATAACTACACTTCATACAGTACAAGAGGTCACACTTCACAGTCATTTGCCTTTCGGTGCTTAAAAAGATAAAATTCCCTTTTAATAAAACCTTACTTGTAAACATTTATTCAATTACATTTTAAAATGTAGATAATTTCGTATTAAGACCACATAGAATACCCATTCATTTCCCATAACACTTATTCAGTGGAGTGCACCTGCTATCTATCCCAGGACATACAGGGCACAGGACAGGGGAACCTCGGGCAGGATTCCAGCCCATGTCAGGACTCACATCCTCACTATATTTAAAGACACCAGTTCAATTAACCACACCAGTTCAGCTCTTTAGGACTGTAGGATGAAGCTGGCAAAATACATGAGAAACAGACATAAAACATGGAAAGAAGATGCACAGACCTCACAGCCAGCAGAACAGGACTTCATCAACCCTGGAGATGGGTCACCACCTCCTGCTCATGCCATTCCGTCAACCTCACTTCATGTGCGAAATTCATGGGCACATGGTACTGCTTCATTTAGTGCCATTTTTTACTGATGTGTTCAAGTAAATAGACGACACCAAATTTTGGGAAGTTGGAATATTTCAATTATATTCAATATTTAAGACGGCATGGAGATATATCCATCTATTAATTAGTATGTGATGATGGTGCTGGCTAACCTCCAGCAGTGTCCTCATCGAGCCACCTCCCACAAAGAGCAAGGCTGTCTAGTGACTTCCTAAAAAAATGGCCTCAGTGAAAGACCCATTTATTTTGTGTGCGTGTGTGTGTGTGTGTGTGTGTCTGAAGTTGTGAATAAAAAAAAAACATTCATTCATTCACTCACTCACTTAGGTGAGAATGGCTCAGTATGTGTGTTCTAGAATGAGGCCCATTCAGCTTAATCCAAACATTTATATTTATTTCATGAAGTCACTTACGTCCCAACATTTAACCTGCCACACGGAATGAATGAAAATCCATTACATCCTTATTCACCCATACACAACATCATCCATCCATCCATCCATCCATCTTCTTATCCCAGTAAGGAGCCTACAGCCCACAGCCTAACCCAGGCAGCACAGAGCACAAGTCAGGGGAACATCCAAGATGGCAGTATGTTGACGTACACTGGTGTTTCAAAACTTCTACTTTTTTTTACTTTGTCTTAATAATAATAATAACAATAATAATAATAATAATAATAGTAGTAGTAGTAGTAGTATTGGTCCTGTTAATCTCACTTCCCACCATGCAAATCGTAATTAAAATAAGCTACTGAATCAGTATGTAATCATACATATACATACATACACACACACATACATATATACACATACATATATACACATACATACATA
>JAODLC010000038.1:14269513-14323897 GCA_026781145.1 Hippopotamyrus pictus | reverse complement strand
ATACATACATACACACACACACACACACACACACACACACACACACACACACATATATACATACATATATATACACATATACATATATATATATATATATATAATAGTAATAATCACAGGTTTAGGAGAAGTTTATTCGCTGACTGTTGCCTGTGGACCTGCAGTAAGTGCCCCCCCGGTTAGGTAGAAGTCTTCCTGAAAGCTGCCGATTCAGCGTGTCCAGGCAGCTGTCAGAGACAAACAGCAGCTCTATGTCTGCTTGGACCCCAGACAGATCTACATCTTTAGAACGTTATTCATTTAAGGAGGATCATGTTGGCAGGAAGGCCACGTGCAGGGCTACTGGGACAGCTGTGAATCTATTAGGGCATAGAAATTGTTTAATGAATGACACACGAGCCAGAACAATGACACGTGTAATGACAATACAGCACTAATTATCTCAGCAATTACATCAGCAAAAGATATGTTCACTGTTTACCAAATGTCATTCTATTCTTGGAAATGGAAAAAAGGCAACATTCAGAGACAATGAGTTTGTGACTGAGCTATGTGTCAAAACATGATTCTCACACCACAAATAGACACAGAATCTCACAGAGAAACCGTGTTTATTTATAAAGACCAGAAAAACCAGAATGTTCATACTTCTTTATGTGCAGTAACCAGGAACGCACGTAATAATAACCAGATCCAAAACGGCTCAATCTTTGCTTCCTTTTTAGAAAACAATATTATTTATTCATTCACATTATGCATTAAGGAGAGGTTACCAACATTTTGATGTTCACAGACCGACTTACCTTGTAAACAAATATCACGGGCTAGCAAAAGTCCCCTGGGGTGGGGGCACCAATGCAGCGATCGGCATTTTCATAAGTTTAACTGTTTCTGTTCTTTTAGGTATGAATAGAACACACAGGTAAGGGGCTGTAGATAAAATTCAAATACATGGTTTATTTTCGGAAATGAAGCAACCCCTCCACAAACCTCCATGGAACACTGATGGTTCCGTGGCCTGACGGGACGCCGGCTGTGGAGCACTACAGGTTGGGAACCCCTACTTGGAATGGATGGCCACACACCCCGGGGGCGGGAGTGTTTGAGCGACACCTGTGCTCTGTGTCGGGAGTTTCCATCTACTCCCTCACTCGTGTTTCTTCCAGCTTCTCTGGATTCCTCCCATGTGCAGTCAGGCTAATTCCTGCCTCTAAACTGCCCATAGTGTGTGAATGACTGCGCGGTTGTGGAGCGGCATTCCATCGAGGGTATACCGCACACCCCAGCCTTACGCAGCACAGAGCCCTTAAACTCTTGCTGATAACCTCCTTCATAGAGATGCTACAGTATATTCTATTATGAAGCTCTGCTTTTTCAGGTTTTCAGTGTTATATCAGAGCAAGAAGAAAGACAACGCTAGAAGGCCTACACATACCATAAAACTGGCAAAGGAGGCTTTTTGATTAGTTTTACTGGGGCTGTTTTCAAAAACCAACAGTACATATAGTGTGAATCCCACCCAGGAACCAGCAAAGAAGGGAATCCTATTAATATATTTCAGTACTGGTCAGCAGCAATGTATATATATATCGCAATTAAGTGCAACATACAAATATTATGCTTCTCAGTATTTAGACAAATCACCCAATCATACAAGCTCTCTGTGCCAGATCATTCATCCATACATTCATCTTCTAACCACTTATCCAGTATGTGGTCATGGAGAGGAGCTGCAGTCCATTCCAGGCAGCATAGAGGGAAGGCAAGGGTACCCCTTGGATCTCACACACACACACACAAAGATATGCACGCACACGCACATTTGCATTCATCTTTGTTGGGACCATCCATTTTTATGGGAAAAACCTTAACAATGACACCAACAATGACAGCCTTAACCTCTACCCAGCCGTATCCTTAACCACAAGTAACCACACAAAATACAATTTTTATAAAACTGAGTTTCCCCTATTGAAGCCCCCATCCTGGGTTGTTCCCACAGCCTCCAGGACAGGCTCTGGAGCCCCTGCGACCATGAATGGCATAAGTACAGAAATTGGATGGATGGATGGATGTTTTCCCTTACGCAAACCAAGAAAACAGTGTCAAAATAACAGGTTTTTATTACATCTGGTCCCCACAATGTAAAATATAAGTGACCACACGCACGCACGCACGCATGCACACGCACACACACACACACACACACACACACACACACACAACACTATAAGCACTCACTCATTCACCTACTGCACTTCTTTGCACAGCAGGAAAGAACTGGAGCACCAAAAGGAAACCCATACAACATGGAGAGAGCATGCAAACTCCACACACAAACACACCCTGAAGGTGTGAGACCCCCAAAATCACCATGCCACCCCTAACATACATTAGAATCACAAAAGGAACACTTCGTAGTATCCACACGCCTTAAGACGTGTTAAAGAACAGTCCTTTATGCTAAGGCCACTTTCACCGACTACACACAGCCCCGGCGTTCACGATGAGGACCACCCCCCCGAAGGTCTTTTATCTCAACAGTAGGTATCAGGCAGCATCCAGGAGTTTATAGACTTTGCAAGGGAACGAATATTAAAGAAAGGGCGGTTGCACCTACATTTTACACTTTTAAATGTTAGCACACAGATATATTAAAACGATTGAGTTTAACCGCGATCTCCGAGGTTCATACAGAGGAATTCGCCACCAAGTCCTGGTTTTACTAGTTCGGCGGGTTTCCACGTTTCCAAAGGTCACACATACCCGAAACTCTGTATGCAAACATGGAACATCACACTGAATTTACTGGCTGTTATTATTATGTATTAAAATTAAATAAAATTCTGCTGAAGCGCGCAGGGTTATAAAACGATCGCATGTATATTTCCTTTAAGTTTCTAAAAGAAAGCACCTTCGCACAAACACCTGCTCTTACTCAGAACGAGTCATGTGTGAATTAGTCTGCTTTGAATCACATATTACTAATTTACAAAGACAATTTAAAGCGACACGGTGTAAACTAGTTACAATTATGCGGGATGTCTAAACACGAATTCCAGGTAAACCCGGTCTTGGCATCAGAGAGAAATAGGAGACATTTAAAAGGCCACTGAATGGACGGAACAGCCCCTTGCCTGCAAGGTACGTGGAAACTCACCTGATGCAGGGTCTCCGCGGGCAGCTGGGATGCTCTGAGCAGCTCCGCCACTCTGCTTGCCTGTAGTTTCCCGGAGCTGTCAGCTTGGCACAGGGAGCACAAACCTGAGTAACATCTTTGTTCGCTTTCGCTCAGGGATATGAAGCTCCTTCCCGCAGCCGCGCCGGGGCTCTGCTCCATTCCCGGACAGTCACATTAGGAAACAGGGGGTAAAACACCACTTCGCATTTCTCCAGCACTTGCCAACACGAAGGAAAGACGGGTTTTCACGCCGAGGGGGCGGGGATACACAGCTGAGCATGACACTGCGGTACAGCGCACGCAGCGCATGTTACCACAAACAGACGCTAGGAGTCGCTATAAGCAAAGAAACTGCTTGCACTTGGGATAAATATTAATCGTAATTTCCAAATTAAATCCACATTAAAACAGACCTATTGTTTCTTTTTCGGTTGTTTGTTTTAAGCATAGTAAAATTGCCGTATATATGTTGAAATATATTCTTGTATCAAATCTTAAATCTGACATTTTATTTATGATCGAAGAAAATGAAAATGTAGATACCAATTTAGTTGACAGTAATCTATGCTTAGATTTCAGTGCTAATTTCAGACTACTTCTTAACGATCCCTTAAATATTTAAAGTATATTTTAGGACTATAATCTGCAACAGAGTTACTCTAAGTATACCATCAGTCTTTGACAATGGCGTATCCGACACAGGGTCACAGTGAGTCTGGTGCAACCGACCAAAAGCAGGGACGTGTGAGGACACAGTACTGCCCTACATGCCGCCCCTCAGCAATCCCGATGTCTGTTACATGCCTAAAAATACATTTCTTCTGATGGATAAATACGCCCTGTACTGGACAAGTTATGGAATATGGATAATAGATGAAATATTAATGTGCGTCAGCATACAATTAGCAGATTTGCTGCCATCTTGTGTCACTAAAAGGAACTTTGCTCTTCGAAGATGTTATGTACTGCATTTTGTCTTGACAGGGCAGTTTCGACACAAATAACATGATATAATGCTTGGTAATACTTAGCATTTTGAATGAATGTTGTTTCTTAACAAAAAGGGACATTAATGTGCATTCGTAATAATTCATAATTATGAATTCGCCTCCTGACAGTAATACAAGGACAAAGAGTACATCGATCATAATTTCAGGCAATGCATTTATAGAACATGTAGTACGAGATGCTGCGCCAATAATTCACTTATAAATGAGTAAGCAGATCAGCAATATATAAAACTATATTGCCAGAACTAATTCATGTATAACACAACATTATAACATAAAACAGGTTTATTATTTAAAGGGTTGGAGAGATATAAATACTTAGTAATTCATACGATGATCATGCAATACTGAACTTCCAACAGTATGTGGTTCAGAGCTACTACGCAACTACTCAATATTGCTGTCTTTGCAAGAGGAGGCGCTCACCCAAAGTTTTCGGTTCATTTAGAGACACTGTAACCTTCTCTCTGTATCTTAATTTTGGAGGATGAGGCAGGTTCCTAATCTGTAGTGAGAGACGAGGTCATTCAGCTGTAGAAACAAACAGAGACATTGATGGCCTTCGCTGGCTTTTACAGAAAATGAGAATAACATTATTCATTACTCATTAATGATATAACATTATGACAGTTGTTAGTAAAATTACGGCACCTGTAGCATTAAAAAAGATTTTAATTACGATGTATATTTGATGTCTCTGGAAGAATGACAGTTTATTGGTACAGTAGCACAGTGGCCTCACAGCTCCGGGGTTCTGGGTTTACTTGGCCTGGGTCTGTGTAGAATTTTTCTCTGGGTACTTCAGATTCTTCCAACAGTCTAAGAACATGAAGTCATTCGCAAATGGCATGCCTGGCACTGTACTGTCAATGATTTTGTAAACTAATGTGTGTTTATGTTGTTGATTGTGAGTGTTGCCTCGCTGTGTTGTAAGTGCTGAATGTGATGCTTTTTGTAATGTGCTGTGCTGTTAATTGTGGAGTGGTTACCATGAATGTGCTTATTGTGTATAATGTTGGCTTTCCTCGTCTGTGCCGCAGCCAGTTAGGCTTCTGCTAATGAATGGGAGATGTGTGTTCCTTTGTATAGAAAACTGTGTCCTTGTTGTTTGTAAATCACGTATCCCCACACTGATTGGGCTACAATAGTTTTGTGCATATTGAATCATGAAGCTCTGGATGGTGAAACATCAGACTGCTTAGGGAAGCACCGCCCATTGATTAAAGTGTCCTTTATTACACGGCTTTTTGGAATGCTTGATTCTGATTGGTCAGTTGAGACATTTGCAGGTTCGTTATTTTCAAATAATAACCGCTCCAACGTAATAAAGCATAGTCACGTGGTACTATATCGTTTCTCGAAAGGATAAAAATGTTAATTTAAAACAAATATGCTAATAAAATGTTTCAAATTCATATTCATGTCCAGTGTTTTTTCCTTATGTGGCAAGTATAGCCGTGTAATAAGCGGGATAATGTACAGGCAGTCGGTAGTTATCGCGAAATAAGCCCCTTCAGTGTGATACAAGACCCTCCGCTTCGCGTCGGGTCCTGATCACACTGTCTGGGCTTATTTCTGCGATAACTACCGGCTTCCTGTACATTATCCCTTACTTATATAACCCTCGGCACACAAAGTACACAGCCTTCGAGTCCTTCTCATATATTGTGTTGTAAAGATATGGCACCAAAATCATATGCGATAAGAAACACCTATCTACAGCCATAAGCCTAGCATTACACTGAAATCAAAGTTTAATATGGATCAGAATGATCCCAGTTTGGAGTTTCCATGTTTTGCTATTCAGGATCAAGAAACCCCTCTTTCTTTTATGCCAGTAATTCAAAGCAACACTGAATTAGATCACCTTGATCCAGATACAAACTTTTCAATGTTACCAAATCTGGCTTACCAGTGTTGTAAATGGGACGACATATCACAATGAAAGCTACTAGCTACGTAAAGACTAACAGGTAGAATAGCCAGTGTAGGGTCACTTTAAGTGTTGTTATTTAAAGAGACAGGCAATAGCGGAACAAAATAATGAAAACATCCACTTCTGTTTTTCACAGAACTTTCTTTTAAATTGTCAGACCCCTCATCGGATGAGCAACAAATAAAGAACAAATATACATTATTCACAAATACTTAGTGAATATTTTGAATTTGTGTTTTAAATCATAAATAGGCTAAATATTGAATAGTTAAAATAAGGAATGTAATCATTAGAGACAACTTTTGTTTGACTGATTTCTGATGATTGTGCCTTTGTAATTAATATACAGTGATGAATGACAGTTAAAGTGAAATATATCATTTTGTTTGATACTGACAGTTGTTTAGGGGATTATATAATGGTGATAAAACCTTACTTTAAAAACTTTAGTGTATTAGAAGGCTTAATGAGTAGCCTCATGTCTGCTTATTACATAGCACACTGTAATGGTTCAAGTTCAAAATATACATAAATGTGTATATTGCATTTTACAAATGTTACATTTTTTTGACCAGCTTTAAAGTTTTATTTCATTTTGTTACTGAAATACAATCCACCCTTCTGCTGGGGTCAGAGTAACCCTGATTTATTTATTTATTTTGGATCAAAGCATTCCTAATCCTACTAAAAATTGTTGAAGACTTACTCAAAGGTTTCAAAATCAAGACTGGATTACCTGGGGCCTGTACTACGAAGCAGGGTTACTGGCTTATCGGGGTTAGGGTTTTAAGGTAGTCTGGGCAAAATGTAAGTGAACGAATATGAAGTCCATTTAAACTGTGGTACCTTAAATCCGACAAGTTACCCCGATAATCCAGTAACCCTGCTTCGTAGTACAGGTCACTGATCTAATCCGATTTCAGAATCCTTTCTTTTTTCTTTTGAATAACCTATTTTCAAGATTTGTTCCAATCCGATAGCCAAAATCAGACCAGATTACTTCTGAACAACTGGGCCCAGAGCTGTGATTTTAGAAATAGACAGAAATTTTTCAAAATGTAGGTGTGACCATTCAGTGTTACATGTAAACACATCTGAGTAAAGGCTTTGGTTTTCCAGAAGAGCAAGAAAATGAATGAGAAAAGTTCTAAGCCTGAACATGCATAAAGATTGAAAGATTGTGATGGAAGAAGTGGAAGAAAACATCAACATGCCAGTATAACAAATCTCAAAGACAAATCCATCCATCTATCCATGCGCCTAGAAATCCTCTCCATAAATATTATAATCAGGACCGATGACAAAGCGCAGCCCAGGCGGAGCCCAACCCGCACTGGGAACATGTCCAACTTATAACCGGCAATGCGGACCAAGCTTCTGCTTCGTTCATACAGGGACCGAATCACCCACAACAGTGGACCCCGGACCCCATACTCCCGAAGCACCCCCCACAGAGCACCTCGGGGAACCCGGTCGTAAGTCTTTTCCAAATCCACAAAACACATGTAGACTGGATAGGCAAACTCCCAGGCCCCCTCCAGTACCCTTGCGAGGGTATAAAGCTGGTCCAGTGTTCCACGGATCTCGCCCTCCTCTCCAATACCCTGGAATAGACTTTCCCAGGGAGGATGAGAAGTGTGATCCCCCTGTAGTTGGAACACACCCTCCGGTCCCCCTTCTTAAATAAGGGGACCACCACCCCTGTCTGCCAATCCAGCGGCACTGTCGCTGACCTCCACGCACTGTTGAGAAGGCGTGTCAACCACGACAGCCCCACAACATCCAGAGCCTTCAGGTACTCAGGGCAGATCTCGTCCACCCCCAGGGCCGGCCACCACCAAAAAGACAAATATTTTCAGTAACTCTTTACTTAAAGCACTCATGTATGATGCATTTTACATACATTTATAATGCCTTATAATACATACATAAAGTATTATGAACATTGCTATAACTATTTGTAAAAAGACGAAACACGTTATAACCATGTTTATTATGCATTATGACTGCTCTGTGAAGCTCCCATCTATAATGCACTATAAATACCTTCATAATTCATTATAATGGCTTATACTGACCAGTATAATGCAGGTATGTATAGTGACTATGTCATTGATCTTTTGGTTAATTACTAATAACCATAGTTTACCACTGTTCGGAGAATGGATGTTTTTTCAAGGTACTGCTAGAGATTATGATGCGGACAATATACTTTGATGACATATCTTCGAGAGGAAGAAAAGTAGATTCCTGGCAAAGAGATTGATTATTTATTAAGATTGAAAAAAAGTCTAAACGTGACAGGAAACCACCTTTGTCAGGAGAAAACACCCTTCAGGAGGACAGGTCCAAAGTACTGCTGCACATCATAAAGTATAAGACCAGCATGCACTTCCTCATTTCTCTGTACTGCCACTGTACTCTTAGGCCTAAAGAGACCTAGTACAGTCTTGAAAACAAAAAGAACATGATGCAGATAATAATTTAATATTCACTGATAATATACTATGTATAGAAAATATGATGGAGAACTCACCAAAATCTTTAATAATGATTTGTTGCGTTACAACTAAATTTGTCAGATCTGGGACTCATAGATTGTTCTTAATATTCACCATTTTGGCTGAAACATGTGGCTTAAATTATCAGTTATTTGTGTGTTTAAGTATGTGTGCAGTAAAAAACAATGCTGAGGGCTGTACTCGCCTTATTGTGCCGAGGGAACCTTGCTGAAATGTTTTAGGCAAGACAGTGCTGTCCATTTGGAAGCTTTATAGCAGGTTTCAGCTCATACAGCAGGCTTCTGGAGACATGACCAGGTATCTGATGGCGCAGATCCATCAACGGGGAACCGCCAACAAGGAACCACCAACAGGGAACCACCAACAGGGAACCGCCAACAGGGAACTGCAGCTGCTGGGCAACACCACAGACTGTATCAGAGGAATAAGTCAAGGTGAGACACTGTGAGGGAATTTACATGCAACAAGGCAGGAGCAGGTTAAAAATCCAGCATACATCTCCAGACCAGGGTTTTGTTTCAACCAACAAGCTGAGCATAAAGAGTCACATTTACATAGTACTCAACTGGTTGGTTGAAACAAAATCTGTGATATATTCAAGAACCATCATTACACTAAACTGAAGTATTTATATACCTATGTAAATATACTAGGCTATATTTTCTGAATCAGGAGATACAGAGAGGAGCCCCAGAAAGGACTGGAGTCACTCTGAGAACCACAACAAAGGAGCTGTGTACAAGAGGGTGGAACATCAATGTCCAAATTCCAGTCATATTTTTCACATAATATGAAATCCATATTAAAAAATATAGACACAATATGCACAGAGCTTATTTTTTATTAATAATTGGTGGGTTTGGGGTGGGAATTTTTTAAAGTAGGGGCGAGCGAGGACAGTTGTGACAGATGTGAAAACATATTTGGTTCTTTCGATACAACACAATTGGCATTAGACTCACAACTCTTGAGTTAGTCTTGAGTTGCATTGTCTCTGCAGCTAAGTTGAGATGGGGACACCCCTTTCTGTTTTTCTCTTCCTGTCTCATGTCATACTGAAAAAAAAACAGGACATATAATTTGGAAAATATTGCTGAGTCTGACTTTTTCAAAGAGCAAGTTATTGATATACAGTACAGTAGGGAACATCTGACTATTGAAATGTATTCATTATCAAGCCAATAAAACCACATTTTATATATATTTTATCTAATTTTAATTATTATTGTCGTGAGGGAGAGTTGCAACACAGTGTGGGGACAGTTGCAACAAAACGTTGCAACTGACCCCACATGGCCAGCCATTTTTAAACTTGCTATACTAGCTTAGCACATTAGCTTTGAAACATGGTAGCTAAGTCTGTTAAAAGCTAAGAAATTGCAGATTCAAATGATACAACTTTACAATACTTCATGCAAACAGTTTAAACACTATGAGAAAAATTTTTATCACGAAAAAATTTACTTTCTTAACTTGCGTTTTGGTTCCCCCAGAAGATATGATCAAAACTGGCTGCAATCTTGCAGAAAGACGGAGGGTGCAACTGAGCATGTGCAGTGTGAGTGTCATACCTCTAGCTTGTTTCTGATTGGAGAAATCTGCAGTGTTGCAACTGCCACATGTTGCAACTGTCCCCGTTCTCCCCTATATGACACAGCAATAAAGATGTGGGAGTGTATTTCAATTACAGCTCTGTCCAAAGGCCGGGGTAATGTACCAATTTCTATGAGAAATATTTCCCCTTCGCAGTTGCTGTGTGGACAGTCTTTGGAGACAGGATGCATGCCACTCTTCTCCTGCTTCTGGCTGGGGTCTGGGTGACCCACGGTCAGTCGGATATAGAGCAGCGGGCAACTGAGTTCCTGAAGCGCTTTGATGAAAATGCCACCAAACTGATGTACCAGCATTCACTGGCATCGTGGGCTTACAATACAAACATTACCAGTGAGAATGCTGACAAACTGGTAAGTGCTACATATATTAAGACCATATACCTAACCTCACTGCAAGGATATGCTGGATACACGCTGACAGAGGAAGGATGGATGGATGGATGGATGGATGGAGGGATGGATGGATATAGCTAACTCATAAGAACCTTATACTTAATCCAAGTCCATATTATGTTATCATGAGAATTCTTATAATAGTAATAAAAGTGAAATCTCTCTTCAGCAAATGTGATTATCTTCTTCAACATTTATTATAACATTAAAAGAAAAACTAATAAGCACTGATCATTAAACTTTGTATTAACCAGTTAACCAAGTTATAAATATAAAACATTTGCATTTCATAATTAGATTAAATTGGACACAATGAATGAATGAATGTAGAAAATGGATTGATGGACATAGATGTAAAGACTTCTATGTTGAATTTATTCAAATTATTTCTAAATGTGTTTATGTAAAAGGTGTGTACTGGAGCAATTCCTGTATGAGTTCCAGGGGTACTACAGCATGTAATATGTAATTAACCACTCTGCCCTCTTCTGGCCAAATAAAGCATGATTTTTATAACGAATATGTTTTCAAAAGCTGCTTATCTGACAGAATTACAGTGAGCTGGAACCTATCCTAAAAAACATAGGTCACGTTACACTCTGGACAGGATGCAAGTCCATTACATGGTGCACACGTGCTCTCTCTCTCTGTCACACACACACACACACACACACACACACACAGTGCAGTATTCGAACCAATCAAGTCACTGTGATTCTTTAAGTCTGATGTTGAATGTCCAATTTGCTGTGTGAAATGATTTAACCTGCATTTCAACATGACCCTGCTTCCTATTCTCAGTCCCAGCAGGGGGAGATTTGGGGGTCCTACTACAGTCAGGCGTCAGAGGAGTCGCTCACCTTCCCACTTAATGAAATCACTGACCCGAGCATAAAAGTGCAACTGATGGCACTTCAGGACAAAGGATCAGGGGCCCTCTCAAAGGACAAACTGGACCGTGTGAGTTCTGCAGTGGCATAAACGTGAGGTTTTCCGTTCACACTTGTGAACATCTGTGATTTGAACATTCAGTAACTGAGTCTGTTTAACTTTCACAGCTCAACAAAGTCATGAATGAAATGAGCACCATTTACAGTACAGGCACGGTGTGTAAGCTTGACAATCCCTTTGACTGTCAGACCCTAGAACCAGGTATGGCTGGCTGCTCTTACCTCATATTCTTAGGCGATTATGGGGGATTTCAGTTCAGTTTAAGTATCTAGGCAAGGTTACAAGTAAAAAACTACAATGTAAAGATCAAGGGCTTTGCTATAAATTCTGGGCCCCATGACAAAAAGTCACCTTGGGCCCCCTGTTTGGGTTGGAATTTTCAGTTTGAACAAATATGAGTCCCCCTTGGTAGATATTGCTGAGTAGGTGTTGGGGGATGGGGGGTGGGGGCAGGATTTGTGGCCCCTGTAAATTGCTGAGCCCCCTGAATCTGCATGGGTATCCATGCCCCTTCAGTATAATGACACTGAACGATCAGTGTTGCTCTCTGACGTGGCACCTTGCTGCTGTATCGCAGGACTGGAGAGCGTCATGGCTCAGAGCACAGACTACTACGAGAGGCTGCATGTGTGGGAGGGCTGGAGGGTCGAGGTGGGAAAGAAGATGAGGCCACTCTATGAGGATTATGTGGAGCTGAAGGACGAAGCTGCAAAACTTAACGGTACGACCGAGTTCTGTGCCACTAGTTCCAGTAATTTGTCTGGATGCTACATTTTAGTTTACATGTGTCAGTAATCAACAGCTAAGTCATGCAGTGACGTTCAAATCACATCAAAGTATCTTTATTGTTATCTTCAGCTATATGATCAACGGGTCACACAGAAAGATGAAATTTTGATCTCGTTGATCATAATGCAAGAAGCAGTAATAAATATAATTAAAATATGTCAGACATTCAAACCTGGATATAAGACCTAATACAGAAAAATGCAGTTAAACATACAGTTTACAAAATGGAAAATCTTCTTATATGACTACATTTTTAGACAACTGCATGTCTTTTTAAAAAACCAAAGGTTATGCTGACTATGGGGACTACTGGAGAGGTAACTATGAGACCACTGATGATGGAAAGTACAGCTACACCCGCGATGAACTCATGTCAGATGTTCGCCGCATATACCAGGAGGTACAGTTTTAACGTCTTCTCATCCCTTTCTTTACACCAAAGCACCTGGCTGCTAGCCTGTCCTGAAACGACCGGTATTCTCTCCCCAAATTCTGGTTAGCCACTTCTGCTTCGTATCTATTCAGATCATGCCACTGTACAAAGAACTTCACGCCTACGTGAGAAGCAAACTACATTTGACGTACCCTGGGCACATCAGCGAGGTGGGAGGACTGCCTGCCCATCTGCTGGGTAGGTCTATAAAAACGGGAAGTACTGAAATAGAGAAGCGTCTGTATTAGCTTTCATCATTTAATAATAATAATAATAATAATAATATAATAATAATATATTTTATTTGTATCGCACTTCACATTTAAAACAATCTCAAAGTGCCACAGAATAAAAACACCGTCATAAAAAGCAAAAATATATCTGGAAGATGATAAAAACTAACAAACTAACATAAAACTAAAAAAAACTAACATAAAATAATAATAAAAAAAAAGGTATTTAATATATGCATCCCTTTTTGATGTGTGAACTTGTACCATTTTAACATATTTTTGTGTGTTTTCATGATCATTTACCAGGTGATATGTGGGGAAGGTTTTGGACAAACCTTTATCCTCTCTCTGTCCCTTACCCCGACAAACCAGATATTGACGTGACTTCGGCTATGATCAGTCAGGTGTGTGATGTCATGTGATTCCTAGTCATACATCTATCCATTTATCTATATCTATCATAACTGCGAATCCACTGTATGGTGGCAATGAATCTGGGACACAGGGTATTTCCCAGTACCAACAATGGAAAGACCGTACTTGTGGTCTTGGTGAGACCAGTTTTGCTATCTTGGGCCGCAATGAATCATGGGATTGGTCTCGTCTGGTGAGGACGCAACCAACGTATCCTTGACATTCGGGGTGGGGCAAGAATGACATCTGGGGACTTTCCATCCTCTGTACTTCTGTTGTTAGTATTGGAATTGGTCTTCGTCAATGTATGATGATGTAAAACGGATACACGAGAACACAAGTACGGTCAAATGTGCATATTGAAAAACATCCGTAATTTGAGATATCATTCCACTTATACTCTATTCCTGTGATTTATGAGAAGAAAGGCAGAGTACAGAGTTGAAATCCATACAATCACACAGAAAACATCCAAGCTCCAGGCCTATAAGGCTCTGGCGTGAGGTGAACCCACAACATCCTAAGACTTTAAGTCACTATGCCACTATTATTACTGTCATCTAATTTAACTTAACCTGCAATCAGTTTACTAAAATGTACTATTTACATATATTTAATTTTCACTGAATCTGACCATTAATATATCATGGCCTAGAAGTGAAAAACATAACAAACACCACAAAAACAAAAGACCCTTTGGAAGAAAAACATCTGCTAAATGAATAAATATAAAAATGGAGAAAGACAAAATGCTAGAATGTTTAGAAAAACAAAAAATTAAGCAATTCATGGCTACTGTATCAATATGGCAGTACCTTATTGCAGAAATTGTGCTGAGAGGAGCTTAATAAAACCGCCCCTTACAATTCCAGGCCTGGACAGTGGATAGATTGTTCAAAGAAGCGGAAAAGTTCTTCATGTCTGTAAATTTGTACCAGATGTTTCCAAATTTCTGGGAAAACTCAATGTTTGTGAAGCCCGATGATGGCAGGAAGGTGGTGTGCCATCCAACTGCATGGGACATGGGCAACAGAGAGGACTTCAGGTAGGGTGGGGGGGAATGAACCACACTGCAGTTGAGTGACACGAAGAAAAGTCTGGATGTTTCTTCCTCATTGTGAGTCTAAATTGCACTAAATAATATAATGGAATTACAAAGTCAGTTGAGCAGGGGCAGTGAAGGGTGTCCCAGTGGGGGGGAGATAGGGGGGTGATGAGGGCCGACCCGGAGCGGGGCTGATTCTGCATAAATTGTTGCGAATTTTGCATGATTGCCTGGGAACAAGGGGGGGGGGGAGACCTGCTGTTATGGACCCCAGGGGTGGGTACCCCTCCGCCCCCCCGACTCCTCCGCTTATGCACGTGAGGTTTAATGAAATCCTGGATACTTCTCTGGGTGGACATCTTTAAATTAATTGTCCATATTAACTGCAGAATCAAAATGTGCGGTAAGGTGAACATGGATGACTTTCTGACGGTCCACCATGAGATGGGACACAACCAGTATCAGATGGCCTATCGGAACCAATCGTATCTCTTCAGAGATGGAGCCAATGAGGGCTTCCATGAGGCTGTGGGAGAGATCATGTCTCTTTCTGCAGCCACTCCGAAACACCTGCTGGCTCTGGGCCTTCTTCCTGCAGATTTCAAGGAAGATTATGGTAAAACTGCAACCAGAGACACAGAAACATGCATCTGCTCTTTGTCCAGTTAATTTGACAATTTCATTTTTTTCTTGTAGATTCACACCTATATAGTGTGTGAGTGTAGGTACAATGCTAGACAGAATAAAAATATAAATGGTACTGTAATAGATTTAAGCATTTTATAGTGATTATGCCTCAGCGTTACCAAGGAAACGTGTAGATGTAATAGATATGTACATATACATGAGATGTTCTAAATATATGAGAATGAATTTCATCAGAATATCAATGAAAGGTTGGTGATAAAAGCAGGTTCTGAGGACATTCAAGTATCTATGGAGGCAGATGCCATCTCAGTATCACTAGCACTATTGATATTACTTACTGATATCTGCAGAGACAGAGATTAACTTCCTGATGAAGCAGGCTTTGACAATTGTGGCCACCTTGCCTTTCACATACATGCTGGAGGAATGGAGATGGCAAGTCTTCCAAGACACCATCCCAAAAGACCAGTGGATGCAAAGGTGGTGGGAGATGAAGTAAGGCCTCCGTTAAGTGAAATTAGTTACTCAAACATTCGCTGCACAACAGTGATGAATACTAATGAACTGTATTTTCCACAGGAGAGACATGGTTGGTGTAGTGGAGCCTCTGCCCAGAGACGAGACATACTGTGACCCAGCTGCCTTATTCCACGTAGCCAATGATTATTCATTCATTAGGTGCCGTGTTCATCCATCATCGTATATAACCAGTGCAAAAACCAAGATGCTAAACGATGCTAAAACATGCTGGATTATAATATCAGCACAGCAACAGCAAACTTATCACCTAAAGCTACCTGCCTTTTCTTCATGGATCCTGCAGGTATTTTACCAGAACCATCTACCAGTTCCAGTTCCAGGCCTCCCTGTGTGAAACTGCCGGTCACATTGGACCTTTATTCAAGTGTGACATCACCAATTCCAAACCAGCCGGTGAAAAACTTAGGTAAACAACAACTTCCAGTTAAATATTATGTATGCAGCAGTTGTATGATGTAGAAGATGACACTTGGGTGTAATGAATTTATCCTTCTAATCTGTATGCCTCAGACGGAAAAAAACGGCAAACACGTTTGAGCAGATGTCCCCCTATTGACGCAAACTTTAACATTAATGAGACCTCTTGCTTTAATCCTATCTCATTATCAAACGTAAGTCTGAATAACAATTTTATTGCACATCCGTGGAACTTTGCTGCAATGATGTATCTGCATGCTGTACCTCAGGGCTATGCTGGAGTTGGGAAAATCTAAGTCATGGACCAGAGCTCTGGAACAAGTGTCTGGAGTCACCAGGATGGACTCAAAACCGCTCCTGGAGTACTTCAGTGAACTGCACACATGGCTACAGGAGGAGAACCGTAAGAACAACAGGTTTCCAGGATGGAATGTTGCAGCAGATCCATGTAAGAACATGAAAATAAATCAAGAACACTTTTCGTCATTTTTGGATTGATATCCGTGAAGGTTCTTAATGAGCTTATCTACTACACAGACTCTAAAGAGGCCTTCAAAGTCAGATTGAGTCTTAAAGCTGCGATGGGTGATCAAGCTGTGAGTCTACAAGTTTTTGCAGTCGATAGTAATCCTTGTAATTTTTTGTATATACAGCTCTGGAAAAAATTAAGAGACCACAGAAACATTTTCAGTTTCACTCATTCCGCGATTTATGGGTTTGCTTCTCTGTAAAATATACTTCTTTTTAAACTCCAGCTTGGCTCTTCCCTGCTTCTCATTAATGAAGGGCTTCTTCTTTGCTTTATGGGACTTCAGTCCTGCTTCTAGGAGCCTGTTACGATTTGTCCTAGCAGTGCACTTCACGCCACTTAATGTTTCTCATTCTCTTTCAAGGTCATCCTCCTATATATAAGGCACCATTGGATAAATTGACGACATTTCTCTGGCATTAGAAAGTTGCTTCTACCCTCTGCCTGGCTGGTCTCTGGTTGTTCCCAGTGTCTCCTACCTTATTCTTGTGCACTGCTGTCTTAGAACTTTAGAACCTGGAAGCATTCTGCTGCTCGGTGTAGCCTTCTGCTAGCAGAACCACTAATAAACCCGGATTTAAAAATGCAGATTTTTTAAAAAATAGAGCGTGATCTCGTAATTTTTTCCAGATCTGTATTCTCAGAATATTCCTACTTTAAGACTCATGTAAAATGCAGTCAGTATAGCATCTTTGTCCTTTGCAGTACCAATGGAACGACAATGAATTGTACCTTTTCAAAGCCACCGTCGCCTATGCTATGCGGCAGTATTATTCCCTGGAGGTGGGACAGACGCTGAACTTCATGTAAGAAGGACTGCTCAGGAATAAAGGGCGTGCTTCCCTATCTATGTACATATTGATCTAAGAACGAATTAAGCCTACCTTAAGACTACCTCAACGTGTGCTTTTCTTAGTTTAAAATAACCTAATCGCAAATGTTTCAGTGCAAATTGTAATGATGTATTAAAAAGTAATCTGTGGAAACTCCATTTTGAAATAACCAGGTCGGAGAACATCCACACTTACCAAGTTAAACCAAGGATCTCGTTCTACTTTGTGGTGACAAATCCCCTCGACCCAGTGGTGCTCATCCCAAAGGCAGAAGTGGAATCTGCGATTCGGTATGACCTTCTCTAGTGACTCATGAGAGCACGGTCTGCATTGTATGCAGAAGTCTTATGATTCTCAAAAGTGTACTTTTGAAGTTATATACGCATCAGTGTAGCATTGACTTATACCAAGAGGGCAGTGATTAATAATAAAGAAAAACAGGCCACTGAACTACAGAGATTAATTGAAACCAATATCACAAGCAATCACCTTACACAGATTAATCAAACTCAATATCACAGACCATCAGGCTTTACATATTAATAAAACCTGATATGTTACACCCCAGCCCACAGAGATATAGCCAGATGACACGGGTTGTCATCCTACAGTGATTAACTCAGCCCACCACCCCAGTCTATCAACCCTCAGACATTAATCAAACCCGTAGTCATGGGTCATTATCCTGCAGTCATTATCCATTAATCATCTACTCACTTATCCAGGAATTATGGGGGGGCTTTAAGGAATGGGTATACCCTGGAAGGGATACGAGTCCTATGAAAATGAACAGAAGACCACACACTGTCACTCTACGCATTCCTATCCTGGATGCTATAGTCCGCACCCAACCAGTCATTAGCAGTATGATCAGACCTTTGCCATAGTTTTGTAATTCTAAAACATAAATTTGTCTTACCAAAGTTTTATTATCTATTTATTATGCAATGGGGTCACCTCCCAAAATGAACAGCAAATGCAATGTTACTGGTGTGTACAGGCTCTCCAGGGGCAGAATCAACAGCGCATTCCTGCTTGATGAAAAGACGCTGGAGTTTGAAGGCATCATTTCCACTCTGTCCCCGCCTGTGGAGCCTGCGGTCACAGTGTGGTTGGTGGCGTTCGGAGTTATCATGGGTCTTTTACTTCTGCTTGGAACATACCTTGTTGTCTCTGGCATGCGGGACAGGAAGCGGTGAGCGTCGTCACCAGAGCAAACGTATGACAGTTTAAAGAAATGTCAACACACGTGTTTATTGACCGGAATGCATTTACAATGTTGCGCTGGCTGAGACACAGACGTACTAAGCATGAAATGTGAATTCTGTTGCTGTTAAGTTATTCAAACCTTAGACAGATGTCCGGATACAACTTATGATCTTTTTCACAGAAAATCCAAGAAAGAGGAAGCTGAAAACCCAGCTGAAAACCCATATGAAAATCATAACGAAGGAGTGACAAACCAGAATTTTGAACATGATACTGATGATCAAACAGGATTTTGATAAGTGGTTGGAAAAGTCCAAAAATAAAATGAGAACTACAACTATATATATGCAAGTGCTTTTACTTAAAGAGGAAAAAAACATTTTCAGTTCAAGATTTTAACTTTTCAACACAGACATAATGTTTATATATATCCACTATATATAATGTAAACATCTGCATTAAAGTATCATACTCTGAATTAACATAAAAGCATAATATAAACGCTTGTATGTGTTTGGTTATAATATTCATTAGAATGTGATGACGATTGTTAACATCACTTTAAGGTTCTCTTTCTTTAGCCTTATATTGACCCTGAATTGCTCCCTGTGTAATATGCAGCTGAATATACGGATTAGTGCTCAGAAGAGAAATGAGTACACTGACCTACACTACAAGCCTGTTCGAAAAAATGAGTTACACACGTGTAGCTTGTCCACAAACTCGCCTCTCTCTAGCACATAATATTCCAGCTGGAGAAGGTTTCATACTCCAGAAGCATATAACAGCTGAGGTGCTTTAACGTTTCACATTAATAAACAACTAGCTGGGCTTTGTAAAAACATACATGTATAAATTAATGTATAAATTTGGGCTTGGATAAAGGAATAAATATTGAATTAAAATAATTTAATTGCGCATTATTTTACCTAAAAGCACATACAAAAAGATGTAAAACACAGTAAATGGTTTGGCCTCTGACATAATATGCGAATACTCATCCTAAAAGACTAGATACTGAAATGTTATTTCTGACCTTCCTTACAGTCTGAGACACACCCCAGCTTCAGACAACACAGTCAGTGCAATACAACGGTAGAACGGTAAAATTCACCCCAGTTACGTAAGGTGTTTAAAACAATAACAGTCTAAAGCCAGATTCATAGACGTTCTTCTTCTGCTCTGTCAGAAATGCATTTATAAAAGGCTGATAGCCTAAAAAGTGTTTTTTTTTTTTTTTTTGCGATAAAGACACTACCTCTAGACATAAGAAGCGCATGCTGTTTTTCAAAATGCACGTAATGAAGTGACAAATAATTTCATGTGACGCAGGGATCCATGTTTAAGGCATCTAACGATTTCTATTTCCCCTCAATGAAAAAGTAGAAGGCCTCATCGGCCATGATGAAGTGCTCCACCTCCACTTCCTCCTTCTTTGCATGCAGGTACCAGCCGGAGCAGCCGACGGACTCAAAGCGTCGCATGTCTGGCTGCACGGCTTTCATGTAGAAGAGAAACCCCACAATATCCTTATCACCCTCATGGACGTCCTTCAGTTTCTTTTTTTCACAGCTCTGAAGAAAGAAACGAAACGATTCAGCAATTATATGCTTAAAACAGTGCATCTGTGTTTTCGATGCTATAAGTTGTAACATATGTGAGGTTCACTACTGAATCACTACTATATGCACAAGTAATGGGGTGTAATATTGCACAAAACACTGCAAAAGATCCCTGTCTCAACTCATTCTGCTGCATCTAGATGTCAGAAATATTATTTCAGAAAAAAGTGATACTAGAACTGTCCGTGATTACCTCAATGCTGACAGTCGGCTTGTCACCAGTTTTGCTGCATTTCAAAAAACAGTCTGTACCAGAGAAATTCAGGACAACAGGGATTCCTTTGTATTCCCCTTCGATGCAGGTAGTTTTGTAGTAATAGATGGTGATATTTACTGAAATGGTAAGAATATGTCGGACACCCGGCAACAAACAATGATGGAAACCACATGCCATCTACTATATATTTTTTTTTTATCACTAACCTGAGTTTGTCATGCAGTTACTTGACATGCGTGCAAACCTCTGTCTGTTCTGGATGTACTTCTCATACATTAAACTCTGGATGAAGATGTTGTCCTGAACTTTCTCTTGGATAAACGTTAATTCTCTGAGTACTATAAAAGGAAAAAGAAGGGGAAATGTCATGTTGCCATATGTGACATGCTGTACTTCCACAAAATCCCAGAGTTTGATCATTTACAATCTAAACCAAAGTAGGGATCATTACAGGACATGTCAGGGATGGAAGGCATATCGATATAGAGTGAAAGAAACAACATTGACTTTTGATTCAACACAGTCAAAGAGTATCTAATGTTATTTACTGACAGTGCTTGGGGCTGATCAGAACAGAGAGCTCTGAGTACTTACTGCTGACAGGCTCATGCATCTAGAGGTGGTGGGACCAAGACATCTGATTGGTTGGTCCCACCTCCTCTGGTTGTTTGGATCCACCTCCTCTATAATCTCTCTCTCTAAACCAATAATTTTTCCTTCTGCCCCTCAGAACATTTTTGTGTAAGTAAAAGTCCCTGGAGCTGCTGACAGGCCTTACCCTGGGTGATATTGCTCGACTTAGCCTCCATAATCACATCGTTTAGGTTGCACTCTGTACAAAACTTATCCTGGCAGAGGCCTTCCTTGTCACATCCACGTCCAGTTATGATGGAGAAGCTGGTGCTGATCATGGTGACCAGCAGCAGTTTGTCCAGCTGGCTTTCTGGCTTGGCTGCTTCATGAAAGTTTTCCTTTGTCTCATCGTCTGGGTCAGCCTCTCTGCTCAAGTCTAGGCTGAAACTCAAGACCATATCCTCCTTAGAGAAAGCCTGGAACCCTTCAGAATTCTCCGGAAACTTCTCTTTAGGGGCATCCTTGTGGGGCTGATAGACCTTCTGTATCGAGCACCAACGAGAGATGTGTCATGTAAGTGGCCACTGTCATGTGTCAGATTAATATGTTGACAGCTTTATTGCCTGTTTTATATTTGAGTATTTCTACAGTGTATATATATTTAAATCTAGTTCATAATTTCAAAATAGTTGTTAACATGTTTGGATGAGGACTGAACATCTTTTTAAACAGCCTGTTTGATAAGCAGACTCTGCGGCTCTCATCTTCAAATTACAAACTCCCTCAGAAAGACCTCAGACAGTTTTTTTATTTGTAATGGAGGCCCAAGCTCATGCATCAATATCATATCATTAGGGAGACAAAACTGAAACAAAACGTGGGCAGTGGTGGCTTGATGGTTAGGGAAGAGCCCTTGTAATTGAAAGATTGCCAGTTCAGATCCCCGACCAGCAAGGCACCACTGAGGTACCCTGAGCAAGATACCGCCCCCAAGGACTGCTCGCTGAATTAGCTGCCCCCTGCTATGTCTCGAAAGTCAGATATGGGTCAAATGCTGAGGTCACATTTTGTTGTTGCGCACTGTTTGCTGTGGTGTGTTGACAATGACCACTGATCACTAAATTCTAATTCTGAACTCTCAAGAGATGAATTTCTACCATTGGCTATTATAAAAGCCATTTAAAATTTTTTAGACTATATGACAAAAAACACATAAATTAGCATAACGTAATGACTGAAATGTGAAACAATGATGATATTTACAAAAATAAAAAAAATTGAGCAAATGTCAGATAACCTACACTGTCAAAAGAAAATGCACCAATTTGTACCTTTGAGAGTACAATTACTTGTCACTGGTGCTGCATCTTCAATGGTCTACCAATTGTACCCTAGCTTTAAGTAAATATACATTTTAGTCAAATTTAAGGTACAGAAATGGACTCCAAGGAACATTTTGTACCACTGGGGGTTTGTACCTCGGAGAACAAAACTGTACCAGGGCTGCACCTTCTTTCCGACGGTGTGTATTCCAGCGCTTGATTCTATGTCAGGTGTTGGTGCTTTGATTGTATTTTCAAATGAAAATGTAAAGATGTACATTCACAGAAACATAATGTGGATAGTGAGGGTGAGGAATGCAGTCTTCTAATGAAAATTAAGCATGGTGGTTACACTGTAAAAAATGCCCGTAACAAATACAATAAAAATACCTTAAATGTCAACGGGAAAATACCATAAATAAACAATCAGGTAAAATGCCGTGTCAAATACAGAAAAAGAACTGTAAATGTAAATACAAAATATTTCTGTATTTAATACATTGTTTGCCCATAAAAAGTACTGTAAAATACCTTAAATGATAATGGGAAAATACTGTAAATATCAATCAGGTAAAATACTTTTAAAAATATATAAAATATTTGTAAGTATAAAATTTATCTTTATTTAATACTATTTTTAGTTGTAACATGAATTATTTTTTTTGCTTCAGTTACTGGTGTAATCTGTAACATGATAATGACATGAGAATACGTGTTAAAATGCAGTTTTAAATAAGTAGTTCTACAGTTTATGGACACAAGGTATACCGTTATGCATATAAACAGTGCTCCTGTAATTTTACAGTAGAATTTATACTGTGCCGTTGGTGAGCCAAGCGCTGTCTGGCCTATTTGCATGTGTCCCAGCATGCTGCGCTGTCGTGCTGACACTGGCCGTTGTCTATGTCATGCATGTAATGTTCCAGGTTCCATGCATTGTCTGTTCTTCAATGGTGTCCTGCTTAAGTTTAAGCTTTATCCCCGTTTGTTTGACTGTGTATAAGTTACCCACCATGTGTAGTTCCCATTGTTCGTACAGTGACCCTCCCCCTTTCCTTCCTTTAGAGGTAATGATTATTTTTGTATGCTGTTATACAAGCAGGTGTTGTGATGATTGGTGTGATTCACAGTTCTGTTAAGGTCTTTAAGGGGAAGAGCTTTAACCTGACTGCAATTGTGATGTGGCATCATGGCAGAATCAATGGATACTACAATACAGTAGAAAAACTGGACCTGTACATTTTACAGTTTGTAGTTTTTAAATGTAATATTTTAATCTGATAATGTTTGGAACAATATGGATTTAAACAGTTTATTATACAGAATAATAATATGTACCATATTACATTAAACGGAACTACTGTAATTTTATGGTGTAATTCTGGCAACCACAGCTGCCAGTAATTTACCGTAAATTTAACAGATTTTTTTTTTACAGTGTAGTGGATTATTTTGCAGTTTCATAGGAAGGATGTGGTCACTCACCAGCCTAGGAGAGCTCTCGGCCAACAACTCTGCAAACAGCTCTGGGGGCAAATCACGCAGGTCCATGTCGTTAATCTTCAGAAGCTTGTCTCCTTTGCTACAAGAGCATAAAAGATCAGCTGACATTTCTGTTGTGTTCTTTAAATAACAATACACAATATGTCCTTTAAATGATTAATTATTAGTAATTAACCAATAAATATGTTGTTACACAAGGAGTTGAAAAGTGTGTTGTAATTTCCTAAGATGGTTTCTAGAAACACACTGATAACGCATGCTAAAAAGACATCAAAGTATCTTATTGTGGTCTCAGTCGTATGGCATGCTAACCAGACATCGAAGTATGTTATTGTGGTCT
This sequence comes from Hippopotamyrus pictus, assembly GCA_026781145.1. Classification (NCBI taxonomy): domain Eukaryota; kingdom Metazoa; phylum Chordata; class Actinopteri; order Osteoglossiformes; family Mormyridae; genus Hippopotamyrus; species Hippopotamyrus pictus. Next base: position 14,299,624 of record JAODLC010000038.1, on the reverse strand, counting down.
CAGCCACATGGCATGCTAACCAGACATCAAAGTATCTTATTGTGGTCTCAGTCACATGGCATGCTAACCAGACATCAAAGTACCTTATTATGGTCTCAGTCACATGGCATGCTAACCAGACATCAAAGTACCTTATTATGGTCTCAGTCGTATGATGCATGGGTCAGACAGAGACAAAATTATGTTCTTCTTGTTTGTAGTGCAAAAAATTATTAAAAAACGAAATACAGATATGTAAGACATAGAAGAAAACATATGAAAGAAGACATATGAAAACATAGGACAGTAAAAAATAAACATGAAATCCAAGTAATGAATAAGACAAAAAATACAACAAAAGCATATTGGAGGAATGTGCAATAGATAAATAAAAACATTTGTTTCAGAGTGCTGAGTATGATCTGTAAGTTCAGAGAAGGAGACAGTTACAGATGTGCAACATCACAGCAAAATGTTTCACGTTACCTTAAAAAAGATTTATGTCCATTTGTCATTTTATTTTTTACCACTTTCTTGATTTCATAGTGATGCTCCCCCTGTTGAAATGTGTGCTCTATTAAAATTCCTCCAATTACAGGAGTGTCCTGAAAGAATACATTAAAAACAATCATATTTAATAGTCAAGTAAACAGATAAAAGTAAATGAAAAACATCCTCACAACAGGAGCCATTAGAGAACTTAAGGAAAAGAGACAGAGAATACAGTGAGGGCAAACCTTCTTCTCCATGATTAGGTCTGAGTGTCTCTCATTCGCTTGACCTGACGCTTTTAAGACTTCCTTCAACTTCTGCTTTTTTGCATTCAGTAACAGAGCGGGAACATAACATCACGTTCAAAATGAATAAATTACTATTTAGCGGAACTTCAAGAGGAACAAATCCAGAATTCAGAAAAGTGGGTCCCCTCAAGCATAAATAAGTCCCCAATTGTCATGCCCTGCCTGCCTGTGCCTCAGGTTCTGGATGCTCAAGTCCCTTATATAAAATGGTCCAATATTTTCATATAACCTACACACATCCTATCTTGTACTATAAGTCATCTATAAGTCTACTACTTACTTAATACAACACAAATAATAAGGGAAAGTAAAGCAGCCAAATCCACAACTGGTTAATATAAAATAAAATCAGTTTTTCTGCCTTCCTGCTCAAGACCTGGGATCATATATCAAATTTTAACCAGTGTCCTTCTCAATCAGCACAATAAAATATAGTAGATTAAGAAAGGAGAGCATAGCTGTTCAAGGGCTTCATCCTTTTTAAGCTCCATCCTTCTAAAAATCTGCACAATAAATCTTTGGATAATTTGGGCTGCTGAAAGATCCATCAGGTGGATTCTTCACAGCCCAGGAGAAGGAGGTGTTTCTACACTGCATTTGAGGGACTGATGCATTTGGTCTTAGAAGCTGTAGCCCCTGAATTGGGACAGAGCCTTTCTCTGGCATTCAGACTCAATAATATGGCAAACCAGAACGCTAGGAGAGGAATAAAAGAAGCCATGTGACTTGTCAGCTGCCCCCACATCTGACTGAAAATGACAGTAACCTACCAAAATTACACAGGTAGTGCTTGGTGCACGAAAAAAAACACGTTTTGCTCTTTGGGTCTTTCAGGATTTTTTTCGCCAAATATTTTCAATCCATGTATCGGTTGAATCCGCAGATGTGGAACCCCCAGATACAGAGGGGAGGGCCCACTGTATTTCTTCTCTTTTCTCAGCACTTTATTATGTCAGATTATGGTGCTGAAAAACGGAACATTCTTGCGTGTTAAAAAATTACGTGGTGTAATATGCACTCTGTAATTTAATCAGGAAATACATACAATACACATTTGCTGGTTAAGGATTAAAAAAGGGAACAGAAAACTAATCAGACACCATGGATACTGAGGGATTTGGGGGAAGTACCAGTTCCCCCAAGGGGAAGGGGGGCATGTACTCCTGAAAATTTAATTATACCTTTGCAGTTAAATTATTAAGTTGTGTCCCCCATATTTGACATTCTCTCCTATGCCTTGGATAAACCTCAGTAAAATACAGGAGCTCGTCCACCACCACTCTCATTATGCAGGCTTGTCTTTCCATTGAAAAGGCTCTGAAGGTTTAAATGGTAATTATTTTGTTTTTTGCATATTCCATCCTGCTCCCCCCCATGCAACATGCACCTATAGACATAAGAAGAAAGCTTGGGGTCAGAGGACAGGACTGAACATTTATCCAATGAACCTGGAGCATTTCGGGGGGGGGGTGTTATACTCTCACAGGTACAAGATGTGGTGCTTTTTTGGACCGTCCAACCAGAGGCACAGAACCCTAACCCCCCCAAGACACACCGACCCACTGAATGCTATGACATGCTGCTTTGTGCAAACAGGGTCTTTTATGTACATGCTAGCATGTCTCAGTAGAATGCAGAGCCTTCTCTATCTATCGATCTAGCTTACCATAAGATGTACCTACTGTAAGAAACTATCAATTTACATGCACACGACAGGTGAATAGGAAGTCATTCAGTGCTGGAACAGGGAAATACAGAATGATCTTCCACTGGGTCAACACCTCCTGCATGCTTTTGGACTAAGTAAGAAGCAGCTGGATAAAATCCACATGCAGAGATGCCAAATTCTAAATTAGGGGTTCCCAATCTCTGGTACCAGTCTGTGTGTCTGTCAGTATTCCGCCAGAACAGGGGTGCCACCCAGTGTGCTGTACTGAAAAATAAATTGTGTATCCCATATTGATCCACAAAAAGTCATGATTTGTCCTGAATTTTCGTACAAATCGCACTTGCTCAATAAATTTTATCACCTGTGGGAAAACTATGTTTAAGCACTGAACTTTTGACCTTGGCAAGTGGCAACTGGAAATGTAAAATCATTTGGTGCAATAACTGCAGTGCCAGTTGTAACGAAAAAAAAAAAAAAAAGATTTATACTGGAATTATGCTAGAGTTAGACAGGCCACCTTAGGGCTGAAGAATTCTGTTTCTAGTAAAACAATTACAATAATTAAATGTTATAATATTAACAAAACCCACAACCCTTTACTGGATCAACAGATGCCTGGATGCAAGTTGATGAAATAAAAAAGTAAACATTTTGACCTTTTAAAAAAGAAAAAACTTCTGAAATGATGTGCATAGCCTAAAGAAACTGAATATACATCGAAAATGGAAGTTAAGTTTGCTGGGTAGCAGTAAGTGAAACCACAACAGGATGAAACCACTTCCTCATTTTTGTTCTAAATTCTTTTGTCTTGTAAGGATGAAATTGTTAACATAAATAAACACTTTTATATGTGATACTAATGGAACTGGGGTAGTCAGCCAATTAGCAATATTTTTGTTTTATTGATATATGTTATTTTAACTGTATTTTATAGCGCCCTCTGCTGGCTGTATTCGGCCACAACGTAGTACCAATTCTTATCTCCAGTGGCACCATTTTTCCCTGACCACCATCCTGGATTCCTAGCACAGTTACATCATGAAAGAAAGTTTATTTAAACATGAATCACAGTTTAATATAAATGTCTTGTGATGAATGTGTGTCAGATTTTATGGAGATACTATATAACCTAAAAGTGAATGTTATGGTAGCTAAAACTATCAAGTTAAGGATGTCCTGGTTTGCAAAGAAAATTCTTTATCTGCTGTCATAGCTTCTGCTAGGCACTGGTGTATGGTAAGCTAACTGATGCTAAAGTAGGGCAATGTGTGGCCCACTTTAGGGTTTTGCCACTGATGAAACGGACCTTCTTAGACTCTATAGCATCAGTTACCTGTTGGTTCTCCCACGTTAATGGCCATGGTTCACACTCTCAGATTTGGTAAACCGTTTATAGTTTAAACCGTGGTACTTTTTCATTCTTTTGCAGCAGCAAAGTATTCTGTCTGTCTTGTTCAGAATGTTCTGCTTTGGCTAAAAGTCTTTCCCACAGTGCTTGCTTGCATTAAGAGAGACGACATTACCAAGGCCCTGTCAATCACACTCTGAGTTTTCCGTTTCAGCTAAAAGCTTTTTCCCATGATGCTCTGATACAAGAGAGCAGGCCTCCTCAAAATGGGAAGCCACTAAATAGTGCTGTGGCGAGACACACTGGTCAGTAAAGACCTCCGAGGCTTCCAGACCTTGCAGCCTGCAGAAGGGGACCGATACCCGTGACTTCCTGCTTCCTGAGCTCAATAGCACCCTGTAGCAGAATTTCCCACAAATTCATCAACATGTATCTTGTTACAAATATCAAACACTTCCTCATCAAACGTAACAAAACAAAATACAAAATACTGATGTGAGAAATTAATTTCATTAAAATAAAAGTAATTTGGAAAATACAAAAAAAATACAAAAATACATGTAAAATACTAATGATACATGACAAATGTGTGTTACAGACCTAGTAATGCGTAATAGTTATAAAATTTACAGCTTTCCCTAATTATAAATGACAACAATTTTGTGATTTACATGTGTTATAGTGTTAATTGTCAAATGAAAAATGAGTTTTGTGGCATTAGTAACATAATGAGTTCAACAGGGTGCAGCTGTGGCAGCTGCATTAGTGCTTATATCACAGTTTCAGTCTCGGATTCAGAACCATTACATCCTTAATTTAAACCCAGTCTTTCCCACAGAATTAGTGGTGGTGGTTGACAGGGGTACACACCGATGCTTTCTTAAATCAATTGTCACAATGCATGAATTTCCTGGTTTGTCTTACAGTGGGGTGCCGAACATGCACAAAGTCAAAGAAAAAGCTGTTTTTGGGTATAAGTTCAAGAAAAAAGAAAATTGACACCAGCGACTGTGACAGGTATAGTATTTAACATCAGGTTCACCATTTGGTTTAACGCAAGCTCAGTGGCTTTAAAAACTTTTACATTTAGCTGATACAAATGAATTTTGTTCTTAGGAACAAAAGTAGCTAGTCTGATTTATCGCTAATGAAGTATTTGTATGACAAACCACAAGATGCACAGCCTGAGCATTCCTGTTGACATTAGCGAAAATGTCACTAGTAGGCTAGCAGTCACGATTGCACTGCTCTTTGCTAATTGGTCTATTTTTCTGTCCTATAATGACATTCAGTGAGCAGTATCTGATTGTATATTTTAGATGTTCTCGACATACTGGAGTCGAGATACGAGATTCCCAGTTGCCGCCACATCACAGATGCCTTTTTCCCCGATGGTGTTCGACTTCTTGACAAAGCACGTTAGCAGCAATCCGCATGGCGTTTCAGCCATCAGCTTCACAAGAGATATCTGACAACTGAACACGATGCCATTATGGCCTGCTAAAAAGCTTTAGCATTTCACTTTGATATAATTCATTAATATAATGGAGAATTTGATCATTTAAATAGTTTAATAAATTTAGGTAAACATGCCTGTTGTCAGCAATGTTGTATGCTAACTGAAATGGTTTAGTTGATTTTTTGTTTCCGTCAGCGCCAGTGTAGCCGTTTTGTTCACACGATGTTTTGTTTATCAGTAAAGAGAGAAGGAGAGGAGAAAGTCTCAGTGTGGTTAGAAAGATAAGTTGCTTGAGATTGTGTAGCACAGCCCAGTAGAGCCATATGTCTAGCTTTCAGTGTAATGTACTGTATTACTCTCACCGAAAAAGAGTCAGTGACTAAATATCTTTTCATGCCATAGTGACACATTAATCAATGTTTTTTGCATTAAATTTCCATTGAGAGGGAGACCTCTTGTTCCTCATATAGTTTGTTTACACAAAGTTATGTTTATATTTCATTGGAAATGGCCTCATGTTATGCATTTTATTGATACTGCTGTTAATATTTATATTGTAAGTAGCTAAGTGAATCCGAAACAAGTAAAACCAGTTCAATGCACTGTGATGGTGATTGTTACAGGTTTCTGTAAAAGATATAACATAATAATAATGCAAGCACATACAGTCATCTGTCTCTCCCTCCCCAGAATATCTCCCCTGCAAAACTCACAGTGTATTAATTAACAGCCTAATATTTTCACTATTGTAAGTGCAGTTTAATTAGTGCATTCCCCATATTTTCTATTTCCTTTTGAAATTGTTATCAAAATTTAATTCATGCATGTGTGGGCAATATGTATAAATATCAAATCAATATCCAAATGATTTTTTTAATAAATGGTGATGAAGTCATTATAATTGTCAATTGTTATATTGAATTTGTTTCACTTAATATATAGATTTTTAAATACTGTGTGAAAAAAAGAAAAACAGGTAAACTGTAAACATGTAAAATGCACTTATAAAAACATATGGTATATCAGTACATGCACCTTGCTGTCCAACACTATTTCAAGGAGAACCTGTTAAAATACCTACTGAGTTTGTAGCCTTTGTTATATGTTACTTTTCTGTTCCTATCTCTTATGTTAAACAGGTCAGTGTTGGTCTTTGTTGTCAATCAGCCATAAAATATCCTCACAACAATTATTTATCATCTAATTTGTTTCTTACCTCTTGGTTACCTAGTTAGGCTTCCTTATCCATGAAAAGATTGGTTTTAATATTTTTGGTGTGGCTTTCTGGACCTTTCTTCCAAACATAATAATTGATAAATAAACCTCAAGAGAATTATATAAATAAACTGAATTGGTCTCATCTTGCCTTACATGTATAGGCATGCCTTGCCTAATGAAAAAATGCGTTTTAATTTATTTTGTATAAATAGAGATTCCTGACAAAGTCACAAAGCCTTGATGCAGTACACAAATCTATGTGATGCTTTTATGCATTTTAAACTTAAAAAGGGGTCGGTGCAGACCCCAACACCAGAGCTGTTATAATCTTGACCAGAGCCTTTATAATTTAGTGATGTTTTTTTATTTATTTTGGTTAAATAGAGGTTTCTGACAAAGTCAAAAAGCCATCATGCAGTACACAAATTTATGTGGTGCTTTTATGCATTCTAAACAAAACGGGTCAGTGCCAACCTTAGTACGATAGCAAGGTTAAGGTGAAATGGTTTTGCAATTGTTGTGGCAATATGGGTGCCATGTGGGGGCAGATATAATAAGCCTCACACAAAAGTGTGGGAGAACACAATCGTGGCATTTCCTGTACGCATGCCCGTCAACTGTGACCACACTACACCCTGACAGGGGCCCTAGAAAATGTAGAACATAATTGGATTGGTCTGGGGTGGAGGTACCCAATATGATATGAAACTCTCTAGCGACAGCCCTGCAACACCAAGCGCTACATGCTTGTCTGTTACCCTCCCGGTAGATTTTCCAGACTGGGTGGGGGGTTCAAACCCATAATTTTGCTACTTGGCCATGTGCCTGCTGTTCACTAAATTAGCGCATGACGCAAAAGTACATGGTGCTGTTCAGCCAGAAAACGACTGGACGTTCATTTTTCAGTTTGCATAGTTCAGTCAGATGTAAATGTGTAAGAGTTGTGGTCTTCTGTATTAGATTTTCGCTGCACATTACTAGCATTTACTGAAAATGTGTAAATGTCACCACCCTATGATTCTGTCCGACATGCACACAGACACACACGCCCCACGCCCTGAAGGAGAAGCCATGAGCATAAGCAGGTTTTTCAGTCCCCTGGAATATTGATAAAACTTTTCATCAGTACCTCCTGGGTTTGCTGCTATGACTTATAGTGCAATAAATGAAGCCCATATTCTTAAAAGCTGTTTAAATGTACCAAGGGAATCTGTAATATAACTGAAATGTAAATTTCCAGAATTCATTTAATCCATGGGATCCATTCAGAAGAGAGTTCCTGTGGACTATGTGGCTTTTTAAAATTTGATGGAACTTCTTTGCTGGATTAGAATGAGAACGGAGTTTTGTTTCCTGATTCTGTAACATATGATGAGGAAGCCTGGAAGTCTAATGGAGGTTCACTGGCAGTCTTGTCTCAAAAATAACAAAAAAATTGACTGAGTGGGTTTTGGAAAATTGCTCTTTATGTCATAATGATCCAATCGCAACATATACTTTTTTCAAATGAATACCTCAAAATTTAAAGTTTTACATTGTTTGAATTAACCAACCCTCTACAGAATGTGTTAGCGAACAATGTTTAATTAATTTGTCACTGGTGGCCATTACTGACGAAGTGATTCAATGATTCACTGCAAAAAGCAGCCTGAGTTTAAATTTCAACAGATAGCTGATTCGCACGTCGCTAATGGCTACCCTGTATGGCTTTTGTTACAGTGCAAGTCAAAACATTCCACGGTCAGAGGACTGTAGATTAGCATGGACATTCCTGCTGATTCAAGGCTGAAATGGGAACTCGACCATTTACAGTTCTTCCTTTGCATAATCTTGAATGGTCCTGTTTCAGAGGTCACAAGTACCCTTTGTTTACAAACATTTCATGAGATAAAGGTCTGTAATTGCTTCGCATTTTAATACTTAATGTCAGTATTGAACATTTAGATTGAGAACTGGCCCAAAAAACTTATTTATGTCTGCTAAATCTGAAAATGGCAAATGACTTGTTTTTATGTGGCTTCCAATGTTATAATTTATCAGGTATATTTCTTTGGCCATAGTAACTTGAATATGCAAATACAGTATCATGTAATAACACCGAACAACAGGAGTTTGCTATGAGAAGAAAAACATGTTTTTGAATATGACAACCTTCAAAGGTATTTTGTGAGATTCTTTTGCCCCACCCAGCCAAATGCTCCCCCAACCAGCCAAATACACCCCCACCCCCACCGCTGCATGTTGCTGCCCTGAGGCTTTTCAGAAAAACCTGTCTGGCTTCAGCCATTATTCAGATCCTTAGGATTACCTTGGCGAAGCCTGAAATGTGTTTTTTTTCCACCATGACAGACAGATATAAAGAGAGGTTTTTCAGGTTTAGTACAAAATACTTGCATGACAGTTCTGTGCGGAGTACAGAGTTCACAGTTACAGTTAAGCTTTTTAAAGTTTACGTGTGACTAAAGACTCAGAAGTGGAAATTAAACTTTAAACAGGTAAAGGGAATTCTAGCTGACAGCTACAATATGCTATAAACCATGAAGAACAGCGTTGATTCCTCTTGTGAGGAATAAGGTGCAGGACACACTAACAGTGGTAACTTTAAATAAGCAGAGACACAGGAATGCAGAAGTGAAGACTGGGGCACCATCTCCCAGACATTCATTGTATTTTTTCACTTTCCAACCCCACCCCACCCCACCCGCAAAGGTAATTTCAGTGACAGAGCTTTAGATTTCTACTACTTTAAAGTAAATGCATTGAAGCGGCTTTGGATATTTTCACTGTAACCCAAGGGGAGAAAAAAAAGAAATATATATATTATTTATAGCAATTATATATAAATATATGGTTCACTCTGCTATGCTATATGGTATTTGGGCTAACAGTCAGTTGGAGTCAGGTTACAAGAGGCTTATCTGCATAAGCCCTTATGTCATTTAAGTGGGAACACCTTTCAGTGAAAGAGGCGTTAGCCAAGGAGGACTTGATAAACTGGAGCCCCGTGGCTCAGATGGGACTGGGATCACGGTGCTTTGGGAGACTCCTCTGCAATGGCTGGCGTGAAGGCAGAGGTCACACTGTGGAGAGGACCGTGGAGTGCGGACCCTCACAGATACAGGGCACTCGTCGCTAACACGCTAATGGCTGGTAAGCTTGCTTATCATTTTTCTTCCTTTGGTTAGCTCCAGACGGTTTCACTTGCAGCCATATCCTGTTTATTAAACAGGAAGTGGCAATTGTGCAGTGGGTGTATACTTTTCTGTGTATCCATTTTTGACATCGAAGACTGGGGGGGATCTACTGTGTAGATATGTTATACAAGAGTGGCCACAGAATAGGTTGGAAACTTTTAATGCTTTTTTTTTTTTTTTTTTTTTAAATAGCAAATTATGAATATACCATCTAAATCTACCATATGTTCATCAAGGTAACTCCAGTGTATTTCCTGATAAAGTAATAAGGCCTGGATGGGGTGATATTTTGTCTGTTGAAGCTCCAGCTTGTATTGTTTTGAGGGGTCCTGTAGATCCCATTGTATCTGCTGCGTTCTGTCCGTTGCAGACCCCTGGGCTGAGAGATCCCCATTGCATGAGGCTGCTTTGCATGGTCGGCTCCTCGTGCTCAGGACCCTCGTAGCACAGGTACTGCTGGAGTCGTACAGCTAGTGATGCACTACAGATCCGAACCCCTCGGCACAGACTTGTTGCTCAAACATTCTTTTCTGGGTCACGGGGGTCCAGAGTCCATCCCAGACACAACGAGCACAAAGCAAGGAACAACCCAGGGCCCGCACACCATTCACACCTACAGACAACTCCAGTACACATTACCATGTTTTTGGACTGTGGGGTGAAACCAGAGAATCTGGAGGGAACCCCACAGCAATATGGGGAGAGCATGCAAACCCCACACACATCAAATCCATGTCTCCCTCAGTGTGTGGCGACCACACTAACAACAGCTCTGCTGCCACCTACAGTATTCAACAATGAATTAAAATGATGCATCTCTACACAGAACATGAAACAGGAACTTTTTGTTGAGTTTTCTTGTTTTTCCTGCATGTGTTTTTCCCGTTTTCGTATAGGGTTTCGGCGTGAACATCGTCACCCTGGACGGAGTGTCCCCCCTTCACGAAGCCTGTCTTGGAGGCCATGTTAATTGTGCCAGACTATTGCTGGACAGTGGGGCAGATGTAAGAAAGCATCTCTCACTCATGTGGAAGCTGTGCTTCATGCTAAAACAACACCACCAGCATAAATCTGGTTGGGTAGCTTTCAAACTGCATTAAACCCAGCGAGCACTGAATGTTTTTTGGACTCTGACACCGGTGTCCGTTTCCAGGTGAACATGGCGACGGTCGACGGCGCCACCCCACTGTTCAATGCGTGCGTCAGCGGCAGCGTCGCCTGTGTGAGGCTGCTCCTGGAACGCTGGCCCTCCCCCGTTCCCACCCACCCAGGGGCCCCCCCCATCCACGAGGCTGCAAAGAGAGGTGCTGATAATGATTGTCTAGAGCTGCGGCATTGTATTTACGTCTGTCACTTCAGCCTCTATTGTAGACAAAGGGAAATCCCAGACAATTTGCATCTCCCGGGGAGGAGGGGGGGGGGATGGGGGTTGTCATTTAGCCATAGTGGAGTTTTTATAGTGTCCAAAATAAAACAGGAAATGTAGATAAGAAAAGAGAAAGCGGTAAAGGGCCCTGTCCTGTATTATACTGTGACTGTTTGTGTGCATGTTGGCATGGGGTACGCCGGCATCCTGTGCGGGGGTGTGCCCTGTGCGGGGGTGTGCCCTGTGCGGGGGTGTGCCCTGTGGTTCTTAATATAGGCTTTTCAGGAATGAGTCAAAGCTGCCACCTGTCGGGAAAAAATGTGACTTATCCTACTAAACTGAAAAGGACTGTAATTTTCTGTTCATTCGCAGGAGTGTGTAAAGTGAAGGAAAGTTAGAAAGATTCCAGGGACCCCCCGAGTGACTACGGCTCTAAGAAATCTGGAGCATAATTTGATTGATCTGGGATGGGGGCCCAAGATAATTAGCTTTCATAGGACCCCTGCTCATTCATATTATTAGCTTACAAAGTAGACATTCAGCCTGCACCAGGCTGACAATGTGAAGTATGTGTGAACGTAACACAAGCTTTACGTTGCTTTTAAGTTACGAAAGATACACTGCAACTCGGCCTCGTGAACCATCAGAATTTATGACGACTAAATTTAAGCAAATTTATTTGTGTTGTTTAAAGGTAATGAAATGCGACTCTTTCCATGGCATGATGTCTTCATGAAGCACTATCAGGGCTCCTTGGTTTTTAATGGAATAATTTTCTTTTTTTTTCTCGTCAGGTCACAGGGAATGTATGGAGCTCCTGCTGGCCAGCGGGGTGGATATCGACTTGGAGGTTCCACGGCTGGGAACACCTCTGTTCACCGCCTGTCTCTTCCGGAGAACGGACTGTGTGGAGAGACTCTTACAGCTCGGTCTGTCTTCTTTCACATCTTGACTTGGAGCACCGTCCTCTGGCAGCGGCACTTTGGTGAAGCGGAAGCGTGACTCTGTGTGCGTGTGACCGCAGGAGCCGACGTGCAGAGAGGGAGGGCCGGGGACACGCCGCTCCACGCCGCTGCCCAGGTCGACAGCCCAGCCGCCGCGGAGCTGCTCACAGACTACGGCGCCAACTCCTGGAGAAGGAACAGCGACGGGAAGAGACCCGTGGAACTGGCTCCGGCCAATGGCGCCGCAGCGAGGGTGCTGCTGCTTAGGCAAGGTAGGCCAGCCGGCATGGGGAAACGACGCCTGGATGCTTCTGTCAAGCTATTAATATACGGTGCAAGAATGGGTGTAGTCTCCAGGGTTACACATTTTTGAGCCGTTTTCGGAGTGCAGAGTGCCCCCTGGTGGTGGATTAGAGACACAGCACTGATAAAGATGGGAGGCTCATGGCTGCCATGTTCTCCTCTCGTCCCCAGGCCCTTCCACTCTAGCTCAGCTCTGCAGGTTCCGCATAAGGCAGGATCTCGGGAGGGTGCGGCTCCACAAGGTGTCCAGCCTCTGCCTTCCGCTCTGCCTCAGTGACTTTCTGCATTATAGATGATGTGTGGAAACTTGCCCAGGTAGCTTGAATGATACCATATCTGCGAATTTTTACTCCGCAGCATTCGTCTGTTGTTTGTTAAACTTTTTAGAACTTGTTAAATGACAAACACTGTGACACTGTCAGGCATGCCAGTGTGACTCTTCCAGATGATATCCCTAACAATCTGGACTCCTCATTAATGTTTTATAAGTTACTCCAAAATGCTATGGATTCTGAAACTGAGTTGTAAATAATAAAACGTTTTTATTTTCCGGCTTGAAGAACTGTTATGATAAAATAAGATGAACTTTATTGATCCCGCGAAGGGAAATATCACAACACAGCAGCAGACATAGAGAAGAGCAGACACACAGCATAAGAGCATGGCAGTGGTGTCTTAATGGTTAGGGAAGTGCACTTGTAATTGAAAGATTGCTGGTTTGAATCCACTACAAGCAAGGCACCACTGAGGTTCCCTGAGCAAGCAACTGCTCCCCGGGTGCTGAATTAGCTGCCCTCTGCACATATGGGTTAAACGCAGAGAACACATTTTGTTGTTGTGTGCTGTGGTGTGTCAACAATGACTACTGATCATCTAATTCTAAAACTCATAATTATAGCATGCATAGCTTTCCTGAAGCTAGTGACATTAGCTGCAAGGATTTCTGAAATACTTCTTTGGTGCAAGAAATTGTTTGCTAAGGCACATACCAAAATGACCATCCTGTGAGTCAGCATAACCTCAGGGAATCTGCTTTAAGCCCAGGATGCTAATGTTCCAGTGTTAATACTGCTGGTGCTGACTTCCAGCACAGGAAAACAAGCCAGGTTGACAGTGAAGGTTGTAAGTGTAGCGCAACCATGTTATTTAATTTTAATTATGAGCCTAACAATTTTCTGCTAATTTGGTTTAGCAGAAATGATGACATAAATAGCCTTGGCAGAAGCTAAAGTGTGCTTAATGCTGGGGTTTGATAAGGCTTGTATTCTATTTCGAAGAAAGGCCCGTGCTCTTTATGTTCTCATCGCAGAGAATACCACCCACTGGTCAAAAAGCACTCACTCATATAATCTTTATGGTGTTAAGTGATGTAATTACTGAAAGTTATTAAAGTGGTGCTGAAATGTGGTTAAAATGGATCATTATATGTCAGTGGTGTAGCCAGAAATGAAATTGCAGGTGGGCCAGAATAAAAGTGGGTAGGCAATACAATCCAATGTAGTACTTTTAGTACAGTATTTTACTAGTACTATAATACTATTGTTTTGGATTTTATTTCTATTTTATAATTTTATTTGCACTTCATTTCATTGTCTTCATGTACAGCATGTTTTGGAATATCAATAAACACCCTTTATGCTTTACATTACAAATGTGAAATGTTCTGCTATGCGTTGGCCTGCTGTGTCATGATATTGACATCCATTTACAGCCATAAAAATCAAACCAGTCTGCTCTGTTTAGTTACTACAGTAGGACACTCTACTCATGATCTGAGCAAGCACCCCACAGAAAATGCAGCATAGTGACCGGCAGACGGAAGCATCACGGTGGCAGCAACTGATGAGAAGGCTTCTTGTGGGGAAGAACACAGATCTTTTATTAGAGTCCTTAAAAGGAATTACACAGGCACTTAAAAAGCACCGGAGTGGTTGAGACGACCAGCACAGTGGGGAGCGGGTGTCGAGACTCAGGAGCAGCGATCCTATTAAAAACTTCTAACAAAATTTGCTTCTACTTAGCGAATGCCTTAGGCAGAGTCCATTGGCTAATCAGGTAGCTTCTCTCATGAATAGTAAGTTTTCTCAAACCACCCTGAAAAAACAGGCAGCACTTGTCGAAAGGAGCACTTTCACTGGCCAATCAGGTAGCTTCTCTGATGAATATAAATGTGTTTCTCCAAACCCACCCTGTAAAATGAAAATTCAAGGACTGAAACGTGACTTAGGGTGTGCTCACACTAGCCAATGCGTACCGTTCCCGAGCAAGTTTGACCCCCAAAGTCCAGTTTGTTTGACCAGTGTGGTCTCACTCCGTACTGTGTCTGGGCCCACTTGATGAGGTCAGACCCAGGTATGGTAGGAATTTCGAAGATCACAAAATGCATATTTGCAAAGGAATTGCAAAGGACTTCCCCAAAATGGCAGCCATATCACTGCAGTCAGGTAATAGCAGGGGTCTTTCTCAATATGCATACTTGACTGTATTTGTGTTTGTACCCATCTGACATCACCTTCCATTGCCAAAGACCGGTTCCAGTACACAAGAACAGAAGTACAGAAGGGAAAATGTGAACAGAAGTACAGAAAATCCCCGGATGTCGTTCTTGTCCCGTCCAAAATATCAAGGATACATTGGTTGCAATCTTGCCAAAAAAGATCAATCCCATGATGCATTGCATCCCAAGTTTGTTTTTGGTAGGCAAGTTAGCAAGACTGGTCTTGTCAAGACCACAAGTGCAATCTTCCTGTTCTTAGCATCGAGAAACGCCCCAGGTCTAGTTAATACACGTCATTGGTTACATTGGGAGACCAATCCCATGATGCATTGCATCCCAAGTTTGTTCTTCAGCCAAGTCATCATTGTTCTTGTATTGATTCATTCTTACAATTTCTGTTTAATGTTAGTTAAAATGGAATTGAAGCAAGAATGACAAGCAATAACATATCAAAATCTGAGCATGTATTCTTTATCAAATTAGCCAATATTTACTTTACGTATTTATCCTGACTGGGAGCAGGTTCAGTTGCAAAGAGGTAAACCACACAAATTTACATAAAGGGCGACCATACATCCTCTTTATTTTCCTGGACTTGTTCTCTTTTTCAGAGCAAAAAAATTCCTGAAATGTCTGGGATTTCAGTTTGTTTCATGTTGACATTTGCTTTGTGTTGCTTTGAGTCTTTCCTTTTTGTTCTACTCAACAATAATACAAAACCTGAATGACGGCAAATCCCACCAAGGATGTCCTACCATCTAATGGTAAGCTTTCTCAGAAACACCTAAATAGAAGTAAAATGATCCTGCATTTGCCATTTGCACAGGTACGTGTACAGATACATTAAAATTCTTTAGTTTCACCAATCATATCTTGTTCTTCTTTGAGACATATATACGCACACACACATTGTCTGAGCTCAGACTCACATATAGCAGCAAGGGGTGGACAAACTCAATATTAAAATCCTTAGTTTTAGAATGAGATGTTGGATCTGGTGTCCACATACTTTGGACTATATAGCGTATGTCGGCATCTGTTAAATGTTCTGAACATCTAATCTTTTTGAAGGAGGAAAGGAAATTTCAGTTCTGCACTAATTTAGCACAAACAGGATATAGATATAAATGTATTTACTGAGATAACTATGATGATCATGTTGCCCAGGGAAACTATGAACAGAACATGTCCTCACTGGTTTTTGCAAAATCATAAGCTTAGAACAGATCTTTTGTATTGTTTCATTGTAACTCAGTATCAGCATCTTTTAATTGGGGAAATTAGAATGCCTATGAGCGAAATGATATTTAAGTAATTTGTATCTTACAGTACCAATTCCTACATTATAATTAGAAAATTTCAAATAGAAGCGTTTTATTGTCATTGTACCATGCATAACAAAATTGCAAACAAGATACCCTTTCAGATATAAGGAAAAAACAAACATTCAATCATTTACACTGAAAATGTAAAATATACCACATATACAAATAAAAAACAGATAGAACATAGTAATATTTAACAAGATAAGGTAATAGAGTTAGTGCAATACTGCTAAGCAACAAATGCGGTATTGCTAGGCAGAGATGTATTACTGATGATGCAAGTATTACACAATGAATTACCAACAATATGAATATTGCACAGGGAATTACAAATAGTGTAAAATATTGCATAAAGAGCAAATATTGCACTTGGCTGTTGTTATTACACAAGAGAATTCGAGAGAAGAGGTGGGAGCGAGGGAGAGAGAGAGAGAGAGAGAGAGAGCGAGACGGTCAGTGCATGTTGAGGCTCAATGTTGTTATGGCTCTGGGAAAGAAGCTGTCCCTGAGTCTGTCTGTCGTTGATTTGATGGACCTGTAGCGCCTACCACAGGGAAACAAGTCAAGGGTGTGATGTGAGGGGTCCTTCAGAATGCTGAGGCAGCAGGAAGTGTATGAGTCTTGTAGCGAGGGCAGAGAGGAGCCGGCAGTCTTCTGAGCTGCGTTGATGACATACTGAAGCCCCCTCCTCCCTTCTTCAGGGCAGCCCCTGTCCCACACTGTGATACAGTATGTCAGCACACTCTCTACGCAGGAGCGGTCAAAGGTCACCAGCAGCTCTTGACCCAGGTCATCCTTCCTAAGCAGTCCCAGGAAGTGAAGTCGCAGCTGTGCCTTTTTAATGAGCGCTGTGGTGTCTGCAGTGCAGGACAGGTCAGCGGAGATGAAGGTACCCAGGAATTTGAAGGCTGAGACTCAACCAACGCAGTCGCCGTTGATGTGGGGGGGGGGGGGGTCAAGTCTGCGCTGTGCCTCCTGAAGTCGATGATGATTTCCTTTGTTTTCGTGATGTTCAGTGTCAGGTTATTTGTTGAACTCCAAGCTGACAATCTCATTGTTTCACTGTCTGAGGATGGATACTGAGACAGTCCTGTATCCAGGCGCAGGAGAGGGGGGGAGACCTCAGTCAGACAGCTCACTGACTAGGATATCTGGGATGATTGCATTGGAGGCTGAGCTACAGTCAATGAAAAGCACAATCACATGTTTCCCCCATTCTTCCAGGTGGCTCAGCGCGATGTGGGGACCTGTGGCAATTTACAATATTAACCTGTTAATGCTTTGAAGACAGAAACTCATGTGAATAGAATCTCATCAGTCTGTCTTGTCAGTGATAACTGTCATAAGTTTCTTAGTCAAACACGACTCTAGAAAAATAGCTGGTCTGTTACACAAGAATAGGCTTATAATAACAAATAGGGTTATTTGTGCTTCGTCTCTGTAATTGTTATTCCTGAAAGTTGTTTACATGAATGGAGTAGTCCAGTATGAAGCACTTGGCATCGAAACTCCCATTTATCATGAAGCATCTGACTTCACCCTGAATTTTGGGAGCTACTGTAAATGATCAAAAGGTTCCAAAACAGTCTGAGACCCATGGGTAAGTTTATCATTTCTCATTTCCTCCGCTGTTTGAAGTCTAGCCAAATGTACTTCAGGACTGCTGAGGTATTCCACAAGAAGGAAAACAAACCACATTCTTATATTTTAAATTAGACATATTTTGAAATATACTAATATAAATTGTCAGTATAATTAGCTTTAAAATATGACATATCTTTTATTCATGTATATTTAGAAACATCATTTGATACTATCTATCCATCCATCCATCCATCCATCCCTCTTCTGACCGTTTATCACATACAGAAATATTGTGATATAGTTGCCTAATTTAACCTAAAATGAGCATTACTCAAATAAATTTAAATGTTTAATTATTTTATGTCTCACGGAACTAAATCAGAATCAAAGTCCCAGGCTCGATACAAGAGATGGAAATCATGATTCTTTTCATGGAATAGTCCCTTTTTTGTTATGGTGGGGCATGACAAAGGAGGTAAAAAATGGACGATCCACAGAGTGGCTCCAATGAAAATGGGTTTATTAACAAAACAGAACAGAACACAAAGTAGAAACAAGAAAATAAAGGAACCAACAGGGGTCAAAAACAAAACAGGATAAATAAAAACAAACTAAAGAAACCAAAAAGTAAACACAACTAGGGATCAGAGCAAGACATGGCGGCCTGGGGAGCAGGGAAATACACTAGGGGCTAAAGGGCTACATGACAGAGATGGGGGAGCAAGATGACCAGCGACACCTACTGGCCAAAAGGGGACAAAACACATAGGACAAGGTCAGACGGGCACCAACCCAGACACCTTTTACATTTAATAAAGACTTATTTTATATCTTGCATTACATATCATGCTTAATATTAAATTATACTACCCATACTGACACTTTCAGATGTCTGTACACCAGTGTGATTCTGTACATCACAGTCTTAAATGGCATGATATAATTCCGTGATCCTGTATTTGAAAGAGCTACACAATGAGCCAATCATTGAATAGACTGAACAAAACGAACAAATCAAACTCAACAAATCATTGTAGCAACTGGGGTAATTTTGTTCACTGAAATAAGAAGTTAACATAGAACAGGGGTTGCAAATCTTATCTGCAAAGGGCCGATGTGTATGCGGGTTTTCGCTGCGACTCCCTAATTAGATTACTAATTAGAGGACTGATTGGCTGAAGAGTCCCCACACCTGGGTTTGAACAGCTGACCTACAGGTTATCCCAAAAACCTGCATACACACCAACCCTTTGCAGATAAGATTGGCCACCCCCGACATAGAAAGTCATTAATGAACAACACGTTTACTCAGTACACACTGGGCAGCAAGCACTAACTATCTGGACAAGACGTGGTCTGTTTCATGTTTGTTTGAATTTGTAATGGTGCTTGACTACCTTTACCTAACCCCCACTTTTGTACACTTCCGAAACCTCCCATCCCATCAGAGGCTTCGAGCACACACAGCTCCCCATTTCCTGTAGTGCCATGTTTGATAGACTCAGGGACCATTAGGCAGAAAACCTGGTAGTATGGTTGGGATGGCCTGGTTCATCGCTCTTTGCAATGATGTACTATCCAGTCACACAACAATCAAACCGATCACTGAGCACCATGACTCTACGTTATTACAGTTGCTGGCTATGAGGTTTTCAAAAATTGCGAAGCAGTACTGACTTTCATTATGATTCAAAGAAAGTCCCACTTAAAACACAAAGATTTTATTGACACATACTGATTGCAAAACAAAACATACACAAATATCTGGCTTTTCTTCAGAGTATTGTGTTCATTCTAATGCAGGGAAAAACACTGTTATGTTGTCAAGGTGGTATGTGTTCTCCTCTGCAGAACTCTCAATCAAAACCCAGACCACTTTTTTTTAATAGCAGCTAACAACAAATAGAACTTGAACTGATGATTCAAGAACATTCACCCAGTTCTTCTGCACTACTCAAGATGTCTTTTTTGACAATTGGAATTGTCCAAAAAGCTTTTGTGCATCACTGCTTGCATTCTTAAGAAGCCAAAATCCATTAAAACTGAGTCAGACAGGGCACAAAATCTATAATTATATTTATACTCTTTTCTTACACTTGAGATACAACTTTCAGCTACACTTATTATCCAAGTACTGTTAAGTTACATTTTACACATTTAGCAGACACTTTTGTCCAAAGTGACGTACAAGTGCTGCAATTAGAACATTGCAAACATACATGCTGTCAAGGAGTCAACTAGGCATATGTGCAGCCAGGCTGAGCTTCCAGGTACAAGTGCAAGGAGGATTGAAGCAGGAACCACACAACAACTTCTAACAAAGCAAGAACATAATAAGCTATTCAAGGACCAGAAGTGCAACATAAGAACATTCAGGGAACATGCAGAGGCATCAGCCTAGTAGAGGAATTCATGGAACAAATAGGTCTTGAGGTGTTTCTTGAAGGGGAAGAGGGATTCTGATGACTGGATGTGGTTGAGCAGCTCATTCCACCACTGGGGAACCACACAAGAGAACAGTCTGGAGTGAAACTTCTTGTGTGGTGGAAGGATCTCCAAGTCACACTGGTTTTCTGAATGAAGGGAGCGAGATGGGACATGAGGAGCCTTTTCATGGAGATGAGCGCCCGATCATTGATGGACCTGTAAGCCAGCACCAAAGACTTGAACTTGATGTGAGAGCCAATCAGGAGCTAGTGAAGAGAGACACAGCGGGGTGTGACATGAGATCGTTTAGGTCACGTGTGTCAAACTCCAGTCCTGGGGGGCCGGAGCCCTGCACATTTTTGGGTTTCCCCACATTTAACACACCTGATTCAACTCCTTGTGCTAATTACCACGCAGCTCTTGAGCTGAATCATTTGTGGTGGAACAGGGAAAGAACTAAGCTGCACTGAGCTCCAGCCCCCCAGGACTGCAGTTTGACGCCCCTGGTTTAGGTTGAATGAATGTCAAATGAGCTGCCATGTTGTGAGTCATCTGCAGGGGTCTGACAGCAGGGGCTTGTCGACTTGCTAATAGAGACCTGCAGAAGTCTAACTGTAAGGTATCAAGTGCCTGAACTAGAAGCTGAACCTATATAGAATAAATCTGCAAGATTGGCAGAGCGCTGTTATGTGCTCAGCAAAGGACAGCTGGACATCTATCATCACTACTAGGTTCGTGGCAGACCTTGATGAAGACAGGTTGGATGATCCAAGCCGAACAGTGATGTCACAGTGGATGGTAGGACTGGGAGGGAAGAAGACAAGCTGAGTCTTGGGGAGGTTAAGCTGGAGGTGATGGTCCCTCATCCAGGCTACCGTGTCACCCAGGCATGCAGAGATCGAGGCAGAGAGTGGTGCCATCAAAAGAGAATGTCAAGTAGATCTGGATGTCAGCAGCATAGTAGTGGTAGGAGAAGCCATGTGACTGGGTAATCTGACCTAGAGGGGCTCATTGCAAAAAAAAAAAAACAAAATAAAACAAAGTATATACACTCTAAGGACACCATTTTGTAATGTTGTATGAGGGACAGCTTTTCATTAGGTTTTGTAATCTTGCTGGTGCAGTTTGAGGCTATGCGGGTTGAGTATTGATGTTCGGTGATCAGGACCCTTTATGTGACTTTCTGTAGTTTATCCCTTTGCTGCTGAACTTGCCTCCAAATATTTCCACTTCACAATAACATCACTTGACCAGGGCAGCTCCAGCAGGGCATAAATTTGGTAAATGGCATCCAATAATGGTGCCAAGCTGAAACTCATTAACATCCTCTGTATGAAAACTCACTCTGCAGCCAATATTTCATACAGAAAACTGCATGTCTGCGTGCTTAATTATATACCCGTGTCAGTTGTGGGTGTGACTTAATTGGCTAATTTCTCTTATACTCCTACAGTGGCTGTATCATTTTGATGTGAGCAACACTGAGGAAATAATGTCTGGGATAATCAAAATCTGTTTCTGACTGATTTAATTCATTTACCATCAATTACTTTTTTTGTACTTCTTGTGTCAAACTCCTCAGTTTTGCAGAGCATGCTGTTATCCCCTCCAACAAACCATTTTCACCCAGCAGTCCCACTCTGCGTCTAAGTTCACTCAAGTTCCTAGGAATTCACTTCTTGAACAAGGCAGAGAGATATGTGACAAAAGCATGCTGCCTTGTTTCACAGCTGGTTACCGTAGATGACGCCAAATTTGCCGTGTGATTGGCTAGTGCTGCTGATGAAAATCATGGGGAAGGGGTCACCCTGACAAGGGACGGCCAATGCCCGGGGGGCAGCAGCAGCACAGCTGCTTGTTGAATTGCTTCTGGAAGCCGTGGCTCAGCAGGTAGAGGGCGAAGGGGTTGACGCAGGAGTTGGCAAATGCCAAGAGGCGGGCGCAGACGCTGGAGATGAAGTGGAGCATAGACGTGTCCACCTCGCTGTAGTGGTAAGAGCGGTACAGATACACAGCATGACTGGGAAGCCAACAAATAGCAAACAGGCCCACAAACACCAAAACCGTCTTCGCCAGCCTCTTTCTGGTCTCCACCTTAAAGCACAGATTTGAGGAAAAAAAGAGAAAAGAGAGAAAAAGTTCAATCTAGGTTTAGTTTTAATTTCGGTTGAAACACGGTATAGATGTAGATGTTAACCTCAATGAAGCGGCACCTACCTGTCTTCTAACAGGCACATTTTCTTCTCCCGGCATGTTAGATGCACTCCTGAAGAGGCTTCTGGCAATGAAAGAATAATAGATTGAAATAATGAGCAGGGGTATGACATAGAAAATGAGGAAAGAAGCCATAGAGTGGATCTTGGGGTGCAGATCTCCTGTGTGTGGATAGGGGGCACAAGTCACAAATGTCTCATTAGTCCTGGTGATGTTGAAAGTGTGGAGGTCAGAGAAGATGGCTTCAGGGATGGCCAAGGCCATGGAAAATATCCAGATCATTACTGCTATGATGCAGATTTTAGCTTTAGCATTGGAGGGCTGCACAGCCATTGGTCTGACGATTGCCTTGTACCTGAGGGACAAAGAGCAAGAACACCCAGTCAAACACAAGTGTCATAGTGACACAGTTTCAGCTAAAGAAATGTTATAATATCAGTGAATCTTGTAACATCTGCTATGTCTCTAGAGCAAATGTGTCACCTTTGTTTAGCTAATAAGGACGTCTCCTACATTTTACTGATCATGAAGAATCACCGTCATAGAAAAACCGAAGAAGTCACATGGGACCTCGCTGGTTATTAATCACCGTCAGATTGTTACTCTTTTGGGGACTACAGCTACAACTATGTCTTTAACCCGACTGATTTTGGTATCAGAGCTGTAAACACGATCTCATTACAAATAAATAAAAAACTATCTATAAAAGACATGGAACTGGTGGCGTGCTAACAGTTACTGATAAGTTACTTACAAGACAGATGAAAACTCCCCCCACACACACACACACACATACACACACATACTGTACATGATGATTATGGATATTTCCAGAATGCAGCTTATTACATCACGCAGCATTGTTCTCAAGAACAGCTACTGCCTGAAATGTATATAAATTGCGTAATGCATTTGGTCTGATGTGATGTGATTATGATTATATAAAGAATGCATGAAGATTAAAGGAATACGGCAAAATTAATGAAATATTCTTCACTGAAAAGATATCGATGTGTTTAACATGGTATCTATATACAGGATGAATGAAAATTAATGTGTATTCTCTTCAGACCTCCAAAATATCTCCGAAACAGACATTGGTTTTAAAGGGCTATAAATTATAATTGATAATAGCGGGTCCTATTTTCTTCTAAAATTAAACAGGCACATCGATTTCTCATAAACAGCTTTAAATAATCACAGCTTTAAAACAATTTAAAAGATAAAACATGCCACTGTTACAAGTAACATTATAACCGTAAAACAAGTAAATATCGTGAATCTTACAATTCTGAACTCTCACGAGTATATTGTTTGCTCTACTTAACACCTTACAAATGAACGGCGCTCATATGAAAATGTCTTTCGATCTTAACATTTTTATATGACATACAACAATACTTCCACACTCAGTCGGTGAGTAACACATCTTTTGTCTAATTTATTAAATATGATGTATGTTTGTGTGTTTATGTAGAGAAAGATGGGGGTAGCGAAGAGCAGCATTCCAGTGTACCTGCATGTACTCGTACTTGTGCAAATGACAAATAAAGGATCGTTTCATCACAATCCGTTTAATCACGGACGAAGAGCGTAAATTCTAATGCAGGAATTATAGCAGAGGTTCTCAGCATCTTCTCCAGTGAGTGAGCTCTGTTTAAAGATACATCGGTGATACATATATTAATATTTGTTTGTTTGTTTGTTTGTTTGTTTTTTGGAATCTTATCTATATTGGCAGAATTGATCAGCCAACGAGTCCTACGCCTTTACGTTGCATTACATTTACATTTCTTATATTGAAGTTACGGATACATTTTGTTTAAATGCTGATGAAAATGAAAGATTTTTATCGATCACTCAAACATCAAATTGGACTATTTACAGGGTCTCGAACTAAGCTCATTGTTCCTCAGCCATATAGCTGTAGACACCTATACATTTTATAGATTATGAGTTGTCCTGTTTTTGCTAGCGTGAGTGATTCAAAATGTATTACAATATAATGTTATTTCTAAATATTAAGGTGCTCGAATTTCTAAAACCTGCAGAACGTGATAATTGTACATTAGGCTACAGATCGTGAAAGTACTTTGAGGTGCTTACCTATCTGCAGAAAGGACGGTCAACGTGAAAACAGAGACCCCGACAGAGGTAAGTTGGATGAAGGGTATGAGTTTGCATCCCACCCTGCCAAAAAGCCACTTGTCAGCCAGATAGCGGCTGGCATCGACGGGAGCGCAGGTGAGGAGAAGCAGCAGGTCCCCGAGGGCCAGGCTGGACATGAAGAGGTTGGGGGCATTTCTCATCGACTTCATGGCGTAAAACGTCTTGATCAGCGTGATGTTTCCCACGACCCCGACGAGTATCATAAAGCCATAAACCGCGGCGATGACTATGCCGGGATACCATATCGGATGCAACGGCAGCCTATGAGTGCGGTTTGTCCAGGAGGTATTTGAGGAAAACATGCTTGTTAATTCTTGACGTAAAATAATCGATTCATCTGAAGACATTTTTCAAACTTTGTTTTATAACGCTAAAAATGCGTTATGATCTACACAGGGTCATAAGAAATCCATCTGTTTGCGAAAACATAATTTTAATATTTTTGCAACAGCAAAAAACAAACTCCGCGTCATTGTTGAAAGTTGGAGCTCTAAATTTATTGTCGGTCAATAGCTGCTTACACAGTTGTAAGCTGTATTTATCCTACTGAAATGTCGATATAAATTCTCTTGGATTTTAGCGATCAGCTTCAGTCCAATATATCTGCTCTTTTATTTTCTGTGAATTTCTCTTGAGTACGACCAGTGACCGAAGCTTTTCCCTTCACTTACACAGAGCTGGCAGACTTGAGCGGCTCTGAGATCCTCGCTGCTTCTGCGTCACAGTCAGCGGGTCTCGGTCGCCGCCCCAAAAAGAGCCGGAGACGCTCGGCTCTGCATGGTGACCGAACATTATGTACCCTTCGACAACTTTTTTAACCCTTTGCATCATACAAACCCCTAATGTTTATGTTGGGGTATTTATCCCTCTGTATGAAAGCTTTCAGCTTGGAGTTCATTTTAAATTTGCATGCACATAAACCTATTTGTTAAATCTATATCAAACACCCGACATTTAAGCTGTAGCCCTCCACTCCAAATGTAAAATAAACTTCAAGAATTCTATTCAATTTCATTTGCAAATGTGTATGTGTGATGTACAGCTGCAGAAAAAAATAAAGCCACTCTATATTTTTAAACAAATCTGCATCTTTAAATCATGGTTTAATTGTGGCCCTGCTGGCAGAAGGATACACTGAGCAGCAGAATGCTTTCAGGTTCAAAATTTCTAAGACACTGGGAATGACCATAAACCAGCCAGGTAAAGGGCAGAAGTGACATTCTAATGGAAAAGATGACCACTAACTTACCCGACAGTTTCTCAAGAATTGAAGGATGACATTAAGTGACCTTCAAAAGGAATGGGAAACATTAAGTGTAGTTGTGAAGTGCACTGCTAGGACAGTTTGTATCAGGCTCCTAGAAGCAGGACTGAGTTTCCATAAAGTAAGGAAGAAGCCCTTCATTAATGAGAAGCAGGGAAGAACCAGGCTGCAGTTTGCAGAAAAATATAAATTGAGAAATGAGTGAAACAAAAAAATTGTGCTGTGGTCTCAATTTTTTTCATTGCGTGTATATGTCATATGGATGGAGTGGTGGCTAGGGATCTGTGCCAGCAATTGGAAGGTTGCTGGTTCAAATCCCATGAATGCCTAGAGTGATTCTATTCTGTTAGGCCCTTAACCTGCAATTGCTTTGTCCTGTGTGTGATGTTAATCTACATCCAGCCCTATAAGCAGGTCCTCCAATTTACAGGGAATAACTTGGGGGTTGGTGGCAGGATTGGGACTCCAGCCACTGGGAAAAACCTCACACTGGTCTGTTTGGACTGGTCTGGTGTTGAGGTATCATCTGCCACAATGCTGCACTCAGGTTCTCGTCCCTGAGGTGGTGGGTGTGGCAATGCAGTGTAATCTGTGTGTGCTCCTTACCTCTATATATGTCATGTCCTACCTGGCACCCTGTGCTGCATGGAACAGGATTTTTTAAGTTAGAACCAGAGCCAGGAAACTGGAAAGTTAGAACCAGTTAGAACCCTGAGTGACTGGGGCCCTAAAAAACATAACTGGAGTAGTCTGAAGTGGGGGGCCCGATATGATATGCTTTCATGGGGCCCAAACTCTCTAGCAGGGCCCCTGGTAAATGATGCGTGTGCCCTGTGATGAGGTGGTACCCCGTCTTCAGTTATTCCTGCCTTGCACCTGGAGTTTCCAGGAAAGGCTTCAGACCCCTGAAAGCCCACAGAGGACAAATGGATACAGAAAAAGGATGGATGGATGGATGGATGGATGGGTTCTTTTAATTTGGAATGTGTGGGTGGGTGTAAGGCTGGGTTTTGCCATGGCTTAGTATATATCTTTGGGCATCAAAAGTTTAGGGAAAAGTATCGAGGGTACAACACTGAGTACATCGTTGAGATAAAGAACTTATTATTTTGTTCCAAGGCATGATATTTTATTAGTGCTTGATCTGATATAACTAGTAGAAAGATCGCAATAGACCTAAGAAAGTAAACGCATTAGATATGTGTCAAAATGTATCTAAATTAGTGCTGAAAATAACATTTTTACTGTAGTAAAATTGGATATTATTTGCTTAAACAGGCAGTAAATATGTATTCATTTAAATGGATGCTTAAGTCCCTTAAAATGGTTGCTCAAATGGCGTTGTGTCGCGGAATAACTTTTACAGGCTTCTGGTAAGTCCTCAGAGGAGCTACAAAAAATGCTGTGCATCATGCACTAGTTTTCATAGAAGCAGGACTGCGGGCCGGATGAGTGGCGAGCAGACAGGTGACAGGGTGAAGATGGAGGGAAAATGTGCTATAAAGTGTGGCTGCAGAATTAGAGAGCAGGAACAGAACATCAATGAAAGACTGCAGTATATAAATAGCGACTTATACAAAGTGTATTTTGATGAACAGGCAACATAGACCCTCTTCAGTTATGAATGTCTTACAAGTAATGAGTAGGTGGAATAGGTGTTAAATTTTCTGTTTTATGATCTCATCTACTATATTGGCTCAGTAGGTAGCAGTTGCTACAGCTGGGGAGGCACAGGTACTGCAGGAAAGGAGGTGCTTATTAGTGGTAAGCAGAACATTAATAAGGAGAGGTGTCGACTCGGAGTGGTTTTGGGCTTGGGGGACTGATGTAAGTTTCTTAGTGAGCCGAGTCTGGGGGTGTTTTTTTTCTCCCTGAGTGGCCAGTCATGGATCCTTTGTCGCCAGTCATTAGAGGCTGCCGCCTCTTCAGTATGGACATGTCTGTTATCAAGGCAAGAGAAGATGCCAGCGGGTGGCTCAGTGCACTTCCTCGCGTCTACGGATAATGTGGATTTTTCAGCCATGCTGAGACAGACATACTGCCCCAATTTCTACAGCGAGTGGTATCTGCCAGCCCCGTATTGTTGACATTCATGACGGGTGGTTCTGTCTCGAGACAGATGATTGCTGTCCAGTGGTATAATTATAAATGTCATTCACAGGGCTCAGTGGATCGCAATGTGCCCATGGAATGGCACAGTGCTGCTTAATACCTTTATCTTTCCACAGAGCAGGAGTTTGAATCTCACCCCTTCTTTGTGTGCGAGGTTGTAAATCCTCCCCTTGGTGCAAAAAGTGATTTCCTCCTGTGCTCAAAAAGCAATTAGGTGAATTAGCATCTCTACAATGCCTATAGTGCGTGATTACATGTGACGTTAGATGGACTTGCATTCCATCCAGGTGTTCCGCTGCCCTGTGCTTGCGAGGGTAGGTTCCAGACTCTCGGAGTCCCTGCCCAGGACAAGCAGCTGGAAGATCAATGGACCTTTTAACCTTCAACATTAGCAATATGGACAAATTCTCATTTTCAACCTGCCCATGGAACTACAACAAGCAAAATCTAGTGTTAAAATTCGCTGGACAGTGCAGTAAAAAATTAGATACACAATCACATAACTGCCAGAATTAGGATGTTTCTTGAAATCAGACACTAACTCTATTTTTTATTACTCTATTATTTCAGCACAATTTATACATTTTATATATACATTCTCTTTTGTTTGACAAATAATGAAAAAACAGTATTTATTTTCATTCTGTTCAAACCCACAAAGTTTTTCCAATTCTGACAGTTTGACGTGCTACTAAAACAATTCTGATTATGCCCCTTAGTATCATATCAGTACCGTTCCCTGGATCACAAGAGGTAAACTGTTGGATTATGAATAGATGTAGCTACTTACGCATTGTCCCTCTAAACAGAGACCAGTGGTGTGTGTCAGAAATCCAGGGATCAGACACTGTAGTAAAGACATTCTCAAATTTTAACTGAAGTTTTATAGTGCTGTTCCAGGTCCATCTGAGGTATCCTATCTAGTATTTACTGTTAGGTCATTTTTTCATGTCATAATTTTGTAATTTACTCTAAATTTAGGAATCTAATCAGCCATAACATTAGAACCACCTGCCTAATATTCTGTATGTCTCCCTCGTGCCCCCAAACCAGCTCTGACCCGTTGAGGCATGGACTCCACATGACCTTTGAAGGCGTCCTGTGGTATCTGGCACCAAGACGTCAGCAGCAGATCCTTTAAGACCTGTAATTTGTGAGGTAGGGCCTCCATGCATCAGACCTGTTTGCCCAGCACATCCCACAGATGTTTGATCGGATTGATATTTGGAAGACAAGTCAATACCTTGAACTATTTTTCATGTTCTTCAAACTATTCCTGAACAATTTTTGCAATGTGGCAGGACACGTTATCCTGCTCAGAGAGGCCACTGGGGAGAACTGTTGCCATGGAGTACTTGGTCTGCAGCACTTGTTTAGGTGGGTGGTACATGTCAAAGTAACATCCACACGCATGCTAGGACCCAAGGTCTCCCAGCAGAACATTGCCTGGGAAAATCACATTGCATCTTTTGGCTTGCATTCTTCCCATAGTCCCTCCTGATACCATCTCTTCCCCAGGTAAACAATGCATACACACCTGGCCGTCCACATGATGTAAAAGATAAACATGACCGATCAGACCAGACCACCTTCTTCCATTGCTACTGACGCTCACATGGCCACTGCAGGCACATTCAGCAGTGGACAGAGGTCAGCTGGTCTGCAGCTACACAAACACATATGCAGCAAAGGTGTGATGCACTGTGTGTTCTGACACCTTTCTGTTAGAGCCAGAATTAACTTTTACAGCACCTCTTTTGGCAGGTATACTGTATTGTTAATTTTGTCGCCCATTTTTCAATTTAGTCTTAGTCTTGTGTCAAAGTTCCTTATTAGTCTTAGTCATATTTAGTCATTCACATATCAGTTTTTGTTAATCATGTTTTAGTCAACTAAAATTAGTCTCAACATTTTAGACTAGTTTTAGTCAAAGGAAAACTCAAGGTATTTTAGTCAAGTTTTCATTAAAACATTTTAGTCCGCTTTATTTGTTATTTCAGAGATGATTTCTGTTTAAAATTCCAGTTAGCCATCTGGAGTGGGCTATCCAGTCGGCGGGATATGACAGAAATTTCGCCAAACCGTTTAAATAACTTTGCGAGTTTTTCTCATATACACATTTAAAAAACACCCTCGTTGGACGGTCTACTTTTCAAGTACACATCCAGACCAGGATTTTGTTTCAACCAACCAGTGGAGTACTCTGTAACTGTGACTCTTTATGCTCAACTGGTTGGTT
>JAODLC010000038.1:14228495-14251840 GCA_026781145.1 Hippopotamyrus pictus | reverse complement strand
GTCCAGGGTTGTTCCCTGCCTCGTGCCCGTTGCTTCCGGGATAGGCTCCGGACCCCCCGCGACCCAGTAGGATGAGCAGCTTGGAAAATGGATGGATGGATGGATGGATGGAATACTACTGGAAAATTTAGCTTGAACTACTGCTTAAAGTAACAGAGTGACGTGGTCAACTGTGTCAGTGGGATACAGCATCATTGATGTTCGAACAGCAGAAAGAAACGGAAATCCAGGCCTTAAGCGCAGTGGCTTCATCATCACTGCGGCCCTGCAGAATGTCAGCCTGTCCAGAACATCCTGAGCGAAAGGCCTCGTGCCATCTGTTGACACAGTCCACGCACAGTGCCGCCTGACTCCCAGATCCTGTTCAGGAAGCACTTAAATCCCGTGAACAGTGGTTCCTGGGAGTTTGTTTATGCAGGCCGTTGCGAGCTCGCGGGCCATCTCTCCTCACCACGGCCGGCGCGGTGCAGTCATGCACCCATCAGATAATGTGGAACATCTGGGAGGATTAGGGGTGTCAGGCCAATCAGGGCCTCGCTGACAGATCATAACGAAATGCCATTCCACAGCTGCGGCAGGAACTTGTTTCCCAGAAGACTTTTCTAATGAGCTGGCCCATTCTAACGTACTCGCCATGGAGGAAGCACACGGAAACTAAATATGACCACCTGCTCTAAATGTCTCTGGATATAAATCTTGGGTGTTGGGCTCTGCTGATCCATGCAGGCTGGAAAGAAAACATTCGCACTTTCTGGATGGCTGACAGATGATGTTGAGGATGGGCACCGGCCGATGGGACCGGGGTGGAAAAACCACGGTAACACCTTGAATTTGGTGCATTAGCTGATGATCAACTGGGCTGCCGCTTTGGCCCTCGTTGGCGCTGATGTGATGTTGACCAGCTGTTCCACAGGCACAAAGGCTTTTAGACTTTAACTGCCGGGATTAGAAGCACTCCTTGGACGTGCTTCCTGTTCTGACACTTCGAGTTAAGTGGAACGGCGGACTAACTTCCCATCACTGGCCATCGGTTCATCCACGCCAGCTCAGAGTAATAAGCCGCAGCAGTGCACTGAAAAGGTGGACAAATCAACCAGATTGTGTTCAGGACAGTAAATTTCCACTGTTATAACTGTTCATTTGACAAAAAAACTATTTCGACTAGTCACTTCTTTCTGGTTAATTGCAGCCGAGCTGTACAGCATTCAGGAACCCTACCAAGTAACTGAAGATCTTCAGTTGAGGGCACACTCTGTAAGCCACCTGAAAGACGCGATGATGACCGCTATCGTTGATCCATCCTCCTTAAATGCTTATCCAGTGTAGGGTTGCAGTGAGGCTTCATACTATCCCAAGAAACCAAGGACACAAAGTAAGGGAAGGCCTAGACAGGATTCATGACTGTTACCCTTCAGATCAAAGTTCATTATATTTATCCATCTGCAGCCTGATGAATGTAAGCTGACTAGACTCACAGTACTATGCAAAAGTCTTATGCCGGCAAAAAAAATTACATTTGAATGATCTTCATGTCGGTGAAAAACTATGATATTACATCTGTCAAACTGTGTCCGCTTAGCCACTTCAAAACATCTCCCAAGGCCATCCAACCAACCAAAACACCCATGTATTTTTTGTTGCGGCCAAAAATACACCTTGTGTGACTAATAATAATAATAATAATAATAATAATAATAATAATAATAATAATAATAAAACTTAACAAATTTAACAAACCTGTGGAATGGCTGAGGTACCCCTGAGGAGAGGTTTGGGAACTGAAGCGGTGTTGATCAAGCCATCCAAACAATATATTAGTAACTTTTTGGAGAACAGAAGAAATTTCTGCTTGCTTCTATTGCATTACTGTTAATTTGCAAATGCTCTAATGTTAAAGTGTGTTCATTGTTTTGAGCAAACATACATTTACTAGATTAGATAAATAGCTTTAAACACTTCTTTTGACTGCCTAAGACTTTTCCACAGTCCTGTATGTATAAATCATGCTTAGTTTCAAACAAAAGTATACAGAGGAGTAAAATAGTTAGCAGGACTACTTGTAGCTTAGATGAGCATACCGGTACAGGATGAATGCAGATTGCTCTGAGGACATACTTGGTGGAACACTTCAAAGGAGAATCAGTCCACTTTGGCCCCCGCCTCCACATCCACAACCACCCAAAAAAAAAGAACAACATCATTGTATCATGGACACTTAAAGGCTAGTCATGCGTGGTCACATGTCGAACAGACAGATGTGGCTGTCGCAGACAAGGAGCCATGCTTCGACACGATGACAATAAATTTAGGTCCATCATAAAACAGGTGTGCACATGTGCTTGTTTTTATTATTCGGGAGCATGAACACCAACCTTTGTTGTGTTAGGAGTCTATTTATGGAAAAAAAACTGACACCAATAAAGGAGTTACATTCTTCGGAAGTCTCAATGTGGAGTTCCTATAAACTATGCATGCGTAAATTACTGAAGTATAGTTTGTTTTCATGGTTTGCTACCTGCTCTCTGTTTCATGTAGTTTCTTCCTGTTTACGGTGACTGTATTTAATGCCGTACTTTTCAATCAGCAAGCCTTCAAACACCTTGACTTTCATAGAACTGCACCACTTTTCACTAACATGTCTCCAGTGACCTCTAGCATACTGAAGGATTTATATTCCCATTAAACCACAGGATGGGATAGAGTCCACTGACTCTACAAGTACCTCCGTCGTAGACCAGATAAAACCACATGCATAAAACTGCAACAGGTAGGTCTAGTACCATGTTAGGGTCTAACGTACCCTCTCTGTTATATTGTGTGGGTTCACAGTTGCTTCAGTAAATTCTTTGATATTCTGATACAGAAATTAATAATGACTTCCACACAGCATTATGTCTGTATCTGTCACGCCCTGCTCCGTTCGATCCTCATGTGTGCCACGCCCACCTCATTACCCCGTGTTTCTACCTGATTGTTCTCGCCTGTGCCTTGTTAGTTTGCTCTGTCTAGTGTATATTAGTCCGCGTCTCCCCATGTATGCCAGATCCGGCATTGTATTGTGACGTGTTGTGCTCCTGGATGTCTGCCTCTTCCCTATTAAAACCCCGTTTGCCTGTCATTCCGGGTCCACTCGCCTGCTTACCCGCTCGCTTGCCCGCCGAACGTGACACACGCATGATACCTAATAATATTGGGTATTTGACTGGCATCAGCAGAGGCCATGCATGATGGAGACCCCATCCTGGTGCTGTGCGATAACTGCTTCTGCTGCTCCACTTTCCTAAGGGAGTTTAATCCCTCACATGAAGACAGGAAAGAGCAGTAGCTTAGCAAGTACTTCCACCCAACTATCCATGTTCTATACCTGCTTCTCATATGCAGTCATGGGGATCTGGAGCCTGTCTGGGAGGCTATAAGGTGTAATGCAGGGAATAACCCAAGGCTGAGTGCCAACCCATCGCAGGGCATGCACACCATCGGGGGAGGTGAAAGCAGGGGAGATGTGCTTCCCCCCAGTACTGGGGCTCACACATTCACATCACTTTGTAACTCCAGTCCACCATAGTGTGTTTTTGGACTGGGGGGAGGACTGCAGACCCCAGGGGGAACTCCAAGGTGACACAGGGAGAACTTGCAAACTCTGCACACATTGACTTGGGGCGGACATCCAAACCCTGGTCTGCAGAGGTATGAGGTGGCCACAGTACTGCCGTGCCCCCCTACATTATGATTGGTTAAATATAAAATACCATAGTTAAAGTCACAGTTAATGAGATATCTATCTATTCCTTTTACAGTTGTTTATCCAATACAGGGTTGTGTCAAACCTGGAGCATAGGGGAAAAGAGGGATTTGTATAATACATATTCAGTATAATTTATCATACATAAGGTCTCAGTGACCCCCTTTCTTGCTTACTGTTGTTCAGTAGTGTGATTTCTTATTTTACCTAGAGATTCTACGTAATACTTATATTATTGTACTTCCACATCATAAATCCACATCATTGCTCTGCTCAAGCCAACGGGGGCATTTTTCACATAAACGTGGAATGTGGCAGGTATGCAAGGGGGCAGGCAGGTGGGCTAGGCAGGCAGACAGAGACTAGGTGGGCTAGGCTGGAGGGCAGGCAGGTGGGCTAAGCAACTAGGCAAGCAGGTTTTGGGGGCAGGCAGCAGGCAGCAGGCAGACAGTGCAGGCAACACAGAGCATCAGTTTCAGTCTGATTTCTTCAGGGTCATTCTCAACATGTTTAACAAATAAATGCAATCATTGTCATGAGCATGATAAATCCCATATGTTAATGTAGTCATGGTATTGAAGAAAAAGGTGTATTAAATCAGTGGTTCTCAAACTTTTTGGCACCTATATCAAGTATAGGTTTAAATTAATGCTATGATCAAGCATGCAGTGCACTCTACAATTTACACCAATCGATAGCTATCTGATTAGATGTGCCAGGTAATTTTAAAATTAAGCATCTGTGGTTTGGCTTATTGGATTGATTGAGTGTTCGCTAGATTTGCACTAAGCATTTTCAGACCCAAGACCCCTTAATATAGGTTAATTCTAGGATTGGCGCTGGGAAATCTGATCGTGGATCAGCATAAGATCTTACTGGTCTTAAAATGCTTAGATTTCCAACTCTGCCTCACGACCATTTCAGAACTTCCACAATGCCTGATGTTCAATAGAAAATTAACAATAGAAACAATCTAAACTAATTAAAACTATTTCTTGCATTCTGATAAATTTTCGTATCTGATTCGAAAGCAACATTAATAATATATGAATGTAAAAAGAAACAAGAACAAGAAAACAGATTTGAATGTCATTTTACTTGAAAGCATACATACTGTAAGCACATATTTACAGAAGTATGCAGTGATAGACAAAGCCAAACCATAATAACGGGGAAAATACTGAGCTGGAGGAAGGAAAACTTCCATAATATACGGAGTCATTGTTTGGTGAGACCTGAAGCAGTCAGTTCAGGAGGGGGGGCAGCCATACCAGAGACGCCCTGGATACGGCACCAATGCCGTGGTTTGGAACACCGCCTCTTCACTTTAGGTTCAGGTACTGAGGCAGAACATTGTTCCAGAACTGCTGGGACTCCTGTGAGCGGCTCTCTGCTGCAGTCCGCCTGCCTCTGGCCTGTAACCTGCCCGGCTTGCTCTTATGGGCGGGCACTGCTGATCTGGATTTCTGTCTCTCTTTATCCCTTTTTCTCTTTCCCATTGATTCTTCCTCCATTTCCTCTTTTACTTTTCCTTCTTTCTCCTCATTTTCTTCATCCTCTGCTTCCTCGTGCTCACTTTTATTTTCATTTTCACTATCCTCTTCTTCCACCCCTTCTCCTTCTTCCGCTTCATCGTCCTTTTTCTCATTCTCATCTCCCTCATCTTCACCACCGGTCTCCTCTGTTTCTTCTTCTTCTTCTGCTTCTTCTTCACCTGATTCCTTATCTTCTTCACTCACTGAAAGGCCATGGTCCATTTCCTCTTCTGCATCCTCTTTTTCCTCACCATCACTCTCCTCCTCATCTCCCTCCTCACCACCACTCTCCTCCTCATCTCCCTCCTCTTCTTCTTCATCTCCCTCCTCACCAACACTCTCCTCCTCATCTCCGTCCTCTTCCTCTTCACCATCACTCTCCTCTACATCTCCCTCCTCTTCATCTTCACCAACACTCTCATTCCCATCTTCTTCATCACTCTCCTTTTCATCGCCACTTTCTTCACCTTCTTCATCACCCTCCACTTCCTCTCCATCACTCTCATTCTCATCTTCATTTCCCTCCTGTTCGACATCATCAACACTCTCCTCTTCACCACTGTCTTCCTCATTCTCTTCCTCTCCTCCACTTTTATCTTTCTCTTCCTCTCCAGACTCCTCCTCATCATCTTCCTCTTCTTCTGCAGACACCCCATCCAACATCTCTCCCATCTTCTCAGTCTCAGTCTGTGACTGCTCTTCACTCTCTGGTGCTGCAGTTTCACTTTCTTTACTTTCTTCTGCATCTTCTTCTTCATCCTCACTCTCTGGCTTCTCAGTCTCACTCTCTTCTGTATCTGTACCTTCTTCTTGGTCACCAGTGATCATCACTCTCCTGCTGGCTGTGTGCTTCTTCTGAAAACCTTCGTCACTCTCCTCATCACTGCTTTTTGTCTCACTTTCACCATCATCTTTGCCCTCAGCCTCACTGCTACTCTTCTCCCCAGATGTTGAACCTTTACTTGATTCTGCTTGTGCACTGGATTCAAACTCATCTGCCAATGATTCACTCTCATGGTTTTGTGTTTTCCCATGATTCTCATCCAAATTACTCTCCTGAAGTTTATGCCTAGAACTGCTCGCCTCTGGTAGGACATTTATCCTGACAGCGGCCTTCTTCCTTGATCTGAAAGAATCTGACTCGACTGATTCACTCCAAAAGGATCCGGCAACGGCCCTCCTCTCCGAGAGCATTTCAGACCTGCTTGCTATCTGAGATATTTTATGTGTTCTCTCAATGTCCAACACTGACTCTGCCTGTTCAGCCAACACCTCTGTCACTAAATGTACCAGACCCACTTGTTCTCTTACTACTCCTTCTTGTCGTCTTCCTGCCACTTCAGACACAACTTTTTGCCCTTTCTCTTTGCATTTTGTGCTTTTCTTCTGTCCTTCTCTTTGAGAACAAGCATCAGAAACTACTACAGATGTGTCTGTGGTCAAATTAGGGCTGGAAGAAGATTTTCTCTTGGAGGCTGGAGAGATGCAGGATGAGTTGTTCTCACCCACCTCTTTCAGACTTTTAACACCTGAAGGCAGCCCCCTTTTTGGTGTTTGCACACCTTCTCCGGGATGACTCAGCCCCCTTTTCGGTGTTTGCACACCTTCTCCGGGATGACTCAGCACCCTTGTGCCTTTGCTTTTAACAGGCGTGCTTTTCACCTGTGCACTAGGTCTACTCTCCACTACCTTATTTTCTACAGAAATAAGTTTTTCCTTCCATCCTTTTACTGTACCTTGTGCCTCTGTACAGTTTGTCGTCCCTTTCTTTTGTTTAATTTTCACCTCTGTTGGTTTACGCAACTCAGGCATTGTTTCGCTGGAGCCCCCCAAGTCTGGGAGCTGTTTTCTCTCATCCAGATCACAGGCACTTGCTCCAGGCCTTTCAGACTGTTTCCCTTTTCTTGCCGTAAATATGTCCTCCTGGCTGTCGCTGGCACCCTTGCAAAGAGGCCTCTGTGTGGATCTCTGTTTGAACTCAGCCCTGTGCTGTGAAGGTTGGGGGGCATGTAGTACCCCTGGGGATAGGGCTTGCTGGAGAGTTAAACCAGCGTCCCTCTCCATAGGGACCAGTCTGCCCTCAGGGTGTCTGGACCCTTCTTCCAAATCATGCCTTTTCACACCCTTAACATCCTTCAATCCCAGCATGAGAAAGCAGAGGACAAAAAGAGGGAAAGCGTTAGAGAAATGAGTGAACCTGCCAAGGTGGCAGAGAGCTGAGCTCAAGGCTGTAAAACAAAAAGAGAGACGGCAGGCGATGTTAATATGAGGGAAAGACATGGACAGGCGGACAGCAATAAAACCACGAAGGTCTCGAGCTATTCAAGAAAAACTCACAGCCCCCCTTCCCCCAAACGAAGTGATGCGATTTAAACTTCTATTTCAGCCGAATATGGTATCCATTTGTATAAAAGAACACGTCAGTAAACGGAACATTCCGGCAAGAAAAACATCATCCTCCATCTGAACATCAGCAGAGCCACATGAAAGGGACAGGCGATTTCATTAAGAATAAGACAGCGTGATAAAAAGCCACATGTGCTTCTTGAGCATAACCCCAGTGACCTTATGAAACTATCCTTGGGTTTTTAGCATAGAGAAATGTGGCAACCAATGAAATCTCCGGCACTCAGGTTAAGGTCACAGCCATGGCTATGGTGTAAGGGCTGATGGCATAATTCTGTAATTATCACGGAAGAAGAAGTGATGGCTTACCTTCTTATGGGCTCGAGATGACGCCCGGGTCTGGTGAGGACCATCCTTCTTCCTCATACGGGTCTGCCACACATTGTGAGGACTTTACTTACTGAAATGCATTTGACTTCATAATGTATAGGTAATAACATGAAATAGGTATTTGGAATATGTACAGTTGTACAAGATATTTCACATCCTTTATTTTTTAATTGAATAAAGAATAAAGAACATGTGTAATAAAAAAACTAATGTTACGGAACTCGTCATTGAAGAACAAATCTCTACTATGCCAGATTACCTCAAAAACAGCTCATCTAAGCTGTAATGCTATCTCTTAAGTAGCTGTTTAAGGATTTGACCCACAAGTTTAATATATCATACCAGAAATCCTTCATAAGTCACCAAAAGGAAGCAAAGTCACAACAATCCAAGAAAAAAGTATGTGTCTAAAGACTAAGAAAAAAATATTCTGGCTTGACCATGAGAATGGCTCTCCCACTTAAGGTTTAAGACGGCAAATAGGAACTACAGCTCCATCTGCTGCACACACAGGATATTTGATAGCATATTAATAAAATAAAGAGATGATGCGGTTTGTATCAGGACCACATCTTGTGATGCTCATGAACTGTACATTATAAGTTCAGCAGTAATTCTTACCTTTGTTGTCATAGCTGATGCACTGCATTTCAAAAAGCCTGAATATGTAAAAATATGTGCCATATTGAAAGCACAGTAAAGAAAAGAAAGTTAATTAAACAAGTTAATTGCACTTACTAAGTTTAGCTTATCAGCGATGCCACCTAGATCTTTCATTTTCATTTCATTATCTTCCATATCTTCTGGGTCTTCACTTGTGACTTTTTCTGAAAGACATATTCATTATGGCCAGACCCATTAACCAGTTGGAACAGAAGACATTTACTTTATTCACATAATCAGGAATGCTGTAATGTAGCAGAACTTCAGCTGCAATACTAATTTCTGGGTCTAAATCACTCAGTATCTTTCCTGTAATTTGAAAATTCCAGAGTACATCTGACTGTGGCTTCCAAAAATGTAACCAATTTCAGAATTCTTTTATGGTTTAAAACCTGAAGGTAAATCATCTGCATCTAAAAATGAATCATTTCAGACAAACAGAAAATGGCACCTCATTGAAACGAAGCACAAAAAATGACTTCAGCCTTTACCCAAAAGCATGGCCCTTACAGGTATCTGCAAATTACTTCT
The DNA here is from genome assembly GCA_026781145.1 of Hippopotamyrus pictus. NCBI lineage: Eukaryota > Metazoa > Chordata > Actinopteri > Osteoglossiformes > Mormyridae > Hippopotamyrus > Hippopotamyrus pictus. The sequence goes on along the minus strand of JAODLC010000038.1, from coordinate 14,242,633 downwards.
CGGCAGGTAAAGAATGAGGAGACGGCAGCGTCTGACAGAGATACCAGTTCTATAAGGGGTTGTCCTGAAGGTGAAGAAGCCATTCTGCAGTCCCCTGGTAGCTGGTTCCATAGAGGGGGGTCTAAGATGGATGATACGGCTGGAAAAGGGTAAGGAGGTGCTGAGGAAGCCGGACTTGAGATGAGTTTGGACCATCAGTCCAAACTGTTCTGGAGATTGCTCCTAAAAATGATCACAGGCCTTAGTATATTTGTCTGTTACTGACCACTTACATTAGATTTCCATATATCCATCCATTCATCTATCTATCTTCTGTACAAGGTTGCTGAGTTCCAGGGCCTATCATGAAATCTACAGGTGCAAAGGCAGGGAATAACCCAGGATGGGGCACCAACCCATCACAGGACACACACACACCTATAGGTAATTTGGCAACACCAATTCAACATATTTTTGGAGTGTGGGAGGAAACCAGAGGACAGCCCATGACAAAACGGGGAGATTACGCAAACTCCACACACTTAGAGCAGGGACAGGGACTCGAACCCAGGTCCCAAAGGTGTGAGGTAACAGTGCTAACCACAGCACTACCATGCCAATACCAAAGTGAGCATACATGAAGTTTAAATATATACAATTTGTTTTAAAATATATACTAAACAAACGCAACATTCCTGACCTTACAGCAGGGTCTGAGGCCATCAGAACAGCGACACTCTCCTCCCCGATGCTCACCCACCCTCTGTCTGCGCCTGACCCGAGCCGACATGCTCCTGGAGACAGTCGGATAGGTGACACTGCCCTCCTGGACCTCACTGCAGGATGTCCCCAGGCTGTCTTCCGTGATGTCGTTGTCTCCTAGCGACACTTGTCTGGAGGACCCGGACCTAGGTCTGGCCAGAACCAGCATGTGGCACCCACCACATGCAACCTGGATTGCACAAATGTCACAAAGCATGCAGTGCCCCCATGTAAAGAATGACAACCATGCACGTAACAGGCAGTACGCTACATAGTTCCTGATGGCTAGCGTTAGCATGTTTAAGTTAAAGACTTACGGACTGTACATGATACTTAAAGAAGCGTGGGCACAGAGTAGGTTTAAACTGATTAGTGTATGTTTCCTCTCCCAGACCAAGCTTCCCATGTCGGCCATCTCCAAATGTGTAGAGGAGACCACTGTCTGGAGACAAGGGCACAAATCAGTGTTCTGGGCTTTCTGCATATTATAGACAACTTCTCGCTGAACACTGCTTGGCCCCTGCTCTTATAAGAAATGATGAATAATGAGAATTTATTGGACTAAGACCTTGTAATTTGTATGATAGCAATGCAGATAACAGGCTGTTAATATATACAGCGCAGTAACTGCTTACCGGTGATTACAGCACTGTGGTTTTCTCCACACACCACTTGTCTCACTTTCCCCTTCTGGGAATGGTCCACCAGTCTGGGGAGACTGGCCTGAAAGACGAACGTCCCGTGGCCCAGTTGTCCAAACTGGCCCATGCCAAAGGAGTAGATGTCACTCTCTGGGCGTGGCCAAGAGAGAGAAAGTGGTCACAAGCTTACATACCCTGTGCGTAATATGCGTCTTTTGACAATTTTAACTTTCAACTTTCTCTCTGCTCTCGTAAGAAAGTGTCCACAATTTTGTGAGGGGGGAAAAAACAGCGAATAAAGAATAAAAGCTAAGAATTAAAGTGGACTCTAGTATTTTCTGCCTTGAAACTACAACAAAAACTCTGTATGCTGATTCTATTAGGAATTTCAGTGAGTCCCCAGTGTCCTACCTGTGAGTGCTATGGTGTGACCCCCACCACAGGCCACCTGGGTGACCCTGTCGGGGATTCCCTGAACCACTTGGGGGACTCTGTGGCTGTCCCACTGCTTGGGAGGCAGGCCCAACCTACCGCCGTCACACTCCCCGAACGTGTACAGGTGCCCGTCGACTGAAACGTGAGAGCAGGATGTGACCGGTCATAGACGCACCGACCCCGTGGCTGAAGGCGTTCTGCTGAGCCCCGGAAGGACAGCGAGATGCTCGAGTCATACCGGTGACGAAGGCTGAGTGGCAGCACCCACAGGACACCCAGGTCACCGGCCTCCCCACAGCTACTTCTCGAGGTTTCAGGGCGCGGCTTTTGTTCCCCAGACCAATTTGGCCCTCCCTGTTGTCCCCCCACATGAAAAGCTTTCCTTCCCCTGTATTAACAAGATACAAAAAGATGGATTAAAAATATTACCTCTACACAGCCTGCTCATTTGCATCTTAGTACAAGAAGTCTCACCTAATTCATTACACATTCTGCTTCCATGCCAGTTTGTACAATATTTCCTTATCCAATGGGTGAGTGAACTGTATTTCTTTGTTTAATTCTTAATGTCCATGTCTTAAAATGTGATTTTTTTAATACTACATTTTTTAATACTATATATATATAGTACAGTATTCTACCTCAGAGTATGAATCATATATCTGAACATGATGAAAAATATGCTGGAAAGGGAAATGATTCTTTTATTGCCCAAAGCTATGACTCCTGTAATGGTGATGGGTTGTTAGGACACTTGGATAAAGACTAAACTCGATCAAGTCGATATATTGATACATGCTGGCATCCTCCAGTAAAGCTCATGACATAAGGCCTGGTCATACTAGTGAGAGCAGCAGAGGTGTTGCAGCCTGCGGCCAGCATGTTGATAGCTTCTCGTCCCCTGAAGAACGGAAGACGCTCAAAGGAGGCCCTTTCCTTGCAGTCTCCGAGACCCAGCTGACCTTCGCTGTTACCCCCAGCAGCGTAGAGGTTCCCACGAGCTGAAAGCAAGAATTATCCTTCGGCAATAGCCCACACAATATTCCTGCCATCACTCTGGAGTCGAACATTATACCCCACGTCCCAATATTCATTTGATACAGACAGGAATTATAAAATATGACATGTTTTCAAAAGCATGTGTTTGTTCACAGTCTTCAATGAACTTTGTGCAAAATATGCAAATCTCTAAAAAAATGTTTTTGATGACTTGTATATATGAGTTTGTGCCCATAAAACTAATTAAACCAACTGAGTTTAGCAAATAACACTTTTACAAAGAAATATGTCATAAAGTGATACAATGTGATACATAAAAATTTTATAGAAGACATATAAACAGAAAAAAATAAAATGTACCCTTGGAAAGTACAGATAACAAACATGACAGAGAGAGAGACACTGGAAGTGTGTGGTCTTTGTCCACTGACCGACAACTGTGTGACTGTAGTGAATCATGCCGACAGTGAATCCATTACGCAGGTACTAGTTCAAGCTGGCTTTCTGGGTTCAGTTTATGACCTGACCCTATCAATTTGAAGTGATAGTTATGTATTGCATATTACTCTTGATACAGACTCATTGATTATTTATCATTGACTACATAACCAGGCACCACGTATATATCGTCTAGGTCCCTCTCTTTTGCACTGTCCTATGTTTCTGCACTTTCAGAATTATTGCCAAGGTCCATTTTACTTGTGGCTTTTCCACACTTAATACAGATGCATGTCACTGCAGATTGGCTATAATAATATCTAAATCACACACATTTGATTGATGAATGTCGGTGATGTGCACAAACTTACATGTGTATACGAGTGTGTGATTCCGCCCACAAGCCGCAAGCTTGACTTTTTCAGCCTTCAGAGCTTGTACAAAAGAAAGAGTTAATTGCTTCTTTAAAATATGGAAACTGCATTTATTTAATCGATGCACCAAAAATAGAAACATATAATCATTTGACAAAATTCACTTAAATACATTTGTGTTAATCATAGTAAAATTAATTTCAATTGTTTAAACCTTCCTTTAAGATTTTACATTAGATTATAGCCATCTAGGACTTTCATTCATGTCTTTGACACAAATTACCCACGTGTTGAAAATCACATATGCAATTGTATCAAAGTACAGATTTATTATATAAAGACAGCTTTTCATTTGAAGGCATGATCACCCTTATAAGGAAGGAAGCCAAAATGTTCTGTTAAAATGAACTATTAGTGCAGCACAGCACAGTTCACAGTGAGTTCAGTTATCTGACAGTCACAGCAGTTTCGTGAGACTTTCTCTTTACATTTTTTAGACACATACATACAGCATCATCCTTTAACAATGCTGTGAGCTTACCAATCACATATATGTCACATGCACTGCTTTGTAGGGCGATAGATGCAGCATCACAGTCACGTCCAATAGAAGGTATAAATTGAAAAAAGCCAGACCACTGACCCACAACCACGATTCAACCCGATTGGTCACCTGCTCCTATTCTGCCCTCAAAACCAATAAAATGCTCTGCTTTCCCAGCTCTTTCACTCCTGGCCCCATTGTACATTTCCAATCCCAGCTTGTATAGATTCAGTCTCATCATATTTGTTTTTACAATCTACTTATTTAATATTGCAATTAAAAATGGGAAAGCCCTTCGGATCATAGCAAAGCATATAGGCCTAAATAAAAACACATTGCTACTGTCCATTCACTTTGTCTCCGTGTCTTTTTGAAATAGGCAAACACTTTTCCCTGCAAAGTACTTTCAGTAGTGTATCCTAGCAGTAAACCAGCAACACACATGCTATCAGCCTTATCTGTGTTTTCTGCTTCTTCTGAGATTACAGAAGATTACCAAGCACTCCAGATGGAGATTAGACGTGCACAGTAGGAACGACAGTCTCTCGCTTCAGCTCGCCTCGCACTTGTAAGTAGAATTGAACCCACAAATAAAATCTATTATATAATGTTTAAAAGGTCCACATACATAGAGGGATGAGTGTTATTTAAAATACTTTAAGATCTAGACAGTTTGTAGACTTGTAGTGATGACCAATTCATGCCAGAGGCCTTAATGCCAGAACAACACACATTTCCTATCTTTAGAAAGAGAAATTAAGGGATCAGAATCCATAAATGTATTTTTATTAGTAGTAGTTATAACTTTTATTTTATTTATCACTAACCTTTCACACAAGTGGGCTTGTTCACTGTGGCCTTTGTTCCCAGACCCAGCTGGCCCCAGTTATTAACCCCGAACGTGTACAGTTTTCCGTTGCCTGAGGGTACAGAAAACGTTACATAATTACAGAATGGTCTGTGGATTGGCTCAGCTGCACAAAGATGGATGGATACAGTCCGTCTAAAGGATGCTCTATTAAGATCAGGAAAAAAATCTTACAGGAGCCAAATGAACTGACAGTTCGCTTACATTATATTGATTTTAATTTTAAGAAGAATGTTACAACACCTGTAATCAAGGCTGTATGGTCATCACCGCAACATATCTTCAGGGCTTTGTCGTTCTTAAACCAGAATTTGCTGGGTACATTGTCAGCAAACCTGCTCTTTCCAAATGTGAAAATAGCCCCAGATCCTGTTGGTGGAACATAACGAACCTTATCAGTATTACACCATAATGTGGCATTTAGAGAAAAGAGGAAAAATCGAGAATCAAATTGCAGAGCCATAAGAGTAGCTTGAAGAAGTAATTAAACTGCATAACGTAAGTCTATCCTGGGCATATTTAAACTGACTGATAATATCTCTGCATTTTCGCAAATGCAGTTAAATATTCTACAATTAAGATATTGACAAAATACCAGTTGGCCCCAATACGTGGACTACATTCAGTGCAACAAGTAGCTAAAGACCCCAGTTTATCTAACGAATACTGGAGTGACATTCTGCACTTACCGGGTATATCGTCTTCATTTCCCCCTGCCATGTCTGTGCAGACACCTCTAGGTCCGATGACGTACAGTGCCTAAAGAAATACTAACAGACTAAATTCGCATAGGTGACGCTCTGTGGAATCAAAAGAGGCGATTATTCCACACCACTTCCCCTTATGCTAAAGATTGTTTGCAGTAGTCAGCACGCGTAACAGTAAAAAGAAATCTTTCTGTATCCAAACGTGTTTAGAGACATTCACATCCAGCAACTGTTCCTAATAACCTGATTAGTTTGGTCGACTTGGAACAAAGCACCTGGACTAGTATATTCATTCTAAATGCGTTTGAGGAAATAGCCAAACCTAGCTGGACATATCTGTGGTTGTGTAGGACTACTGGGAATTATCTTCGTCAGTGTGAAGCTCCACACGTGTTTATCGTAATGACAAAAAAGCGATGCTTATGTGTTTTCACGCTTGACCCGGTCAAAAAGAATGTCCTGCCTGAGCCACCGTAGAGCAAAGTGCTTAAGATTATTTTGTAACGAATAATGCATGAGAGCATAATGAAATCGGCTTTGATCGTGGTAGGGATGTTAATGAGCTCTTCTGGGGAAATATTTCACCTTATTTTATTGTCACTGGTATTTTAAAAACTAGTACCAGCAATCTAATAGTAACTATTGCTCAAAGAGCGATGTTCACGTTCACACATATGGTAAAGTATATTTATTGAGGACAAACGATTACGATTGTTTCCAGCTATTTCAAATTTTATTTGCGTGTTTATGTGTTTAAGTCCTGTTTCTTTCAGTAAAATGCAATGCCAAGATATGTGGAGAATACCTTTTTCCGGAAACAGGTGCCACATTAAAATTCATACAGCTTACGTTAACAAGAACGAAATGGCGATCTATAAATAAAACCGAAAATAAGGGAATCGAAGAGTGCTTTTCTTTATATTTGTTAATGCTTTCTCGAAAATATTTTCTACGGCGTAATAAGCATTCTAATAGGCTAGTAGTAGGCTATGGGTGTGATATGTGCATACACTTAATATAATCCCCACATAAGCAGTTTGTCGCATGACTCACATATGCCTGATTCCCACCACCCTTCGTATCGATGCCCCCTTAAGGATTCACAATAGACTGTAAATGTCGCTGTGTGATTTGGGACCGTGTAATGAAAATTCTGAAGTTGGGTTGTGAACTGTTTTCATAACTGTGTGTGTCATTCTTCGCGTGCACAGTGATATCCGAAGTACTTTTAACTCTTAGAATTGATCCAACAATGCATTCAGACTTTTATCAAACAATACGGATGCAAATTATTTTAACATGCTAGCGCACTACATCGAAGTGTGTGAAATTAAAGCAGAATGGATACGCCCATTTGTCACAGCCCTCCTACTTTCATCATACTAAAGCATCAGTGCAAATAGTCTTACAGTAAGAATGTTTTTCTCCTTAGGAATTTTATGACATTTCAGTTTGTTTGCTAATCACCACGTAAGGATCAAGGGTCAATAAAATATTTGTTTTAAAACAGAAACGATGAAAGCATTTGCATTCCGTGCGTTTAAGTATGGGTATTCGTGATTTAATAGATTTACGATCTCGCAAACGTTCTAATAAATTTATATGCGTATGTGAATGAACATTAACGGTTGCATAAATACATTAAGTATTTTATTGTTTAAATGCTTTATCGGATTTAATTGTATAGCCTATCAGCCACAATCCTCACTACAAGGAAAACGACTGTTAATCTCCGTTCATTGAGGATTAGGTTTTAAACGGAGAATAGCTTTCTTTCAGATTCATTGTAAGTAAATACAATTTGTTCTGAAAACATAACGGTTGAACGTTGCTAGAAGTCTTATTTTTAAGCTGCTGGTGATGTGATGTGTATCCAGCGGGGGGTGTTACCCATGGGGCGGGGCTGTGTAGCAATTTGCACGTTCATTGGCTGATTTCTGTAGGGCGGCTGCGCTGTACGAGACTGCGGTGAATCTGATGCGCGAAGCCCAGTGGACAATCGCAGCAGCGCAAGTCCCGTAAAAAAAATCCGCACTCCGTTATACCGTAGTATGGCATCCAGGAGAATGGAGACCAAACCAGTGATAACCTGCCTTAAAACGCTCCTCATTGTCTATTCCTTCGTGTTTTGGGTAAGTAGATACATGATCTCTAAGGCGTTTGGCATGGTGAATGTGTTCGTAAATAGATTATGCGAAATACTGGTGTAGTATTATTTGTAATACACGGTTTGCGCGAGAGCGTTCACATAAACGTCATGCCATTGACAAAGGCAACATGCGCGCACATGATCCACTTCTTGAAATTGAAATGCATTTTGTTGCGTTGGTCACAAAGAGGATTTCAAACGTTTTTCAATACAATGTTATTCAGTCTTTACATAAGCTAAATGTGAAGTCAGATGTGTGTGTGTGTGTGTAATTCATATAATATTTAACTGAAAAGCGTTACCATTTTTCATTCAACTAATGAAGCTGCTTCATGAGCCGCTATTACCGAGGCAATTACTAGACTCACATAAAAATTTGGACTTAAAAAACAGGATTTAAGGGAAAAAATAAATTTAATTTAATTTTATTAAATTTAATACTAACACATCCTTTCATCATAGGCCAGCCCGGGTGTCACTTGTTCGCAAAATATATACATCGGTTTTTCTCTGATTGGTTAATTTACAAACTTTTAGACTTCTTGCCGACACACTACGTGTATTCCGTAAATTGAAATTAAACGCAAATAGCTTGTACCGTGGATAGGGCTTAATTTACCAGTGAAGCTGAAATGAGAAGATGAACAACGTCCATATTAACGCTGCATTTGTGCCAGACGACCCTCTATGGGTAATGAATGAAAAAAGTAGAAAGTCAAAAAATCATTAGGTTACAGTGCATTTTTACTGTAATGTTTAATATATGTGACTGTTTACCCTGTGAGACATGTTAGATACTATCACTTAAACATTAGTCTGCGATATAAACGATAAAAGTACTTGGGAAAATTGTTTGATTTATGTCAGTGTAATTGTAGATATCGGAATCAATAACTTCTGCGGTTACAATATGGAAAGAACAGGTTAGGTTTTATCCTGATAAATTCTTCTTGTCAATGAGTTCCTATAAGGACTGCTGGGGAAACGATGTTGTCCTCGATCTCTGTTATCAGCGCGTTGGAATGATGAGTATACGTAACAGAGAAAGACGTCGATGTTTCAGACACGTATTCACACTGACATTTATATAACCTACATAGGTCTAGTGCATTGAAATTTTCCAGACTTAAGTTCTGACAGTCGTTGCTTATAATAGCAATAATAATAATAATAATAATAATAATAATAAGAAAAATCTTTTATATTATGACCGTTCATTGTCGCCTAAATTCGATACAAGGTCCCGTGGGTGGCAACATTACATTTCTGTTGTTACATTATTGTTTAAGTGCCGTGAAATCGATTCACTAACAGAAATAAAACGCTATTCAGTCCTGGCTTAGTCGCTGTTTTGTTAAAGATCGCAATTTCTCACATCCGAACCTTTCTTAGTTTCTCCTTTGTTATTCTGTCAGCTGAGGTGCGGTGTCTGATTTTTATCATATGAAATTCGGTGCCTTGCTGCATATTGAGGTTTTTTGTTTTGCATTGTTAAGAACCATTACAGGTGACAAGTAAAAACGACTGAATCTGTCAACTGTGTATGCATCCACCTCTCCATCCATCAAATTTCCATAACTGCTTATCCAACCCAAGGTGGCATTGAATCTGGAGCACATGTAGCAAAGGCCACAGTTTCTCACTGTTGGTGACACCATTTTACCTAACTGCATCTTTTTGAACTGCTGGAGGGGACATCAGTAAGGACCTGCATGGAGAAAACCCAGACAGCTTTTACATTTAAACATAATATATTTAAACTTTACATTCTTCATTTATAACATTCAGGAATATCTTGGAAGCTATTGCCTTTAGTATGCATTGACAAAAAAACTTTTAATTGCTATTTATTGTCATTAAATTTAATATAAGGATCTGTGGGGAGGTAACATTACAGAACTGTTGCAGCAATAAAGTGTGTAAAAGTGTTTCTCTAAAAAGAAATAAAATTTTACTCATCCCTGGCTTAGATGCTGTTTTGTTGCAGCTTATGTACACATATGTTAAAGATAGAATTGCATAGGATGGGAGAGTTGAGCATGTCAGGCTAGCTCTTAGTATCTGCCACAGATGGTTCTCCCATTCGTACTGCTTTAAATGTGTTTACAAACTGAGCCTGCTTCTCTCCTTGCTGGTATTTTAAGCAGACGGCCTTCTTTAGGGTTGCGGGATGGTGATGTAATGTTTCCTAGTTCCTGGGAGTATTTCAAAGGTCCGTCATGTGCCGCCTTTTGCATTATTTTGATGCTGAAGATTTTATTTATTTATTTTAATTTTTTTCTAGCAGTCTAAGTGAAAGTTTGCCAAGTTTAATTTCCTATGGTTACTGCTGACAGTGAATACTCCACTTTTCAGGGCTAGCGCTAGCTAAAAGGTGAATAGGTTTGGGGCCTCCGAATTACCTGCGTTGGGGTGGAGGACGTGAAATGATCATCAATGTTCTTGGCAGGGGGGGGCTCTCAAGAGGTGGAGCCAGCCCTGTCACCTGGGTAAAAAAACAATTTGAAGGCTGCCTGTCAACTATTATCAGAATTCTTCCCTTGGTATAGAGAATGGGTGCCCACGTGACTAATGTGTTGCATTGTGGGATTGACGTCATCAGTGTCGGCAACATCTTTGGTATTTACCACCTTGGCCGCTCCCGTTTATTCAGGCTACTGTTCCACTTGCTGGTACAAGAGCAGGATCCTTTGTAGAACTTTCCAAGAAGGTGAGAGAGGAGGCAAATACAAAAACTCCCAGTGTGGGAAAAAATAAACACAGGGGTTCAAGGTCAACTTTCAGGCTAAGCTCTTTAGGTATGCTAATGTTATTCTGGACAGAAGGACATGGGCACATGTTGTTAGAGGTTAATAGGAGGAAATAGGAGCTCCTGTCTGGCCTTTTGTTAGGACACTGTAATACACATTGGGTGAGCCAATGCTGGGTCTCGTAATGGGTAAGTTGTACTCTTCTGAACATTTCTTTGCATGTAACGCTGTTGTATTATTGTGGTCCATTCAGAAATCATCTCAATAATATAAAACTTATTATCCCATAACTGTAATTTTTAGGATGGTGTACGAATAGGAAATTGCTTTGTGCCGGATATATTTTGTATGCATGCAAGCATGTTGCCTCATTAAGTCAGGCTGAATGTTACTGATTTAATGAAAAACATTCATAACAGGATATGTATCAGAAGTTAATAATTTTTTACTTGTAAGAAGGTGGATCTTACCTGTATACCTGATCTTTCTCTTCAGCGATAGAAAGTTCAGGTTCAGGAAGTACAAATCCAGACCAAGATTTTGTTTGAAGCAACCAGTTGGGTATTATGTGGAGTCTTTGTACTCAACTGGCTGGTTGAAACAAAATCTTGGTCTGGATTTTTACTTTCTGGACCTGAACTTCTGCTTCTCATTACAGCCTCACCTGTGGAGCAAGGCCTTTATTTCTCCCGAATGACTGATATATTTCTTACGATCAGCACCTGGTGCAGTGTTTTATCTAGAGCTCTTTAGGTGCAAAGAGCAAAGCTCTGCATGATATTTAATGGCCCACCTGCTGTGTTGAGATGGTGGATGTCACATTTCAGCGGGTTTCATTGTAGACTGTATAGGGGTATTGTGAAGGTATATGATTAAACATCTGCACTGGATGTTAAAAGGCAGACGTGATGATAGAAAGACGAATGGCAGAATGGGTCTGTCTTCACTGGACCTGCTGTTCTGGTGTTCTGGAATGAACGCTGATATTCCGTTGCCTTGGATATCTCGAGAGATTTTAGTAACTGCATTTATTTTTACTTTTTTATTCAGTCATGAGTCCAAACTAGATGCAACTGGTTTGAGCTGTCTTTTGTCTTAAGGATACAAGCCAGGTAGCACAAACAGGAAGCTCCTCTTCTGCTTATCTGGGGAGCTTGTAGCTTGTTGAATTTTACACGCCATTCATTTCATTCATGTACTTTATTTAGCAGATGCAATTTTGTCCGGAGCAATTAACAAGCGAAGGAAATAATGCATTACAAATGTACAGCTTTCGAGGAGTCAACTAGGCATAAGTGCAGGAAATGAATGCCCAGTTACAAGTGTAAGCAATTAAATTTAGTGTCACGCTAAATTTAGTTAAATTTAGTTAGTTCGTTAAATTTAGTGCCACGCTGCACACGGAGCTTTTACTTTTTAAAGAACATCCCGGGTCACAGGTGCCAGATATAAATGGGATTGAACCCGTCATTAGAATCCAGTCCTTAGGGACTCACAGCCAGTCCACATTTTTGCTCCCCCCAAGCTCCCTACTAGACAGTCCACATTTTTGCTCACTTCGGGAGCTGGGAGGGAGCAAAAATGTGGACTATCTGTGGTTCCCTGAGGATGGAACTGGGAAACACTGATTTAGAGTAATCACTTCACCTAACTGCATCTTTGTGAACTGGAAACTGGAGTACATGTTGGAAAGCCACACAAAATGGCTATAAGAAACAAATATGCCACACATAGGGAGGGAGAATTCCCTCATCGCACATCTATATGCCAAAGTATTTTTTGAGGGCTTTGAATAATAATACTGAAATCATACCGAACACAAAATAGATGTATTACAGTATTAGCCATTAGCAGTTTCAGCAGCTGTCACTATCGTCCTCCTGGTGAACAAACTCATTAGGATGTGGTATAATCGCTCCATATTCTCTCCTCGGCTTCCCAGTTTAGCCAAGACGTCTTCCTGTCACTGAGCTCTGCCAAGGACAATGTGACTTTGTGAAGCTGCCGTAATTTGAGCTTGGGGTAAATATATGGCTGGAATGGAATGTCCAGTCCCCAGACGGGGTGTTTTAATTTCTCGACACTAAGCCCACCAAGTCTTCCCCCTGTGCATTGAGGAGAGCAAGAACATATATTTTCTATGTCCTACAGTAATTATAAAGCACTCCTTATCAGGATTGAACACTATAATACAATCAAGCAAATCAGCAGTCTAAATCAGTGTTTCCCAACCTAGTCCTCTGGACATTAACTGTGAATTCCAAACATAAAATGCATTTGATTCAATTTAACTGAAGAATTGAGGAGTTCACAAATCAAAAAGAAATTTTGGAATTTCTCGATGAAGGACAAGAAAGAAAAATCAGACCTCTCTATATCCAGAGAACATTCCTCCATCTCTCCTTCAGCACTTCTGTCTGGGAGTTCGTACACCCTGTGATCTTCCAAATCCAACTGGCTGAACCAGTTTAAATCCTAACATGGAGAATCAGTCGAGCCAGGGTAAGCTCGGCATCACTAACAGAAATGTTTGTAGGGCATCGCTTGGTAAGATAATGCTGGGGCTCACCAGTGCCATTGATCTGCCTCTTGTAGGTTCACTAGCTAAGCTTTTGACTGGAAGAATACAGGATCGTGTCTTTGTTTGAATCTTGAAGCTTATCATCTGACCTGAATCGACTTTGTCCAGATTGGTACACTGTGAGCTATGTGGCAGAGGTGGAGATTTCAGGTCCAGAAAGTACAAAGATTTTGTTCCAACCAACCAGTTGAGTACACTGTGACTGTGACTCTTTATACTCAACTGGTTGGTTGAAACCTGGTCTGGATTTGTACTCTCCGGACCTGAAATCACCTCTGCTTACAGGGAATAATGGCTTTGCCTTCTCTTTGCTTTTTTGGACCCATTGTGGTGTATAGATCCATGACCACGTGCATTTTTTACTGCAGGTTTCTCACTCCTTTTGAGCGCTCTGACCCTTCTGCAGGCCTACTGTGTGCACACATATGTTACTTCTGTATCTATTTTTGGTCTTTGACTTTTCACTTCTTCTTCCTTCTCTTACCTTACGTGCTAATTGGATCTTAACTGCAGGATATGGATGGTCGCTGTCGATTATATCAATAATCAGGTAATCTACCGATTAATCTGACAATTCATCAATTTATTGTCAATATATAACATTATATAATATAATATATACATTGCAATTGGCATGAGGCATTCATACATACAGTCACACCAGTTCACTTAAGTTGCATATTTTTGGACAGTGGAAGGAAACCAGGGATCTGCCATAAAGCCACACACACACACAGGGTGAACGTGCAAACACCACACACACACACAAGGTGAACGTGCAAACACCACACACACACACACAGGGTGAACGTGCAAACTCCACACACACACACACTGTCGGAGAGAGTGATCAGCCCCCCCCGGCTGCTGACCCACAGACAATGAGACACGCGCTGTTTTACTTGCTGCAA
>JAODLC010000038.1:14206370-14227839 GCA_026781145.1 Hippopotamyrus pictus | reverse complement strand
GAGGTGGGCTCGTCTGCTGCACGTAAAAGAAAATTACTATTAAGCACTTACACAGTTGCTACATAAAACAAGTTATACATTCCTAAGAATGCACGTGAGTGATAATATATACAATCTCAACCTAACACACACACACACACACACACACAGACACACACACAGGGTGAACATGCAAAAACATCGCACACAGGGTGAACGTGCAAACACCACACACACACACACACAGGGTGAACATGCAAAAACCACACACACAGGGTATTATAAGTTGCATTAAAACATTTTTAACTCAGTCATAGGTAATGAAACTTAGAAAACTCATTAATTTTAATGATGGTTACATTTCAGCCTTGTCTAGCCTATATATGTTAAAAAATAAGTCTAAAGTGTACGGTTGCTGCATTTACATGAGCTCTGCATCCACTCTGAGACAATTATGATCATTCTTGTCCTTCCTGTTGGACTCATAGACCATGTAGCACGTTTGTGAAAAAATGGTCTGGTCACGAAATCTGGTCACGAAAAGACATTTGCCCTCCACTGTATGGAAATACTGTACATTTCATCGAGATGATATTGATTTGTCAGTGATTTGTCAGCACTGCTTTGTCTGTTGGCACAACTCACAGCAATACCACCAATTTATTTGATGGACTCTGTTGGTAGATAATAAATCCTGTTTAGCTAAATAGTTCATTTTCAACTCCTAAATATCACAATAACATCAGGCATTGCAATGTGGATTTTTTTCCAATATGGTTCAGCTCTAGAAAACACACAATACATTCACAAGATAATTAATATTATATGATTATTATATATCCTATTATGTAAGATGATAAGCAACGGGGCTAACCTTCATTTTATCATGTTAGGGTCAATGCCCGTCCATCACTGCCCTTCATGTCTCTTCCGTTTGGCCAGTATGCTGACCATCCTGTTCCCGCCTCTGTCTTTGTACTAGTCCCTAATGTATTCTCCTTGTTCCCTGGACTGCTGCACAGCTCAGTGGGTTGGCAGACCGTGTCTGTTTCCCCAGTGTTTATTACTTTCTATTCGTCATCAGTTTGCCTTTCCTGTGTTCTTTTCTGGTTTTTGTTTTGTACCTTTTTGTTCCGCATTGATTAGCTTTGCATTGTAGTACTAGTGTCTGATTTATGTCTCCTACTTTTGATGTCTGGTAAGCTTTCCGGTTCAGTTAATTAGCCCCACCCGTTGCTTGTTGTCCTTCACTTTCATTGATTGGTTATTTGGGTATTGTTCTCACCTGTCCTGCGTTGTGTCTTGTTAGCCTAATGTGTATTTATGTACCTGCTCCTGCTCTGTTCTTCTATGAGTCATTGTGTTCCTGTTGCAGTGAGATTATTCTGTTCTTTGTTACTGCGTGCTACTCTGTCTGGTTTCCTTTGTAGGTTTGTTCATGGTTCCGTTTGTGGTATTCTCCCCTGTTTGGTTATTACTCCTCATGATCCTGTTATTTTTTGTTATTTGTTCGCAGTGTATATTTTAGCTTTCCCAATAAACCCCTGTTGTCACTTGGAGCTGCATGTGGAATGTCACCTCCTTTTACCTGCCTACACCATGCCCCGAGTCCATAGCACTAGCAGTGATTTTTTTGATGTACAGGAATCATGAAAGTAAATTAAGCAAAATTAAGTCCAAGTAAAGACAAAAGCAGGCTAGGCTATTCCAAGAGGCAAAACAGTACGTATCTTTGCCTACCTCGCATTATTCGGTGGGTGAATTGGGTGAATGTCTTATAAGATGGATTTTGCATTGCATTTGTGCTGTGGTGATTTAAGTACTGCTTTGCAATACTGACAGACGACTGCATTGTTCTTCACTTTTAATGTGGAGCCATATTCCCAAGTAATTAAGAAGGAAAATTTTAATCAATGCTTTTTAATAATAGAGTAATAATGACAGCTCTACTCGAGAACTGAACATTTTTGGTATTTAATCTGCTACATAGACTTGATGATGAATTTCATGCTTGTCAAGCTCTATGTTGTGGCCCAGTGTGTGCTGGGAATACCATGACTGATGAGTAAGCTGGAACAGCAGAAGAAAGTCTGGCAAAACGTTGACCTGCTTGTTGCTTTTCGTCACTTGAATGGGGGCCATAACATTAAGCCACTTTGAACTAACGTCAGCGGCTGAGCGACCGAGCGAGCCATAAAACTGAGGACTTTGTGGTTAATTAGGCCTTCACTGGGCAGATATAGCAGAATAATCTTGTCTGAAAGGCCAGGCCGGGGAACAGAAACACAAAGCAGCACTCCCCTGCAGATCACTGCGCATCGGCTGATGAACTGGATAATGGCCGTTTCCTGATGGAGAACATTCACTTGCAAGTTTCTTAGCTGACAACAAATGTCATTTATACCCTGCTGGTTTCAGTGCATAGTGCAGTGATTCTCACAGTAGCTCATGGTTGGCGTCTGTGTAAACTCCACTCCACACCGCTGCTTATACTGCTGCTGTACAGAACGTGGTGGAACCGGACTTTTTTTTTTTTGTGGGCTGAAAAGGTGTTGCTTGTCAGTCCTGCTTGTTTTTCCACTGGAACTTGGTCAAAGAATTTTTTGAAGGCAAGGGAGACTGGGTTCTGTGGGTACGTTAGTCTCCCTCTCCAGTCAGGTGCAGTTTAAGTAAACATAATCGTAGCATGTTTCTGTGTGTGTGTGTGTGTGTGTGTGTGTGTGTGTGTGTGTCTGCGCCAGTCCCCTGCTTTCCTGTACACCACCCTTCATTCTATACTCATGCTAAGCTAAAAAAAACAGACACTCATCTCCTGCTTCTAAATATGGAATCATCTAAAAATGACTTCTGCATAGTATTTTCTTTCTTTACATTCCAAACGATCCCTTGACCAGTTCTGTATATTTTGCGGAATGTAAGCTGCGAGAGGCAAGGCCGTCGCAAGGATCTGAGGACATCCGGGGCTCATGCTGTGTTCTGTTTCCCTCGGAGGTCAGAAGTTGGAGCTGGGAATGACATCACACTTGGGTTAATCACGTTATAGTACAACAAGCCCTAAAGCCATTTGCCAATACCACTTCTAGCCAGGTTCATTGTTAGCCTTCGTTAGCAATACCAGTTGATAACGCATTATGCAGTATTTGGCGCATACAAACACTGTAGCATTTCATGATATACAAATAATATTCAAGTGTTAATAAACAGTATAAAACTACAGCTTTCACTTCTGTTGATGAAGCCATCTTATATTCTGAGGTCAGGTTTACAGAGGCTCCTCTGACTTCCTAAGCTGAAATTCCGACTTCAGGGGACATTTCAGTTGAAATTTCCAACTAGGAACTTGGAAGTTTCAGCTACCCAGCTGAAATGGAACGCAGCATTAACCCAAAGACTGGGGGGGTTGGGGGGGGCTGCCATGATAACATTTGCCAAGCTGAGGGGCTCAATGACTTATGTTATGCGCATCAAGATACTCCATGATATATTTACTGTTTTTTTTTAAAACACTTAGTAAAGGCATTTAAATCTGTCTAGTCCATTTAAAATATATTAGTTCTGTGTCCATTAAGTTTCTTGACAACAAAACCACATTATACATTATACTTTTAAATAGCAAAACATGACTAGAAATATTCAGGGCTTAAGCCTCACTAGCCTGACCCTGGTGGTTGGGATGATATGTGCTGTCTGTGGCAACCAGCAGAAGTCAGTAGAAGCCGGCCTGCGAATTGATAAAGGACATGGAGGTCACTTGTCGCTTGGTCGGCACGCAGTGGCTGCTGTATGGGCATCTCTCCATAACGTCCTCTCCCTGTTGTGGGCAGGCTTGCAACATGCTCATTAAATGCAAAGAAGAAGCCCCGAGGCATTTATTAATGAGCAGGAAACAGACGGAAGGCTCTAATGTACTAATGCATCGAAATCAGCAAAGAGGCCACCCAGTGTTTGAATTATTAGTTACATTTCAGATTACACTCTGTCTACAGTGAACGTGCATTTTCAGTACAGTCTCGAAACCCACATTTCTAAGGTTATTTTAAAGCCCTTGTGTGCTGCTTTGGCTGAGCTGCTCACCCTCACAATTGCGCATCCCACAAATCCCCTCTGCATGTTAGAGTCCTCCCTGCCAGACAGGCCCTGCTAATTTACCGGACGCTAGCCCCTTGGGTTCTGTAAATCACATTGTAGAGACAGCAAAGACACAGCCGGAAGACGCAGTGGCTTAGCGAGCTGGCTGAGGGTGCTGGGAGGTCTAACACGTTGCAAGCAAGAAGTCTGCCACCACCATAACTGTAGAAATACAGTGAATCTACACAGAAGCTCACTGGGTTATGACGATTCGTGTTACAATATTCTGACTTCATGATGGGAATTTTTTTTTCATTTTCAGTACATTATTCAATAAATTACGGGAGATATTCAACATTTTATTATAAAAAAGGCTTTGTGTTAATGATTTTGCTCAACTGTAGGCTAATGTAAGTGTGCCAAGCATGTCTAAGGAAGGCTAGGCTAGGCTATGATGTTTGTTAGGTTAGATGTGCTGTATTAAAATGCATGTTTGCCTCATTGTAACCTGGGGAGAGGAACCCTGTACTCTGCTATAATTCCTCAACAGATGAGACTGTAGAGTGTCTATATGAGACTCATGTGAGACAGAGCAGAAGTCGTCTCACAGTGATGATGTAGAGCAGGATTGAACTGCTGTGGTACAGTCTTGGGGAGCCAGAGCACCTGCTTGTCCAAACTGGCTGTAGTCACATGGGGCGCTGTGCAGTTCAGCAGGTTAAGCCTCTGTGCCAGTGCTCGGTAAGTCACTGCTTTGCATCCCATTTCCACTGGGCCACTGGGTGTTGGAGGAATAGCTGGACCCAGTGCTCAGAGCCTCACACTGCACTGTTGACTGTGTGTGTTAGGGTTGTCACAATACTACAATTTCAAACTCCATACTGATACCCAGGAAAATACTTGATACCATGTTGGATACCATAATGCATTATTATTTTCAGTCATAGCCGCTACTTTAATGATGACTTAACAGATGTTATCATGGTTATCAGCCAATTTGGTAATAAATGTGTAACATTAACATGTGCGCCGGCCTGGGTAACATCTATGGTAACTGTTAAATACTTCATTGTTGTTGAAACGGAAGCTTTACTGACCCCTTGAAATTCCTCATAATGACTTGACTGCCTCAGCAAGTTTGTTGTGCTACTCGACTTCCTCACCACTACGTCAGTCAGTGTTCATGTGTTCAGCTGCCAGCGAAGGGAGGGGCTGTGTGTAAAGTTGTGTCAACTGGAGTAGGCGAAGATGGCAATGTTGGTATTGATACTATTGCAAATGAGTATGAAATCCGATAGTATTTTTTTTAGTATCGATTAGTATCTGAGTATCGATTTCTTTGACAACCCCAGTGTGAGTATGTATGTCTCAGTGGAGGGCAAGATGGATTACGGTATATGAAACAAAGCGTTCCAATTCACTTTTACTAATGGCAAATAAAGCTTTATCCCCTAAATGGGCATTGCATGTGTTCAGTACTGGTGCTGAGATAATCACTCTGAAACCTTTGAATCATGCCAAATGGGTTCTGTGCATTTTACAGCAGCCATCTGAGTGCTTAAGTATATCAGTCTATGTAATGCCTTCAAACTACTTTCCCCAATTTGCTTAGTTATCCATTTATCGAGACACTTTGCATTCCTTGCTCCTGAAGCATTGTGTGAGGGCCCTTCTTCAGACCTAATCCAGTGATGTTTTGGTTCACCTCAGTATGTGTTGATCCTCCCCAATACCCATTATTGGCTGTTAGGCCATGCATAATTTACATCCACATAAAATCTGCCTTGGAGTCTTGACTCCAGAAGTGCGTGGGCCCCTAATTTCTACATTTGTTTGTGCAGAGGACAATTCCCAAGCTGTGTTGAGCTCTAGTCATTAAACATTAAACTTTGCTGGTGTAAACAAGGTAGAAGGAGATGCCTTTACCGCGAGAGCATCATTAGCGTAGGCAATGGAAGCGGCAGTCCACTGTTGTTGAAAGTAGTGATTTGTATCTGTATCTGTAATTACACGGTATTTGTCCTCTTTGAGGGGGTTTACATAGAGCCGGGTAAAAATTGGCATCTTGCATCCAGCAAGCGAGGAGCTGCCTCCACAATGATACAGCTGGTCAAAAAGAAGAGGCAGTACAGCCAGGATTTTGGTGATTATTTCTCACTGAACTAAAAAATGTAATCAGCAGGTTGCACAAGCTCTGCTGCAGTCCTGCCTGCCGTGGTTATTGCCGCCGCGATTCCTCGAACAGTCTGAAAGCTGAAAGTCAGAAGGTATTCTTCTGTGATAAGGAGTGGGTCGAGGGACCGCCGTCTGTCAGTAGGCAGGAGGCAGAGTGGTAGGTGTGCTCATTTAGGTAAGACACCAGCCAGCCAAGGGGAGTTTGCCAGGGCTAGGTAGAAAAGATAATTATTCACAGAGGCCAATTTACCCAAGCATTCTCTTGGACTGCGGGGGGAGAAGTTGAAGTACCTGGAAGAGACTCCACGATGGCAGAAGGAGAACATGCAAATTCCACCACACAGACTCATAGCAGAGTCTCAGACCCTGGTTCCAGAGGTGCAAGGCTGCAGTTTTCCACGCCACCAGTCGAACTATCACTGCCATGAATAGAGGAGGCCTTGTAGTTCACTTGATGTGCTGCTTACTATTACTATTATTAGGCCCTGGAAATATTAACTAACATTGGGAATGTTGATTCAAACAAATTTCCTTGATCACTCTTTAAATACTTTCATGGTGACCTTAACCCACCCTCTACTTTAGCTTCCACCGTTCACAGCTAGGTATGCAGTAGCATCGACTGACATTGTATTCCGGATATTATTTTGGAAAGTCATTCCTGCCTCATGTTTCCTGCCCTTCCTGGATCGGTTCTAGGCTTACCATGACCCTGCAGTAAATAAATGGTTATGAAAAATGGATTTGTGGATGGATTTTTGAAGGTCTGGATCATTGAAAGGATTTTTTTTTTCAAAAGTCACATTGGATTGGATTCAAATTGAAAGTACAGCAACATTTATCATACTCTCTGCTAAGTGACTAATAATGCTTTCAACCTATCGTGTCCTCATCAGCCAGGAGAGGACAGGGCCGTGCATCTCGCATTTGATGGTACGCTCGGGGATGTAGTAAATGAGCTGTTCTTTCCTTCGTAAATATATATCCTATCTTACCTGAACAATATTTAATGTACCTGGAAAATAAAGCCTGAGAAAGCATTGGTTTGACGATGGTGAAAGGTCCCCATTAGCAGAGCCCTCTCTGAAGCAGCCTTCACTAGGACCTGCATCCATTCTGTACTAATGGACCTTCTTCAGTGTAACCTCACCTTCGCCTTAAGGGTAACCCCCCCACGTGCCTGTTCTGCACGCTCCTGGCCGCAGATGAGACCTGGGTCGGCCGGTATTTTATGAGCGTCTCGGATGGTAGCGACAGATCTCAGCTCAGGGTCAGATTTATTGCCAGGGCGTAAAGATGTAATGTGATTTCTGTGGAGGTCAGCTTGTTGGAAGGCTGGCCTGAGAATGAGGTGGTGCCCTGTAGCTATAGCATGTCCTGATTTCCCTTTGTTTTTCTAGGGAAAGCATCAGGTGATACGCTCTACTAAATTGTTCTCTGAAAACCACCCACAGCAAAGCCTAAAACGTAGAGGAAAAAAAGTTATGAGATTAATCTAGCATTGGGCAGAGGTTTGAAAGATGGTTGGAGGCTGTTGGCAGAACCGGCAATAGGAGCAATTAGCTGTTGATTGTGGAATTTAAAGGTGGCTGGAGACCAAGTGGGTGACTTGGAATCCATGAGGCCCGATGAGGACCAGGGGGACAAAGGGTCTCTCAGTTGTCGTGGCGACCAGTTTGCAGGGAGCTGGTAATGAAAGCGGCTCTATGTTTAGACAGCAGGGAAGAAGGTGCTTCTTTGATCTTGGTGAGCGAGGGATGCTGCCCAGAGTGCAGCATGGTTTTTACAGCCACCAGTGATTTAAAGCCCACCCTGGCCTGGGCTGTTTCCTCCTGGGGTACTTTGCGGCTTTGGTATTGCCCTGCTCCTTCTGCTTCTGAAAACTCACAATCGAAGCTTTATCGTACCAGGATGTTTCCTAGGTGGTTCACGTTTTTGTACCTTCCCAGCTTCCCACCAGACAGTACATGTTTTCGCTCTACCAGGAGTTGGGGAGGGGGGAGCAAAAAGACGGACTGCTGCGGGATTGGGACCGGATTGGGAAACACTATTCTAAATCTCAGCGTTTTCAGAAACACCCGCCATCATGGGAAAGCATGTTTGTGTTAAAATGACATTACCCATTAATTTGCTGGCGGGCAGTAGCTGTGCTGTGGTTTTAGTCGAAGGTCACTTGCAAGTTAATTAGAGAAGAAAAGCAATTTATGCAAAAAGCGAGAGAGCTCAGATGATCTGTGTACTTGTTTCCGCCTGGCCAGAGGCTCCCAAAGGGCTGATCGCTGCCGCGGTGCTGCAGGGAAGAGGAGAGCGGTGTGACCATCGGCCATTTTCTCCATCATTCTCTCCATCTGCCGCTGTCTACACATATCATCCTCTACTCAGATCCGAGAGGCATTATCAGAGAGCAAAATTTCAGACCGAATCGCCCACAAAGCCCGTCTCTGATGTCATGCTACAGCAGAAAAGAGTCACTCTTGTTATTGAAACAAGAAAGCATCGGTTATGCTCGGAATTAGTCAGCTTCAGCACAAAAAACTTCTTCGGTTTGTGTATGTGATCGTCGCTTTTTCAACATAATTGCTCCGAATTTGATTGAGCACTCACTCTACAAGTAATTTTTGTGTCTACTGTAGGTCTGTGACCATTGTAACAATGTACATTGGCCCACATTATATCAAGCTTCCCATATAAACGATTGATATAGTGTTACACGGTACATACCCAGAAGGTATAAGTAGAATTGCCACCTGTCCTATATATTATGGGATTGTCTTGTATTGAAAATGCTGCATCCCATATTGATCCTGCACGTAATCTGCCTCCCCCACCGCCGCTTGTAAATTTAGTCATCGGAGAGTCCCACCATCCCCGGTTGCTAATTTTATAGCAGGGGATCCCCCCTCATCTCGACAAATCTTACCATTGGGAGATGTGATGGGGGGGGGGTGCCACGTGTCTTCAAATTGAAGGTGACAACCATAGGTATGAAAAGGCCAGAGCTTCTGAGGTGGTTCTTGACGGTGGCGAAAGAATCCATGCCATGCTTGCAGTAGAATTCTCTTGCCAGTGTGCTTTGGGTAATGAGTGACTAATGTTAGAGCATTAACAACTGCCCCATAACCCGGCTCATTTCAGCCCCATCGCTAGCAGCACTGAGCCTGTGGAAAAGCCCTGGGCTCATGGATATGGGTCTTGTGGAAACTACTCTGGAACAACCCAGCTGCTGTAATGGCTGACTCGCTGTGTGGTGTTCTGACCCCCCTGAAGCAATGGGACCAGGTGTATAATTAGAATTGAGTGGTTGGGTGATGGTGTTAATTCTACATCCTTCCTGGCTCTTGTTTGGAATGCCATTAGCCCCGCCAGGTTGTCCTTCAGCCTTACTTTGTCTTTTGGCTATTTGTGTTGATGTTTCTCTCTGATGTCATCAACCCAGAGCAGTAAGGGGTTCTACCCAAGGGAATAAATAGTATTTCTAGTAATTCATACAAGCACGTGTCACGGCCTCTTGATGTCGCTCAGATCTTCTGTCTCCTGCTAACTGGGGCATTCACTGGAAGCTCAGCCCAGCTGCACTTCTGCCCAGTTGATTCCTCAACAGCACATATCTTCTTAGTCTGCTATTTGCCTCACTTGTATGTCGCTATGGACAAATGCATCTGTTAAATAAAAATGAATATAATAAATGTAGAAGGCCCCTGGATTGCAGTTCCTCAGATCTCTGGACTGTCAGTGTTTTTGGTGATTGGGGCATCGTTGGCTGTTACCATTGGGAATCACAGGAAGAAACAGCCTACGAGGTTTTCCAGGAAGAGCGCAGTCTCCCTTAACCCAGTAGGCATGGGAAGGTTAGTGGATTGTTGTTTTCTTATGACTGGAAATGGCAGTGGACACTGGAAGCTAATATAGCAGAACAGCAGCTTGAAGGTTATGGCTGCTGGCTGTGTGTGTGCTCTGTGAAGGCGCGGTTCGTTGGGGTCGGGGGTATCTCGGGTGTCAGGTCAGCAGGCCTGCAGGATGAATGAGAACAGGGCAGGGGAGCGCACCTCAAACGTCTCTGTAGATCCTGAGGACATACACTGCCTCAGACCCCCACCTCAGCCACACCAAGCAAACCATTACATCGCAAAGCCGGGTGAAACTGCTAAATGTGACTCTAGTCTAATCCCCCTCCAATGTCTCTCCCTGTCTTTTGTTCATTCTTGAATTGACTTGCTTTTCTGTGTAATTCTCACGAGACTAATTAATTTTCTGTGGTTCTTTAAATGACTAATGCCAGTAAATGTAAGACACCAGTGAAAAATTAACCATGGCTAAATCTGCTCTGTATTTTCCCTTTCCTGGAAACCGGCATCATTTTCCACACATAAATAGTTTGTTGTATAAAGCATTTAAACAGTTTAATTTTTTTTTCTCTTTAAACCATGGTGTGGTAATGTTGCTAGTTTGTAACAGTAAATGATGTAAAAGATGTAAACATTTTAATCTTTTTTATATATATAACAATTCCGACACTCAATATGTGTTTCCAACTTTGTATGTAATAATAATTAGTTATTCCCTCCTGTAACCAAAGAGCTTTGTTTCACTACCTGCATGGTAATGACCCAGTAACAATTACCTAGTGCCCTGTATAGGCAGTACATACATGTGACCCATGGCAATTTAACCAAGTACAGGTGGTACTCACATGGGAACCATGTCAGTGTGACCAAGTACAGGCGGTACTAACATGTGGGCCATGTCCACGTGACCAAGTACAAACATAGTCCAGTGCAGGTGGTACTCACATGAGATTCATGGCAGTGTGACCCAGTACAGGCGGTACTCACATGTGAGCCATGGCAGTGTGACCCAGTACAGGCGGTACTCACATGAGATTCATGGCAGTATGACCCAGTACAGGCGGTACTCACATGAGATTCATGGCAGTGTGACCCAGTACAGGCGGTACTCACATGTGAGCCAGTTCATACATGAGACACTGGATGCTGGCAGATGTCTGCCGCAAGAGCTTGGATTGCACTGTTGTTATGGAAACAGACTTCATGAAAACTGTGACGCCTACATCTATTCATCATTCTTCCCTTGACTCTTGTCTTTTTGAGAAAAGCCTCCATATTCCAACCGCTTACATGGCATCACACACTGTGCAAACAGCAGGTGTAACTGTGGTAATGGTCTTCTCCTGTGATTTGTTAGTATTCTTAACTGAGAAAGTTGATTTCACCTGAAGTGGTTTGCAGATCCCCTTGGTCATATTGAGTGTGTGTCTTAGTGATCCTAAGACTCTCTCATAGTTGCCCCCACCCTTCTGGCACTGGGTCGGTACTCTGATCTTACTGACACAATGTTCCAGATTCTTTCGCCTTCTCACATTCAGATCAGCAATGTCACAGGTCTGGCCAGCATGAGGATTGTCACGGGTAGAAGCCTTCTCCTGTCTCCATCTTGTCCAGCCCAACCACACGTCAGACGGGGGCTGCAGCAGGTGTTTGTGTTGACTATCTGGTGCCAGGCATCAGTATATATATCTGTCTTAGCTGATTATTCGCTGAGCAAGACGCTACTGGAACGAGTCTCATGTCAGATCAGCCACTGTGGTTTGACTTCTGGGTTTGCAGACGACGCATTGAGACCAAAATAGAAGTGTCTCGGATTCAGAATCACTCCCTCTTAATGATTTCATGCTTAAAGCATTTCTCCCCTTTTCTTCTGGTTTGTTTTTTCATGCTAACTGACTTGTTACACTGCTGCAGTCACGGTCAATTTTGTTTGCAAGAAATGTGAATACATATGTCAAGAAACTTGGTTAGTCGGTGTTGTATTTTTGTTTTCGGTCTTTATGCTGGTTACCCTCGTTCTTTTTTACCTGTCTTTGTAAATAACATTAGCGGTATTCCATTGCAGGGGAGTCTTTTGTGTTTTTCTAGCTATGTGTTTACTGTTTACCTGTGCATTAAACAGCCATTGTAAATCACATTGTACCCTGCTCCTTTTTTGAACAGGCACCACAAATTTTCATGAAATGCTGTGAATCAGATGTCCCTGATAGCGACAAACATGTTCTGATATCTTAGGCTAGCATCTCAGCATATCTTGCCATTTTGAGGAAGTGGGGCAGTAGGAATAATTGTTGCACTTCCCTGGGACTACAAGGACAGCTTATCTTATTTTCCCTGCGAATGTGCACAGAACCCACATTAACCGGGTCAAGTGGAGTGACCACCAATGCTAAGCGTGCGCTGTCTTAGATGAAGTGCTCCTAAATCACACCTAATTAGCACCTCAGAGGTGCTAATGTCCATAGCCGCACATTTCCCGGTGAAGCACTGTACAGAAGGTATTCGTAACATGTTCAGGTGCGTGCCACATTCATACATCATTTTCTCTGGCCGCGTCAGTGAACAGAATTATTGATATAGGGATGGGAGAATGGAATGGGTCTTTTATTTGGTTACGGATTTCATAAAACACTGGGGATAAACAACAACTGTGGGCAGCCATTTTGGCTTCAGCTCAGAGGATATACGTTGAGAAGTACTGCTGTTGGATACACTCCGTCATTTGACAATGGCGCGCGGCCTGTGACGGCATTAAGTCAGCTTCCCTCCGTAAATGTCAGTGGCGTGGCTATTTTGCAGATCTGTGTAGGTTGTGCTGTAGGTGCATAATAAATGTTGATGGCGTTCAAACACTTAATTCTGTCGTTCACTAAGAGTTTTAATCAAGGCTGATCAGTCTGTGCTTCTCGGGAGGAAGTGAGGTATGACGGGTAACATCTCACCATCTGCTTAGGAGGCAGGGAAGGTTGCGCAGCCTGATGTTCTCCTCACATGGCTCTCGCTGAGGTTCGGAGGTCCATGCCGTAACTTGCCAGCTACCAGTGAAATTCTGTGAGCTCACTGTGAGACATGTACTCAGCATATGTAAGTGTGTGTCTGTACACATTTAAAGGTTTGTGTATGGCAATGTTTACATTTAGGTGCTAAGCTAACACCAGAGGTGGAGATTTCTGGGAAAGACAGTACAATTCCAGACCAAGATTTTCTTTCAACCAACCAGTTGAGTATAAAGGGTCACAGTCACAGAGTACTCAAATGGTTGGTTGAAACAAAATCTTGGTTTGGATTTGTACTCTGTGGACCTGAACTCTCCACCTCTGGCTAATACTTCTATTCCAGCTACTTTTACCCATTCATAAAGCTGAATTTGAAAGTAGTAAAGCAGGTTTCTCTTGGCATGTAAATCAGTAACCTTCAGGATTAGAGTCCTACGATCCTACTACAGTACTTAAGCAGCAGGGTAAGGAAATTGGACACTGTTTTGAGATTTAGACCTGACATCTGTCTCATGATCCTCCTTATGTGACATCACCGCCCAGTCGTGTGACCTTCTCCACATACACACCACCACACATGAGTAGGACATCCCAGGGTCTCTCTCTTCAGTTTGCTCTGTCTCCTGCTGTTCTCAACCTTTTGGTCTGCTCTTATGGAATTGCTGGAAATCCTCATCTGTGCTGATGATTTCACCCTTATCGAGGGTGCAATCAGCATAGATTGCTTGAGCAGCCAGTGAAAGTCATGGTTTATTCATTTTCCATTGTAGCACTGTCTGGCAGTGCCTCAGGTGTGAGCTGGTTTTCTTCAACACGGCCCACAGAACCTGGCCATATTGACACAGTGCATTTTACATTTTTTTGGCCTTTGCGTTGATCCAAAGTGGCGTTTTTTTTTTTTGTTTTTTGTGAACAATCCCTCAAGCATTTGGGGGCTGAGGGCCTTGCTGAAATCACTCCACCAACACTGGGTATTGAATCAGCGACCTTCTGATCACAGACCCAGCACCCTAACCCCCGCTGAGCAGCACACTGCCCCCTTTAACAGAAGCTGTATTTTCCCCTTACTTTCCGTTTGCAATGAGACACCCAGTTGGGGAGCTGTTACATTATTCAATATCAGCAAACGTTGTTTTTAACGGCTCCCAGCTATTCAGGCCTTTCAGACCACTCATTTGCATTAGTCTCAGGTACTAAACGCCACAGCTGCCCTGGCTCCCAGGATGCCTTGCAGCAACGAGCTACAATTTGCGTTTTCGTCACTGAGCAGCAGAAGAGACAGGAAGTTTGAGTCTGGTTTTAATGTCAAATGTAAAATGACTTTTTGTTCCTTTTCTTGCAATGTAGCACTTTAGTCATACAAACGTGGCTAAAGTAAGAATCCATCCCAAATATAGCAGTAAAATCTGTTCCTTCAGCACAGAGTGGTGACTAACACGAGGACACTATGC
The DNA here is from genome assembly GCA_026781145.1 of Hippopotamyrus pictus. NCBI lineage: Eukaryota > Metazoa > Chordata > Actinopteri > Osteoglossiformes > Mormyridae > Hippopotamyrus > Hippopotamyrus pictus. Next base: position 14,213,325 of record JAODLC010000038.1, on the reverse strand, counting down.
TCAGCCAGAGATGACAGTTTTAAACAGCTGCCTGAGAGCCACCTGCTCATTACTGCGAGTGAAACGTGTTTCAAAGCACAGAAGCGGCTCAGGCAGCTACTCATAAAGTGCAATCGTTTCCCTCACCAAACCCGTGGTGGAACCAAATTAGAGGTTTTGTAGATGAGAGGTTTTGCTTTCAAGCAATCAGCCAAAAATTCTGTAAGTTGCGGCTCGGCTAATGAAATTATGTCATGGTGCGTCACTCGTGAAGGTGGTAGATGATTTGATTGAACAAGCTCTACACAGGTGCTGTTGCTAAATGTCATTCCTGTCACCTTGCAAAATAGTCATTCATGAGGCTGTTTGACAGTCTGGAGAAAACACAAAAAAATTGTGGAAGGAGCAGACCGTGATGGGTACGTCTTATCAGTTCCGAGTGTAAAATCTCCATCTTTTTGGCATTACCTGAGCATTTTTCTAATCTGAAGTTACAGAATCTATATATTTCCTCAAATGTTCCCATCTGACAGGCATCTGTGATGGTTTAACAAGCATCTAATTCTGTCTGATCCTGGACATAGAACAAAATAGGCTCCTCTTTTACACAATGAGTTTCTCGCCGCTTCACAAAAGTAGTTAAATCAAATTTAGCAGCAGTGTGCTGTCGTGCACTTATGAATGCAGAAGAAATAGACAGGGCAAAGACCTGAGTGGCTTAGAATAAGGACCGAAGAGTTATGGCAAGCTGACTGGGTCAGAGCATTTCCGAAATGGCAAGGCTTGTGGGGCACTCATGGTCAATCGTGGTGAGTTTGTATCAACAATAGTCCAAGAACCAAGAACCGGCAACAGGTTGTTGGGCAGCCAAGTCTCATCAATGGGAAATGTGGTATGAACCAACAGAAGGATTACTATGGCAGAAATTGTAGATCATTTTAATCATGGTTACAGGAGTTATGTGTATATAGTGAGAGTGCCTATGCTATCCTCTGTCTACCTACAGTGGGCATTTTGGTGACGGGACTGAACTTTGGATCAATGAAAGAAGGCCACCTGGTCTGATGAATACTGTTTTCTTTTGCGTCATGTGTTATTTACCTGGGGTAGAGATGGCATCAGGGTGCAGTGTGGGTAGAAGACAAACTGGTGTAAGAAGTGTGGTGCTTTGGATAATGTTCTGCTGGGGAATCCTGGGTCTGCGCCTTAATTTGACATGTTCAAGGTTCAAGGTTGCTTTTATTGTCATTTCAACAATATACGTGGTACAGTACAAAGTACCACTGTGCTTTGACTCATCAAAGGTGTACAAATGTACCACCTACCTAAACGTTGTTGCAGTCCAGGGATACCCCTTCATGGCAACGGTACTCCTTAAAGGTAATGCATTCTTACAGCAGGAAAATGCTCCCTGCTGCGCTGCACAGATTGTTTGGAAATGGTTTGAGGAACATGATGGAAAGTTCAAGGTGTTGTCCTGGTCACCAGTTTCCCCAGATCTCAATCCAACTGAGCATCTGTGGGATGTGTTGGAACAACTCATCTGATCCATGGCAGCTCGACCTCGCAACCTACAGGAATCAAATGATCTGCTGCTAATGTGTTGGAGCCAGATACCACAGGACACCCTCAGAGTTCATATAGAGTCTATGTCTCTAGCCATTTTGGCGGCATATTAGACTGGTGGTCATAATATTTTGGCTGAGCATATTGGTGAGCTGTGCCCTGCGATGGGCTGGCCCCCTGTCCAGGGTTGTTCCCTGCCTCGTGCCCATTGCTTCCGGGATAGGCTCCGGACCCCCCCGCGACCCAGTAGGATATGCGGCTTGGAAAATGGATGGATGGATGGATATTGGTGAGCCTCATTAGTTGGACTGAGAATTAAGTTAGTCTTTAATATGACCCCCAGGTGCACTGTGTAAGGCTGATACTGCTGGGACAGTCACCCTGGTGTCTCTTCTGCTCCGGTGCCTCTCACTTGGCACCGATACCTTGGCTTTAGCTACTTACTTCCAATTAAATGAGTTCTTACACTGAGAGCAATGGGAGCCACAGAAGCAGGCCTTAGTCTGACTCTATACTGCAAAGTAGGGAGACATTCCTTATTGGGGTAAATCCACCATCCCAGAGACAGCCATTAGCAGGACAAAAGTAGGATTTTGATGAATATTGTATATTTTTACCCCAAGCTTTTTCAGGAAAATGTGACTTTTTACGTACATTAATAATGCATGACAAACATCGCTTAAATACATGTCAACGCACCCTTTATAAGTTGAACAATCCTAACAGTTAAAATGAAGTTTTTAATAATATGCTCGTTTTTCAAGTTTGTAAAGGGGGGGTGAAGGGTTGTGAGCATGGCATTCTGAGTAGGAGTGAGCTTCTGACCTTTGACCTTGACACTACCATGGTGTGCTGATGCACTTTAGCCCAGCAGACTGTGCATAAATGACACAGTGAAGGACCCTGGCAGCACCCTATTGTCAGCCCTCAACCGTGAGTCAAAAATGTGCCCCCCTCCACCCCCTCTCCTCTCAGCATCCACACACAGTATCCCCCCTCCCCCAGTGCTAGAGCCCAGACTTGGCAGGCAAATGTTCAGACTACAGTACTCAAAGTGTATGTGTCAGCAGCCCCCCATTTGTTATTCAGTGCTCGCCGGCCTGGTGACTAACACATGGCAGATTGCTGAGGCTCCGCCCCCACCCTGTTCAGTCATGTGACATCAGCCATGCTGAGATGGACTTTGCATGTGGAAAGCTTGTTATATTGTTCCATTTACCCACTTGCCAAATTTTATCGTGAGACTCCCCCCATCCCCCCCCGCCCATTGAATTTTATTCAGATTTCAGAAAAAATTAGATGACCACCCATGCCTAGACCTACTTTATGTATCTCAATCATACAAAATCTTGATACTGAGACTTCATCCAACAAAGACATACCCTTAGCATTGTGGCACTGTCGGCCTCAAGGAGACCTTTACATGTTTATGAGACCCCACTTTGTGTCTTGAGTTTGAAACATTAACACACACATGCGGCTTAAGCATGGTCATTACTGACCTCCACAAACATGCGACGCATTTCCAGCCTCAGCTGCAATGCCGCCAGCAGCGGATCTATTGTTCCCCTGGCAGAAACAGGCACCCTTTGAGGACACTTTGGTCGATGATACACCAGCTAAATTCTGCCAGTGGATCTAAACTCCCTCAAAGGATCTGTCGCACTGTGCAAGGACAGTTTGTCCCTCAGAAGCAAAATAAACCCAGTACACTTGGCTTCTGATACAATGGAGTCTGTCTACCAAAGACATCAATTGACTAGTAATGGTGAAGGACAGTGGGGTGCGTGGTAATGCCGATTCACTGGAGATTAGCACAGCAAATGAGGGGTGGAGCTTAGTGGCAGGGTTTGGCAGGGCTGGTTGTTCCTCATCGCTGTGGTGAGGACAGCACAGGGGTTCTTGTCATGGCCCATAGCTGCGATTCTCAGGGGAGCTGACTTAATCATTCGTAAGCAGTACGTGACACGTCAGAGGATGTGGGGGTGGCTCCGGTGGGCTACGGGGGGCCCGGGGCAGAGCATGGCAAGCGAGGCGGCGTTTTTATGATGATTTCATGGGTGATAGTCACCTCCCTCCCCCCCGGGCTTGAGTAAGCCAGTACGTCTTAGCCACAGTCACCTCAGCACCTGCTCTGGAGCTGCTGGAGGAGGATGCCATGGAAACTGCATTCACTGGCATTCTACACAGGACCACGGGCAACACCGGTACTGCAGATTGACTGGCTTGACTCTCGTTGTAATTAATGACTGATACTTCTGTTCCTGTCTTTAGCATTAGCTCCTCTCCTCTGCCTGCTCATTGTCAGCCTTCATGTGTACAGCACCTGTCTAAGATACTCAGGACACCCATCCACTATGAGACTTATTGAACTTACCTGTCACAACTGTCAAAAAAACCACCCTACTGTCCTCACCTGTACCTGCTCTGTTCTGTCACAACCTGACGCTAATAGCCTCTGAAATGTATTATTAAGTATCTTTAATTTAATTATGGAATTAGTACAGCACTGATAGTGCCAAATGCAGAAAATAACAAGTAGATTAGAGGTATCGTGGTCTGTCAGACTGAGGTCTCTAAACGGAAAAATCTGTCTTTAACGAAAAGTTAATGTTGATGTTTAAAAACTGCATTTATTTACAGAAACTACATTATTCTGATTGCGCAACCTGTACTGCTTCAGACAATAGAAGTTTACTGGAATATGAGTGCAGATGCTGACTGGGGGATCTGTCTGGTGGTTACAAGGTGAATGATTTGCGACAAGCAGGCGAGAAAAATCCCCGGACTGCTCTGGGTCGTGCCGTGGGCCTGGGGTGGTGCTGAGGGTGGGTGTAGCCTTGGAGAACTCCGTGGCCGTGTTGAAAGATCCCAGATGCTCACGACTGTCAGTTCCCTGCTGGAAGCCGTCACCATTACCTCTATATTGATGCTTCCCGCCAAATGATGGCCAGAGGCAGCTCAAGGTTAGTGCCGGAGACGCCTGCTGCAGATAGATAATAAACCCAGAAGCCCCAGGGAGCGGCAGCATCCCTGCGGCGCTGCAGGAAACCAGTGTCCCGCTGCAGCCGCTTCGCTGTCAGCCTTTGCGATGGCCTCAGTGCTGAAGATGGCAATTATCACATGAAGGTCACATTCTTTTTAAACTGTCCCTCTGGGTGCGACGCTATGTTAGATTCACCTTTGATTGTTCATAGTGTTAATTAGTTTTTAGAATGCCTCGCATTTCAAATGGAGAAAATAGTATGTTTCCAGCAAAGACTGCAGTCCCGAAGGGTGTCTCAAGAGGTAGATGAATGGACCCTCCTAGTAAAGCATCTGTCTTGTAGATAACAGCGCCCTCAGCTGACAAAATATGGTACTGCGGCCTCACTTGACAGGCTCATCAATCACGTCGAGGGAAAAACTATGGTATCAGTATGATAAAGCTCTTTTCTGAGAATCTGAGAATTAGATCTGTGGTTCGGATCAGATTTGGGAATCTGATTTAGTAATTCTTGCATTCTACAAATAGCTAATCAATTTCCAACGCACAGGAAATGCAATATATTTGTTTACATTGGGCATCCTAGGAAATCTTAAAGTGTGGTAATTAAGGCCTTTTTATCTCGATGTTCTGATACAGCTAATCCTTTACCACATTTATATTAAGGTTTCACATCTATTTCTAGTCCCCCTATCCATCATTACATGCCCTTACCCAGCATACCCTAGCTCCCCTCTCAAGCAGGTTAAACATTAGGTGTTAGCAAAGAAGGTAGAAACCATTTACCTATAAATGGGGGAGGATGTACTTGTTATGTAATACAAGATTACATAATGAAAAGCACAGGTTAATCATTATTGTCTTCTTTACAGCAAATAGCAATGCTGTATCCCCTCTCCACATTGTGCTCTTTCATGTGACACACCAAGGACGGCGCACGCTGCTGATGACCATCTGGTGTCACAGTGGTGGTGTCAGAATTGTTCTGCTGAAACCTCAGCCTAACGCAGCAAGTTCTTATTCTGGAAAAGAAAGAAAATAGGTTTATTTCTGGGGTTTGCTGCAGCCAGTCAGCATCCCTCTTTTTCACACCATACACTATGCTTGTCTCATACTTTTTTATATACTCTATAAAAGTATATCGTGAAATGTTTGAATTGATTAAAGGATTACAATGATCGTGGTTTGCGACAGTGTGTTGAAAGAACTGATATTGAATATTATATCTGGATGTGTGGATAGTTTTTGCTGCACGCACATTTCATGAGCAAAAATAATATACTCACGTCATGCATGGAACCACAGTCCCCAATTTATGAAACACATGCTTATTCTGTTACAAATACTATTTCAAAGGAGCTATTTTCTAAGATTTAATATTGAAAAGCATCCATAATCTAACTGATTATCTTTGTGGGGGGGCAGGGGCCTGGAGCCTACTCAGGCAGTGTAAGGCACAGAGCTGGCTAAACCCAGGGCGGGGTGCCAGTCCGTCGCAGAGCACACATGTGCACACACTATTTAGAAATGCCAGTTGGCCTAAATCAGTGGTTCCCCACCCAATCCTTGGGGACCCCAGATAGTCCACATTTTTCTTCCCTCCCAACATACCTGTACCAGGTATTCAGTGATCTTGATTGGCTGGGAGCTGAGAAAGAACAAAAATATGGGCTATCTGAGGGTCCCTGACCTATATGCATGTCTTCTGACTGTTGTGTGGGGGGGGGAACTGGAATATCTGCACCACACCGGCTCAAACTGCAAGCTCTACACACACCAAGCCTTTTGTTCTGGGCATGCGTAATGAATTACCCCCAAACAAGTGTTTCAGCTTTCTGTCACTGGTCAACATTGAGTGAATAGTGAGCGCTTCCATCCAATGATAACCATTTAATTCTAGACTTTCCATTCTATTTCTTATCCACTAGATGGCACCAAACAATGCAACACAAAGCCCACTGATCCCATTGCTGCTTGTCACACCTGTTTAATCGCAGAGATAACTCAGAAACAGGGGAATCAGGCCCTTTATTGATTGTAGATACATATGTATCTTCTGACTGTGGACAATGCTCTTCTTTTCTCTGCCCTGTGATGGATAAGGACCTTCCTTAATTTGTATCTTGTGCTACAAATGGGCAATTCTAAATATTTAAATATATGTAAAATATATTGTAGACTATATATATCAAAGATATCTTTAGGTATATTTTTCCTCCATATTGGTGGACTAGATCTGATCGAACGCAGATCTCGGCCGCCTGCATCTCAGTGTCGCTGTGCTCACGCCTTAACTGGCTCCCCGTCATAGCCGATGGTGAATGGGAATCCTGAGCGGGTCGCCGTGCTCCTGCCGCCCCCTGCAGATCACGGGGGCCATCCTCCTCGCTGTGGGGGTATGGGGGAAGCTGATGCTGGGGCCGT
>JAODLC010000038.1:14180908-14192782 GCA_026781145.1 Hippopotamyrus pictus | reverse complement strand
GGATTTTGTTTCAACCAACCAGTTGAGTACTCTCTGACCGTGACTCTTTATACTCAACTGGTTGGTTGAAACAAAATTCTGGTTTGGATTTTTACTTTCTGGACCTGAAATGTCCGCCTCTGCTGGTTTATGTGTTTACTGTACTGTAGTTTTTATATTTTTTTTAGAGCGTACTCTTTCCACTTACTAAAAAGAAAAAAATGTTTACTTTAAAACAAACTGCTGGGTTAAAGCGTAAACCAAGCGCCGTAAAATGCTTCTTCAGAACATCAGCGTGATTTGCGTAAAGCCATAAACGAAGGACTAATGAACGGCATGATTGACGGGCTCGTGGAGTGACGTAGGGTAGGCCGGGTTGGATGTGGGCGGGGTTGAATGTCCAACCCTGCCCTGCCGCAGGCTGCAGCCAGAGGCTTCTCCCTGAATGGGAGACACAGAAAACAGAAATATTGCATAATAATAATAACGCGATTAAACGAGAGGTAATAACGTCTCGTCTCGTTTTCGTCAACGTCAACATTTTAGTATAGTTTTTATTTTGTAAACCAAATTTAGTCTCGTTTTTATTCGTCAACGATATTACATGATATATTTCGTTATAGTTATCGTCACATGACCAGCATTTACGTTGCGTCTCGTCTCCGTCACGTCAAAAAGGTTCGTTGACGAAGATATTTCGTCAAAAATTTAATTGACGAAAACAACACTACATGGGAGGTAACTTTTTTGTGAGTGAATCAGAAACATGCCTTGTGACTTATGCTGCAATGGAGAGGAAACCAATGTAAAATAATATCTCAGTGTAAATGGTGTTCTCAATCCTATAAAAAGAGCTAATATTCTAGGCAAACTTAAAAAAGACAAAGCCCATATAATGTTCCTATAGGAAACTCATCTCTTGGATGAGGAACATGTTACATTGAAAAGGCTGGGGTTTTTTCGTCTTATAAATCAGGATGTAGACGAGGGGTGGCTATATTAATCTCAAATAAGGTGAAATATGAACATATACATAAAAAATATTTAATTTGATCTTACTTAAAACCCATGGCATACTCATCTGTGGGGAGGATTTGAATGTTCGACTTCATAAATCATCAATAATCATAAATTAGACTCATCAAAATCAAATAACCAAAACCAACCAAACTTAACCAAACAGCTTAACTATCTGATGCAGGATACTGGTGTCATAGACATATGGAGAGATTTTTTCCCCACAGGACAGGAAAACACCCACTACTAATAGTATAAAAAATAATCTAGTCTGGAATAAACATCATGTGGGTATTAAATACCCACATGATGTTTATTCCAGACTAGATTATTTTTTTTATTTTTAATAAAGACAGACACAGAATAGTTGACTGCAATATCGGTACTATAGATATCTCATGCCCCAATACAGTGGTACCTCAGAACTCGAAATTAATCCGTTCAGAGCTCCGGACCGAATCCTAAAAAGTTAGAGTTCTGATCGAATTTCCCACATAAGAAATAATGGAAAACCAATTATGTTAAGACGGAAGTGGAATTGGGAGTTACGTCAATCTGCGGCAGCGCTGGATCGTTTACGGCACACTGCTTGCCTGGCTGAAGCCTCCAGAGAGCAAGAGTTCCAGAAGTTTGCCTGCGTTCCAGAGAGAGACATTTTATAGTTATTGTCTTATGTACCCCCTTTTGGTAGTTTAATTTTCCTGTCCACAATTACGGGTGTGCGTGTATGACGTTCAGTAAGTAATGTTTTGTATACTTTCAATGTGGTTGATTTATTTGTTTATGCGTAGTGCCGGTGTAGTTTTACCAGATTGCTTATATGGCAGTTTTCTGGATTTACATGCCCTGTTCTGTTATGTTGATGTAGCAATTTGTTGTGTGTCAGCATTTGTATGTGGGAATTATGATTTGTTAGTACTATTAATTGAGTTTAAGGAGCACCTCCAACTTACTATATAGTTTATTTGTGATCCTTTGGTGCCATCTTGTGGACATACTTGAAACTGCCCTAATTCAGTTACCTTTTCCAGAATGTTCAGTTGCTATTCCCTTTACTGGTTTATTTCAGAACCACGCCCACACAGAGAAGTGTACTGGACTGGATGGTGCTTACTGTTAGTTGTTGTGCTGTAACCACAGAATTGCAAGTAAATGACTTAAACCCACCTTGGCTGTGACCCCAGTGCTCTGACCGGCACTCTTCTGAGAACACTACCTCATCCGGAACCACGACTTCATTAGTCCACCTAATCCTCCCCCACAAATTAATTGGTTCCCGGCCCCAAAAAATTACACCGAAATATGTTTTTTTTTTTTAGCATTTAAACGCAAAATGAACCGGACAAAACAAGAAAAGCATATACTGTACTAAACACATCTAAGCACATTTATCAAAACAGTAAGTTTTAAATTAAGAAAATAAATGTATCCAAACAATGTGTAAAATTTAAAAAAAAAAAAAAAGTGTCATGCCCCGATTGTCCGCTCCTTCTGTGCGCCACACCCCTCGTTAACCCCATGTGGAATCCTCGTGTGATCAACTGTTTCTGGTTGTTGTCATTAGTCCTCTGTATTTCGTCCGCGTTTCAGTTTGTTTCCCTAGTCCGGTCATTGTATTATCCATCTGTGTTTTGCCTGTCTTACCTGTAATTAAACCTCGTATTCCCCGATACCCTGATGTGCTTTTGTCTCTGCTCCGTCCCCGCTGGGCACGACGATATTATTAGCGGGAAGTGGGGTGGTGACCACGGATGGTGAAGGCATGGAAGGGGAGCCCAGCGAAATGGCTACAGGCAAACAGTCAGGAGCTGACTGAGCAGCTGCAGGTGAGCAGGCGGGAGCTGGCTGGGCAGCGATGGCCTCAGGTGAGCAGGTGGGAGCTGTCTGGGTGGTGACAGCCTCAGATGAGTCATGGGCCAATAAGGCGACAACCATAGGCTGGGCAGGCAGGCAGGAGCCATCTGGGCGACGGCCACAGACAGGCAGGCAGGAGCAATCTGGGCAATGGCCACGGGAAAGCAGGCAGAAGCAGGTCTGGCTGCTGGTGACTGCATGGGGGAGAGCAGGCGGGACTGCTGGCAACTGCACAGTAGGAGGCAGGACAAGGGTGGAGCAACCTTTCTAGGCAACTGATGTGAGATCTGCTGGAGGCAGGCACAGCATGGCAGGATGCTCTGGAGCCCTCCATCTTCTCCAACAGGAGCTAATCAAAGGTTTAGCTGGCATCAGGGTGGTGGGCTCATTGGGGAATTCAGGCAAGTAAAGCTTGGCAGGCAGGAGGGCACCAGCGGATGAGAGCGACTCAAGCAACGGGTCCTCAGTCGGCAGCAGCTCAGATGGTGGAGTCATCTCTTTCACCCACCAGGGCAAGGCAAGCAAAGCCCCAGCTATCTCCCATGTCACTGGGGAATTGGAGGCTGGGGATATTGCTTCCGGTCCTTCCCCTAACTGGAGCAGCAGGGCGACCACCTTGGGCAACCCTTGAAACCAGGGATCTCTGAAGAGCCCCTGCAGAACTCCGGAGAGAGTGTGAAAGGCATCTTCCACTTCATTCCAGTTTGGAGCATATGCAGTGGCTGACATGGGACAATACAGGGTCGACAGGTTCCTCTTGGGCACTGAGACAATACCAACATTGGTCACAGAGGTAGGCGTTCTCGGGGTCAGCTAAGGAATGAAAGTAAGCAATTCCTTTGCTTGAGCCAGAGAACAGCCGCGGGGTCATCTTTGTGGTTCGGCCATTCTGTCACAACATTGAAACCAGGCACGACCCAGATGCAGGCTGTATTGCAACAGACCCCACATTAGGGGTGTTTATTAATGAACATGGGGCAGGTTCACAAACACTGACATGCAACAATGGCTAATCAGGGAGAACAGGACTGAGAGACACTAATATGAATGACTAACAAAGGAGCAAACACAAGGCAGCTGTGACTGGTTAACAGGAGGGCGGGAACAAGAGGTAAGACTAATGAGCTCCAGGCACGGCTAGTGTAGAGCCATGCCTGAAGGGAAACGCAGGGATCAGACAGACGGAACGGGATGAACGTGTCAGAACCCATATAAATACAGTGTCTTGCAAAAGTATCCTCTCCCCTTGGCATTCTCTCTATCTTGTTCCGTTACAACCTGGAATTTAAAAGGAATTTTGGGGGGTTTGTATCTTATAATCTGCACAAAAGAATTACCACTTTTGCAGATGCAAATTACTTTTTTATTGTGAAACAAACAGGAAATAAGACAAAAAAAGAGAACCTGAGCATGCATAACTATTCACCCCCTCCCAGAGTCAATACTTTGTACAGCCACCTTTTGTAACAATTACAGTAAAGTCTCTTTGGGAACATCTCCACAAGCTTGACACATCTAGACACTGGTATTTTTGCCCATTCTTAATGGCAAAACTGCTCCAGCTCCTTCAAGTTGGATGGGCACTGCTTGTGTACAGCAGTCTTTAAATCATACCAGAGATTCTCAATTGGATTGAGGTCTAAGCTTTTACTGGGCCATTCCAGGACATTTACCTGTTTCTCCTTAAACCACTGGAGTGTTGCTTTAGCAATGTTTTTAGAGCCATTGTCCTGCTGAAAGGTGAACCTTCATCCCAATCTCAAATGTCTGGAATACTCAAATAGGTTTCCATCAAGAATTTCTCTATATTTTTGCGCCGTCCATCTTTCCTTCAATTCTGACCAGTTTCCCAGTCCATGTCGATGAAAAACATCCCCACAGCATGATGCCAACCCCCACCGTGCTTCACTGTGGGTATGGTGTTTTCAGCATGATGAGAGGTGTTAGGTTTGCGCCAGACATAGCATTGTCCTTGATGGCCAAAAAGTTCTATTTTAGTCTCATCTGACCACAGCACAGACCAGCACATGTTTGTGGAGTCTCCAATACACCTTTTGGCAAATTTCAAATGGTCTGCCTTTTTTTTTTTGGTAAGCAATGGCTTTGTCTTGGCCACTCTTCCATGAAGCCCAGCTCTGTGCAGTGTGCAGTACACAGTGTGCGGCTTATACTGGTCCTGTGGATAGTAACTCCCATCTCTGCAGTAGAGACTCCCAACTCCTTCAGGGTTATCTTTGGCTTCTTGGTTGCTGCTCTGATTAATGCCCTCCTTTCCCAGTCTGTGAATTTTCGTGGACGACACTCTCTTGACAGGTTTGCTGTGGTGCCATAATCTTCCCATTTTCTAATAATGGATTTAATGTTGTTCCTTGGGATGTTCAGGGTTTGGGATATTTTGTATAACTCAAACCTGATCTGTACTTCTTTACAACTTTGTCTCTGACCTGTGTGGAGGGTTCCTTGGTCTTCATGCTGTCACTTGCTGGGTGGGAGCCCTTACTTAGTGGTGTTGACTCTGGGGGCTGTCGGAACAGGTATATATATATACTGAGATGTGAATACTTTTGCAAGGCACTGTACACTTATAAACTTATAAATTAATAAATTTAGAAAATTATGCTTGCCCATTTCAATCAATTAATAATAATAATCATTGTTGTTTTCATTATTTTATTATACTTATTATGCATTACATATTGTTTTAATGAAAATGGAATAAATAATATGTAGAGAAGCATGATAACATATTGGTGCAATGTGTCTTCGCTAATATTGCTGGCTGATATTGAAACTTTATCGATCAAACTTTATCAAAATTAGCAGCACCAGAGCTAAAGACACAACAACTGAAATTATGGAAATAATTGCATTGGATGGAGGGCAAGGGATTTCATCGGCTTATTCACCACTTATAAGAGGTCTCAAAGTATCGGCTCATGACATTCATTATTAATTATTTATTTATTAAATCTAACCCACAGATCAGTCCTTTGTTTTCTACAGAATACAAAACATTGTCATGTCATTCTGCTAATCTGCAGCATCTAGCATGGCACGTTTCATCAGCAACCCCTCTTGTTTACGATATTGGTCAAAATCTCTACATCGAAGCACTACTAAGAATATGAACATTACTGATAAAGGTATATTACATTAACTTTGCAGAACAGAAAGGGCACACTCCTGGATTTTAACAAACCACTAATTTCTAAATGCGAGAAATGTTAAACATTAACTTAAATGTCTGTTCTTTATTATAACCAAGGATGCACATAATTAGTATGTAAGTACACATTCACCATATAAAGCGAGACACACAGGAATTCCTTTTAAACATGTGCATGTCTGGGCAGCCAATCTGCTCTTTGCAGGTAGGATGACGTCAGGGGCCCGTCACAATGCCAACCCCCGATAGGGGTGAAAAAGGGAGGGGAGGAAAGGAAAAAGAAACAAACAATACATCCTTGGACATAAAAGGTTTCTTGTTACATAATTGCAATGTAAGGTTCAACAGTCTATTAAAGTTTTCCTGAGATAGGTGGTTACTCAGGGATGTGTTTCTCCCCAAACGTTTGTGTTTGAGGATGGAGTATATGGATGTGTGGATGAATCTTCAAAGCTAAAAAACTCAAATTACTGATAATATGTATCGATATCCTCATTCTCCATTGTGTATTGTAGGACATGTGATGAGTCGCTCTTTGCTCTTCTCCTTCAGACAATGGATTCTCAGTTTCCATTCTGCTATGGAATACTGTCCTATACTACAGCATCCTACTAAATGTCACGTGACATCTCACCGACGGTAAGAACAAATATATATAATCACAATTCCCGTTTCACATATTCTCTCTGAAAAAGGAAACACTTCCATACCATAATTATTATTTAAATTATATGGCAAAGTGTGACTTAATTCATTGAAATTTGCCAACAAAGGCCACCAAAATCTGCTTTAATTCACAGGTTCTATGTATTATTATTTATTACAATACTCTATACTGCATGAATGATGAGCTCAGAAATGTTGCAGAATTATGCAAAGAATAATGCAAATTTTAATTTTTCAGATTTATCACAAGACATTGTGAGAAGTCATGGGAAACAAACCCTCAGAATGTAAAGGCGCTCAGTGCTGCAAGTGTGACAGAAGTCTGCCTCCATGTGTTTCTTTTGATGACTGCCACCAAGCCACGATCAATGGAAGACATGTGTATGTGTTCAACGGAGGACAGTATTACAGAGAGGTTGGATGTGACGGTGCATATGAGTGCAACGACTGTTTTGAGAAGCTCAAGAGAGTACAACAGAGGTTAGAACTTCAGCAAAGGAGAAGGGAAGAAGAGAGACAGAGAAGAGAGACAGAAAGACGACAGGAAGAAGAAAGATTGAAAAGAGAGAAGGAAAGACGACAGGAAGAAGAAAGATTGAATAGAGAGAAGGAAAAACGACAGGAAAAAGAGAAACAAAGAACAAATGAGATGAGCCGAGAGATTAAAAAAACCATACAAAGTGCAAAGGAAAAAATTAGTATGCGAGATAAAACTGACAAAAGAGAGGTGGTAAAAAATTTTTACAACCACTTTAAAACATCCCCAGAAGAAAAGGCTTCTGCACTAATGGAAATTCTTTCCTCAAAATGCAACATTTTGTCGGAATTTGTCCTTAGCCAGCTAAGTTCTGGTCAGCTGGGGAAGGTAATAAATGTTCTACAAGATCTTCTTTTTGATGAGTGGGTGAATCATCTTCCATCCTTTGAGACACTCAAACATGCACAGGTGTTACTAACAGAACTATGCATCATGTCCTGGCCAGAGTCTCGTGGCATTTTTATGGCGAGTACATCAGATCATATACACTTTCTGGTGGAAGAAATCTGTCAGTCAGAGGATGATATGTATCAGTGTTTTGTTTTAACTCAAGCCCTTTTTTTGACTCTTATGGAATTCTTTGTGGATGCAAATGACTTGGACCTAAAAGCACTATGCATTGCTGAAAAATGGTCTGGAGGCAATTTTCCAACAGTGGAAACATTTACTGTTAGATTTCTTGAAACTCTTTTGATTTCCCTACAGGAGGCTGTTGAAAATGTTTCAGAAATAACTGTACTAGATGTAGAGAAGAAGTGTTTCACATTCCTGCTATCACTTTTGGAGAATCTTAATAAAAAATCCACAGGATCTATCAAAATACTCTTAAAACTCGTGGAAATCAATCAATGGACCCCAACTGAAGCAATTGGATTTTTCAAGATTTTGACTGAAAAATATGACAATGACATTGATGTTTACGATGCCCTCCAACTAGTGCAGGTAAATCTCTTGCTACCCTCATGGAAAGACGACAGTGGACAATCACTGTTTGATCTTCTTTACTTTGTTGATTCAGAGAGTTTTTACCAGATATTCCAAAACATAATAAAAAGCCAATATGAATGCAGGATTGATGAAATACTCAGCGACATACAGTCATCTAGAAACATTGAGAATGACATTATCATCAAAATTAAACAAATAGTCCTTTCTGTCCTGAACTCTTTAGGAGATGTTCAAGCTGAAAACAAAACCAGAGAATATCCGTTGCTAATTCCTTTGAGAAGAAAGAAGTATGCAGGAAGAAGAATAAAAAACCTGGAGTTAGCTCTGTTTTATCTGTGTAAGGAAGTATTTTACACAAAGGGATGGTGGCCCTCGCTAAGTCAGATGATCCACTGGTGTCTGTTAATGTTGAATGAGGAGAGTGAGACACTGGAGATGGTTGGTTTTGATGCAGACCCATGTGTCACTGCTATGTTTCTAGTAATGCAGGTATTAATGGGAAGTAAAGTGGACGTTGTCCTAACTTCTGCTATTGAATGTAACCAACAGATGCATGAGTGGTCTGAGTTCTACGAGCATTTTGGTATTTCATGTAGATCAATCAAGAAGGAAAATGATTCTCCATTAGTCTCAGACGTTGCTTTTTTTACTATGGATGAATTTATTGCTCATTACCTTCAGTACTGTTTAGGACTGCAGAAAGACCAGCACAAACAACTGACTCGAGAGTTTGTTGTTGAAAAAAAATGCCTTGTTTTGAACAAGAGCTTTTTTTCAAAAAGTAGTAACAATGTGGCTTTGGAATCCATACAAAGATACCTGCAAAATCTGGTGAAAAGATTATTTATTCAGGAAAAATACATAGAACAAACTCATGTGTTCATCAGAGCCTTGTTTCAGACCCTTCACACCACGGTTGAAAACATGCCTGAGGCTAAATGCCAAATCGTGACTATATTCCAGAATCTCACCAAACACAAGTTTACATCCCGAGAGGAAACAACTCTGAAATTCCTTGATGCAGTGATAAGAAGCATTCTTACCCATGATGACATCAGTACACTGTCTGATGCAGAAGAGGTTTGTTCAGATTTTTTGTTGACTACAGCCATGCAGTTATGCAGTGACAAAACAGTAACAGAGCTAATCCAAAACGTATTAGCAGGACAACTTTGGACCTCAGTGCAAGTGCTGAAACTCCTGGAAACATTACTGCGGTGCCATTTTAGAGATGGCAACCTGTCCATCATGAAATTAATCCATTTGTTGACAATATATCAAATTTCTCCAGAGTGGAAGAACAAGAATGACCAAACTATCCTACAGATCTTGTGTTCAATCCATACAAAGACTGAAATCAAAGATTTAGAAAAGCAGTTCAAGAATGAAGGTCCAAAAAGCATTGATGCCATTTCCAAGGAGATAAAAGAATTTAAAGAAATCGATGAGGCAACAATAAACACGGCATACAGTGTCGTAAAACATGTCCAGGAATTAATTTTGTCTGGGGCAAAGGTGGAATTTGCTTTAAGCAGAATTCGTGATCTTAGCATCAGCAGAGAAGCAGAAGACCTGCAGGAGGTCCTTTCAGCACTGTGCTATGCAGTGCACAGCAAAATGGGATGGTGGCCTCGACTTAACCAGTTGATCAGCTGGTGTGTTTTTGCATTGTCTGAATCTGGAATGATCTTGGAAATAGGCACTGGGGAGGGAAAATCTTGTGTTATAGCAATGTATGCTGCATTGCAAGTTCTAAGGGGGGAAAAGTTTGACATAATATCCAGTTCCTCTGTTCTATGCCAAAGAGATTCCAAAGAGTGGTCTCATTTCTACAAGGAACTTGGAATAACAGTTGGCACCAACACAGGAAATGAAGATCAGAAGGAATGTTACCAGAATGATATTATTTATGGGACAGTAGATGCCTTTGCAGCAGACTATCTAAGACAGATATTTGAAATGAAAGACACAAGGCTGAACCGTGAGTTCCAGTGTGTGATCATTGATGAAGTAGATTCTCTTCTCCTGGACAATGGAGTACAACTGACATATCTTTCAGACGACATATCTGGCATACAACACCTAAATACAGTCCTGTCTCTCATTTGGGGCCATGTCAGTCAGTATGGTCTGGTGGCAACAGAAAGTGAAACAATTGTGCGTGGACCAATTGTACCTTTTCACAAAGCAGTGTATGATGCAATTGATACAGAAGGTAGTGAAATAAATGGTCCACTGAATATTTTACAGATTGCTGAGGACAATAAGGTAGTTCCTCAAGGTTTTGTAAAAGAGCTCAGTGAGAGTGAGCACAATCAGTACCTTGACAAACTTGGAACAATAAATAAGGATTCTATGATAAACTTCTTTGTCGATATTGTAAAAGACTATCTTCCGTACAACTTTGTTGTTTACAAACAAAATGACAATGGATTCATGCAGTTAATTAATCCTAGACAGAAGTCTTCTGAAGACATTCAGGAGCTTAGCTTTCTTATTTTAGACAAAGGTTTATGTTGCGCACTGTATTCCTCTGAAGAAATCCTTCAAAATCCAATCGCAACAATGATTCAAGAAAAACTGAAGTTCACCCCCTGTGAAAAAAAAGGAGATGGCAAAATCAGCATTCCTGGCTTCCTAAAAAATCTTGTGGAAAACAAATTGATTACATGGATTCAGAATGCCTTCCTGGCACTGAAGCTCAAACAGGGACGAGAATATATAGTTGATACAGAAAGGATCTGTCCTGTTGATTTCAAGTCCACTGGAATTGTTGAGCTAAACAAGAAATGGGGTGATGGACTGCAGCAGTTTCTTGAAATGAAGCACCGAGTCAAATTGAGCTCTTTGACTGTTGTGACTAACTACATTTCCAACATCACCTTCTTCAGAAAGTACCAGGGAAAAATTTATGGGACCACAGGAACACTTGGGAATCAAGATGAAATTCAGCTTCTTCAAGACTTGTATCCAAAGATTTCTGCTTCCAGAATGCCATCCTTCACAAGGGAAAAGTTATTTGAAATTGAGGGCACTGTGACAAACTCACACAAAGAATGGAAAGCAGAGATATGCAATGCTGTTAAAGATCAAGTCACTCCAACAGGTTTTAGAAATGGGAGAGCAGCTCTGGTGATCTGTGAAACAATTAACAAAGCCAATGAACTGCATGAGGAACTGCAAGGTCAAATCTCTGGAGAAATCATCCTCTACTCACGCAGTGACAAAGACTCTAAAATCAGCAAAACACTGGAGCCTGGTGATGTCATAGTTGCTACCAATCTTGCTGGTCGAGGCACAGATATTAAGGTTTCAGATGAAGTGAACACCAGTGGTGGCTTGTTTGTGATTCTCTCCTTCCTTGCTGAGAACTTACGAACAGAGCGCCAAGCCTTTGGGCGCACTGCACGAAAGGGAAACCCGGGATCAGCCAAAATAATCATGTGCACTGAACATCTTGATGGTTCTCTAAAAGAAGGATGCGTTCTGCAAGATGTCAAATGTAAAAGAAACATTCTTTCAAACGAGAAACTGGAATACATGAAGACAGATTTGCAAGAGGTTTATTTGCAAGAGAATTCGTTTTTTGAGTATTGTAAAATACTGAAATATATACATGAAAATGCCAGCGATCAAGATCGGATGACTGTTGTTGGCATAATGAATGAATACTGGGGCATTTGGCTGCAAACAAAAGCAAAAGAAA
>JAODLC010000038.1:14139682-14167647 GCA_026781145.1 Hippopotamyrus pictus | reverse complement strand
ACCCAGGCGGAGACTCGAACCCAGGTCCCAGAGGTGTGAGGCAACAGTGCTAACCACTGCACCACCGTGCCGCCCCAGGACTGAGATAAAAACATTTAATTTCATTCATATCAGATGAAAAAGATAACCAGGGGTTTCACCCACCCTTATTATTTGATCAAAGGGTGGGACTTATGCCTGTTTGAATCCAAAAGCCTGCAGCAAGGAGCAGGCTGTCAGAAAACAAAGGACCAATTTGTACCTTTGACAGTACAGTTATTTGTCACTGGGGCTGTACCCTCAAGGGCCAATTGTACCCTAGCTGTAGGTAAATGTACTTTATAAGATACAGAAATGAACTCAGGAACCTTTTTTGTACCTATGGAGCACAAAATGTTGTTTGTAACGTGTGGAAAAAACTGTACAGAGGCTGTGCCCTTTTTCTGACGGTGCAGGTTAGGCATGAAACGTAAATTACCATGGCAATACACCGAGTTTAAAAGTGAGCTATGATTCATAGTACCCAAAACTCGGAAGTAAACCAGAAGAAACCTTGCTAAGCCAGTAAACCCACTTCATACACCCCTCTGGTTCTCGTGTCCAGGTTCCTGTTCCTGGTTTTACAGTATTATTTATTTGTTTATTTTTGCCATTGAATTTGCTTTTTGTGACCTCGTCCTGGAGTCACCCATTCAGTCACAGCCCCAAGTCCAACTGTTTAGCCATCCGGAAGTCTCTGGGTCCATCAGGTCGAAAACATGCCATTCTGAATTCATAGCCCAGTTCTGGATGCTCTGCCTTGGGTTCTTTTGGCTGTGAAAGTCAAACATGTATTACCTGTACTCTGTTTCCTGGCCATGACAATAGTCGTGTTCATATGTACCACAAGCATCCTGTACATGCTCCATTCCAATGACACTGATGGTAATTCATTGATTGAAGAGTCCAAGAATCAATTTCATGTGTGGAGAAATCTACGTGCGTAGATCCATTTATCAGTCTTCCTCAGCTTCAGCACACGGTCACGGTCAGCCAGGAGCCTACCCAAGGAAGCAAAGGGTAACAGTGATGCAGCAATAGTTCTGTGAGAGGGGGTGCTTTGGGAATTGTTTTAAGGGTCCCTTGGTGCTTGATATTTGGCCTACAACAGTAAACCAGAAATCATTGGTACTCATGCCTGTACCTACCATCGAGGACACCGAGGTCAAGTCCTCAATATTTATTCTGCATCTCCAATCACTACTTCCTGTTATGGGGCACACCTAAGAAGAGCTACACTTTTAACCTCAATATTGCACAAGTCTTGGCTACGGCCCTGCTGGTATTCTTAGGGGTATTCCCCAAAGCAGGATTTTTTCCATTAGCTAGATAACGTATGCCAAATATCAGCAATGTTCAATATGAATGTAACTTCTCTCTCATCCTATTGAATGGTGTTTACATCTGGCTAACTGGGATATTGTGCTTTGTGGAATACCCCCCTGTTAGTAGCTAGACATGACTGAATGTAACCAGCTGGCAGCTTCTTGAAGAACTGGTAGGCTGGACGCAAAATTAAGTGGAGACTGGGAGAGGTCACGCAGGCAACCAGGTGTGCAACCAGGAGAGAAGTATTATGTTTAAGTAATGAGGCCATGGACACAGATTCAAGACTGAGTGTAGTACAATGTTAACCATCTACCTGGAAGGCTGCCAAAATGAGGTCCGGTGTCCTTTGAAGGATATGGAAGATGGATTGTGTTGTAATCTTGAGGACAAGTGGATTTGTCCATTTTTATATTATATGTAGCAGATTGTGCTTTAGGGGCGGCATGGTGGTGCAGTGGTTAGCACCGTCGCCTCACACCTCTGGGACCTGGGTTCAAGTCTCCACCTGGGTTACATGTGTGTGGAGTTTGCATGTTCTCCCCGTGTCGTCATGGGGTTTCCTCCAGGTACTCCGGTTTCCCCACACAGTCCAAAGACATGGAACTGGAGTTATTAAATTGCTTATAGGTGTGAATGGTGTATGGTTGTTCCCTGCCTCATGCCTGTAGCTTCTGGGATAGGCTCCAGACCCCCCATGACCCATGGGGAGGATAAGTGGTTTGGAAAATGGATGGATATTGTGCATTAGTAATATAGACAGTAATGTCAGGGTCAGCAACTGCTTGTCCCAGTCATTTGTGTCTTCTCCCCATTTGGCCAGAGTGTCACTATCCATCCTGTTTTTCCCCAACATGCAGCTACCTATCAACCCCTCACTTGTGTGCTCAAATCCTGCCTCCTCCACTTTTGTATATTTTGTTCCCTAGTGTTTCATTTGTATTAGTTTTCTAGTTCCTGTGTCTTGTGATTTGTATTTGGTTTTGGATTCATGCTTCGTGCCCGTGGTTGTGTTTTACCTGTCTGTAATAGCAATAAACTTTAGCTATCGGCGCAGCATGATAATCCGCCTCGATTTTCTCAACTTCTTCAAAGAAACTTCATATGTAGTGTAGATTCTGTTTCTTAGTTTTTCTGTTAGACTTCCTTGAGTTAATTATTAGTTTCACCTGTTACCTGTTCTTGTGCCGATCCTTGTGTGTTTCCTGATTGCTTGTTGTCCTGCACCCTCCCTGATTGGTTGATTGTTTCATGTCTCACTCCTTGTGTCATTACCTGGTTTGGTTTTGTGTGTTTATAATCCTGCCTTAGTTTAGTTTGTAAGGAATCCACTTGCAGTCTTTTTTCAGCAAAACGGTGGTTTATTGAACAGTAAAAATAATATAATGTAATGCAGTGTAGAAATACACTGGGTATCGAAAGGCAGCTGAAATACAAATTAAGGACAGTTCTTCACCCCCCTTTATACCTCAAAAGACCCTCCCCAACAAGGTTCTGTGTGTAGGTGTTGTGAGTGAATTTGCATATAAAGAGTGACCCCCTGAACTATGAGGAGCCTCAGGCAGGGACGGGACGGGACAGGACAGGATGGAGACTTTCTGATCATTGTAATTCAATTATCTTCCTTATCACCCTAGTGGTGCCGACTGGAACCCTCATTCTCTCCCTGACTTGCCCCATGATCATAACTTGCTAACACTGTCTGTATTCAAATGATCAACCAAGAACATTGGAGCATCTTTACTATACTTTTCCTTACAAGTGCCTTGTTGGGTTATTGAATGTCTGAAGGTCAGAATCTGAATGTGTATTTCAGTTGGTTTTCTAGAATGATAATATCTAATTCCCTGTGAATTCCCTGTGTTTCATTTTCGAACTTTGTTCCCTGCCTGCTCCTAGTTCCCTTGACTTTTTGTAGTTAATTTTGTTGTTTTTTTCCTATTTGTCTTTTACCCCTCATGGTCTGTTTGCTTTAGTGTTCCCTAGTGTCTTCTGCTTCGCTTAATAAACAGCTTGTGTTAGCTGGAGCTGCCAGTGGATCATCCACATTCTTTTCCCCGCCTGCACGATGCCACGCCCTCTTGTCACATCCACACGACACCGTGACACGTTTAAGTTTTTCATAGTAATTTGTGAGTTGCTTTAAAAAAGCCTTCATTTAATCCACATCTGAGTCAGTTCTACAGGTTTAGCTGTGGAGTTCCAGGAGAGTATATAATACCCATTACATTGCTGCTATAAATGAATATCAGCTCAGAAGATAGGAATTTGACCACACAGCTCCAGGACTGTGATTGTGATAGCGGCTCTGGTTCTGTGCACGTGTGTGTGGGGTCTTCATGTACTTCCTTGATATTTATAATTTTATTACTCTTTGAAGAACCTCACAAAGCTTTTAAAAAGCTTTTTAAAGTCATTGTGTTTAAAGCACAATTACAGTTGACATATCCATGCCCCCAAGAGAGAAACATTTAATCTTATATTGTTTGGTATATTATGGATACAATCAATTTAGTTGCTGTGATTCCTGTTTTATAAGTTAAAATAATATATGTCAATAAAAACTCTTTGCCAGTGCACTTGTCACATAACAAAAGGACCAAAATACTGATCTTTGTCTCATAAATATTCTATCCATCTATCTAACTGTTTGTGCAATTCAGGATCAGGGAGGTTGGAACTTATCCAATGCAGCAAAGGCCACAAAGAGCAGGAACACCCAGGACGGTATGACAGTCCATTGCAGGGCACACACACCCAATCGCAATTTCCAGCTGCCAGTTCACCAAACTGCATGTCATTGTACTGCAGAAAGAAACCGGACTTTTCTGGAGTCAACACATACAAAATGGGGAGAACACGCAAGGTCCATTAACACTGCAGATTTCAAACCCTCAGATTCAGAGGGGTGAGAGCACCATGCTACCCTCTTCCCTGACATTCCACCCTATTTTCCATTAACTATGCAAACAAACGAATTAATAAAAGTGTTACATTGCCATCACTTGGGTATATGGGCGTAGCTGATAGCTCATTACTCTTGATCAAAATTATATATCGTTTATTAGGAATGTTTACAGTTTAGCAGTAAAAGCATGAATGACTCATACTGAAAGGTGAAACGAGGACTCGACACCCAGAGACGCCACTTCCCTTATCGAGTTACAATGCCGCTCCGCGTTGGGTTGGACGGGCCGATGTTAGACCGCGCCCGGTAACCACGCCCACCGTGGGCCGTCTGTCTTGGAAGGAATCCAGCCGCCCCACTCCTTGGTTTGATTGGACTATGAATAGTCAAGCCTAGCGCTCGAGAAGCCGGAAAAGATTTTGATTGGCTGAACCCGGGGGTACAGCCGTGGGCTGATGCATTTACTCATGAATATTGAAAGAGCCGCGCTTCGTTCTGCACTCCGTCGTCCCGGATAGACCATCCGTATCTCTCTGATACAAATTAGCCAGTTGTTCGTTTTTTTGCAACTTTGTAGCTCGAAAATCAGTCTGTGGTGGAGTACAAGACCAGTTACCGAGTCGTAAGATGATTATTTAACTATATATGTTCGTGTGTGGATATGAATGTTTTTTGTAATTGTAAATGAAATGTAAGATTTTACGATTTACTGTGCAAAATTCATTTGAACTTTAATAGGATATTAATATCAATAGAATTTATACATATCGTAATGTAATTTTACAGCATTATCTTTAGCCACCCACATAATGTCGCTGGATTTCTTTTTGTAGGGTGTGCTTTACGGTAGCTGTAAGTCACACCTTAATGCTGGCTGGAGATTAGCAAACTGCGATCTAACGTCCATTGTTAAACGCTAACAAATAGGCCTACGTTAATAGGATGTTGTATGCGAGGTTTGTAGCCATTGCCTTTTTTCATGTCTTATTGTAGGCATTTGGGATCCTGTTACAACTTTGGGTGGATGTTAATGTCGGTCGGCAGGTCCTGGAAACGCCCTTCTGCATTAAAACCGGTTCTTTTTACAAGAGCTGATAAGAGAAGCTGACAAGATCGCGGAGCAGAAAGCAGTGGTCGAAGGGAACAAATCCTATTTGCAAAATCGAAAAGATCCGTATTTTTTGAACACTCGCAGACTCCAGCACCCGGTTTCTTCAGGAACAATCGCGTTTAGAAAACGACTGCAAGATTGTCACCTTTGTCGCGTTTCCCGTACGCAATATTAAGAGAATAGGCGATTTGCTGAAGCTGTCTGGGATCCTGCGCCTTGTCCTCAAATTCTCAGCAGTCGATCTCCTGATACATCGGTTTCCAAGAGCATATTGCAGTGCCTTCCGTGCTTCAGGCAAGATGATGCAGATCTCCGATTCGCACAATCAGAAGAATTCCCTCTTTAATGCCATGAACCGGTTTATTAGCGCTGTGAATAACATGGACCAGACTGTTATGGTTCCGAGCCTTTTGAGGGACGTGCCGTTGGAAAACGAAAAGAGCATCAGCCCCATCAGGTCGGCTGGCAACGGATCGGCAGCGTATTTATGCAGCGGTGACATGTACAGTAACTACGTTCTGCTGAAATCCATCAGAAATGACATCGAATGGGGAGTCCTACAGATGGACGAAAGAAGAAAGGAAAAAGTAGGCATCGCCGGCCTTGACTTATCGAGAATCGAAACGGACGGTGAAGATGAAGACCTGGAGAAACTCTTTCACTTCCATCTGAACGGCCTACATACAGTTTTATCTAAACTGACCCGAAAGGCTAACACTCTTACCAACAGGTACAAGCAAGAGATCGGTATCGGAGCCTGGGGACACTGAAGCACTATATTTCCTGTTCATTCTGGTGGAATTTCCCTGAAGCAATCGAAATTAGGCTGTGCGATCTATGAAGTTTCTTTGAAGAAGCTGAGAAAATCGAGGCGGATTATCATGCTGCGCCGATAGCTAAAGTTTATTGAATTAATACATTACAGGAAAGAGACGGTGCACTTGGTGCCACTGGACTCTTGAGCCGACATAAAATCATGTCCCTTTAATATATTTGTACTAGGCATCTTTTGCTGCTTTGGGTCCATCCGTCAGCGCATTCACGGATGCATGTGCTGAACTGAATAATATAGTAAATTAATGAAGAAATGTAACGGGTACGAGTTTGCTGTAGAATCGCACATAATTTCTTAAAATAGTTTGAAGGGTTTCTTTTCCTGATGTTACATTAGGGGGAGCCATTTCAAGGGCCTGTATGATGTCTGTTAATGTGTATTAACTTAACTGACTTGAATTTGCTGAAATTAAGTGCATTAATACTATAACGTGCGTGACGTCTAGAAATTGTTTTAAAAAAGTCTGTGATCTGGAATCCATCAGTCCTATTGATTTCATAGAATCATGACAGATTCCATGAGATTTTTTTAATTATTAAAATGTTAACAATAACAATATGTACACATGTATTTTTAAAGTAGCATTATAAATCTGTTACCCATAAACACTCTGTTTCAATTTGACTCCACTCTTAAGGTCATTTTTTGGATAAACAATATTCAGTTTGTTTAGTCTCTTCATTGTTTTTAATAGTTCTTTTTTACTGTGTCTGGAATTATGGAGAATGAATTTCCTTAGCAAGGGTATAGCAAGGGAAATAGCACTCTTGCTGATTTGCTTCATATCTATACAGATAAGGTTTTGGACCTCTCCTTCATAAATTTTCATGTACCAGAAGATGCAGCAGGGGTTAGATGTGAACATGTTGAAAATAGCTATCAGTCAGAATGACCAAATCAACAGTATAGGACATATTCAGAGTTATATCACATTTGCTCACTACTCTTTGGGAATGTACTTAAAGGGTGTCAACTTTGCAAGAGCTCAGAAATGTTGTCCTTGCCAAATCCAGATTTGCTGATGCAAACTGAAAAGGAGAGATAAGAATGTACCTGGCACTTATATTCAATATCCATAAAACAGTTAATGTCCAGGAGTTATCAATATTATGTAAAAATGAAAGAATAACCTATTGAATAGAATTCTAGTTATCTTATTAATTGAAAAAAATAAATTATTAAAAGAAACTTTTGTTATGCGCTATCCCAACAAAAAGAGGGATGATTCAGGTTTTTCATTGCAGCAAACTTGCAGGCAGGCAGGAGTGGAGTCCATGTCTAATTCTGATTTGCTTGTAGGTGCTGAACCTTTGCTCACGAAGCAGGTCCAACCTTCATCCTGTCCTTCAGCCGATCCACTGTGCTTATTAACATAATGCGAGTGTTTCAGGAAAGACAAATAGAACTGAACACCATTACCTAAATTGACAAAGATTCCACATTCAATCTATGTGTATGTTTCCTTCTAAACTTCCTTACATTGACCGTTATTTAAATAAAATAAAGTACTTCTCCGCTTCTTTTAAGTATAGGCCCCCTACACAGGCTCTTCCGAAACAGTGCCATCATGTGTTGAACCATGGATAATTCGCGATATTTTTTTAACATTACATTTATCATTTAATTCAATTCTAATAAGATGCCTCCCAGATCTTTTCTGCGCTGTTCTCATAACAAGGACATAAATCCTGGGGAAGAATAATGACCTCGATTACAACCGTAAAAACACCTATAAACAGTGATGCTCCATTTCGGCGAGGTATGTGGTACTACTTTTTAAAAATGGTAGTGTTTGTCCCCTTTCACTTTCCGTTCTATCGCAGCTGCTTCGCTCAGCTATTTTTTTAATGATAAAAAAAATAAACATTTTTTTATTATTAACAACTATTAATCAACGGTGCGAAATGACCAAAACTCGTGTCATATGCATTGTCTTTAATGCAGATATTGACGACAACAAAAGTGTAAGTACAAATCATAACGGTAACTGCATCTCACTCATGAAGAGATGTCAGGCGCTGTCTTCTTTTTCCATTTTTTCAAGGGTATCCTCGTTATTCGGAGTCATAGAGACCTTAGTCTATAATTTGAGATGCCTCGAATTTCTACATTTGTACGACGAAATTTAACACTGATTAGCGCTATAGCTGCATTCTTAAGCGTTTAACCAGCTAATCGTGCATCTTTGTTTTAAAACATGTAGCGCTATTTTTGCTTGTTTATTGGCTATGGCGTTCAAAGAGTTAGTACAGGAATGATGGTAGCAAACATTATGTCACCGTAAATTGGTAAACGGTTATATTTTGTACCCTTTTTGCATGCATCCGGAAAAGATTCTGCCTGGATAACTAGGTCTAAAAATACTGGCTTAGATAAGATGAACCACTGTTTACGTGCACCAACGAGGGAATTAAATTTATGAAATCACTATGGATTTGCTTTCTGATGAGTACATCGGAAAGGCTGAACAATAGGACGTATTTGGGTGGGTAACCTGGGGACCAGTAAAGCGCTTTCTTATTCATGCTTCTCCGAAAGGTTTAGCCGGCGTCTTCCCGCAGATGTAAATAACACCGGTCTAAGTCGGTTGGGCTGAGTCACTTACACCTCCTTACGTCATGCCCAGGCAGCAGAGAAACACGCTCGGCCGCGGCTCCCGTCACTGATCTCGGAGTGGTTTCGCGAGTCGATGCGCGTCTCGGCAGATGCCCCGCTAATTTAAAGGCGGACTTTTTTATTGCGTGACTGCATTTCCCCGCTTCTTACAATACGCTTCATAAATCCAACGTCTAACTTTCAGCATAATTTCAACAGCGCAGGAATTGTCTGTTTTACAAGAGACCCCATAGTCGGTGACATTACACTGCTCTGGAAAACATTAAGAGACTACTGTCTATATATGTTTTAAATCTGCATTTATAAATCCTGGTTTAATCCTGGTTCTGCTGGCAGAAGGCTACACTGCGAGACAGGATGCTTCCAGGCTCAAAGCTTCTAATACCACAGTAAACAAGAACAAGGTGAAGCAGGAGACACTGGCAATAACCAGATACCAGATAGGTAGAAGGCGGAAGCAACTTTCTAATGCCAGAGATGACCGTCAACGTATCCGGCAGTGTCTCATTAATCCGGGGATGACCTCAAGTGACCTTCAAAAGGAACAGGAAACATTAAGTGGCGTGAAGTGCACTGCTAGGACAATTCATAACAAGCTTCTAGAAGCAGGACTGAAGACCCATAAAGCACGGAAGAAGCCCTTGATTAATGAGAAGCAGGGAAGAAGTCAGGTTGGAGTTTGTAATATATATATATATATATGTATTTATTTATTTTACAGAGACGCATACCCATAAATTGACAAATAAGTGAAACTGAAAATTTTACTGTGGTCGCTTCATTTTTTCCAGATCAGTATATTGCATTCTCCACAATGGTCAAGGAGAGAACCTTATCGAGAACCTTGCGGCTTGCTAGACCCGTTTTGCCCATTCTGTGTGTCACAGCTGAAGTCTCTCTTATCCCTATTGATCTCAATTGGGAACAAAGAAAACTACATGTAAGGTTAGTGTGACTGAGTGATCAACTGCTGCTTTGCTCGGGTGGCACCCATCTGTAACACGTGACCTCTGTAGGGGGGGCAGCTTCAAACAATGTCCAGTCAATTATAATTTAATAAAATAAATCACACTTCCTTTTCACAAAAAAAAAATATTTAACAGGGGCATAAAACAAGATTAATGGTTGATTAAACTTATTCTTGGTCACAGCTGTAGATGTACACTTAGAGTTTAATTAAAGCCCAAAAACAGATTTAACCAGAAACCTGTAGTTCAGCATGATAAGTGTGCAGATGAGATATCAGGCTTCCTCCGTTTGTGGTCTGCAGATTCATATTCTGCTTCTCAGAAGCACAGTGATGGTTTTAAGAGGCTTGAATATTGAGTGTCTGATTTGGATGCAGCAACATTTCTGCTGAAAAAAAGTCATGCTTCTTCACTTTGTAATTCATGCATTGTTTGGTGAAGAATGAAGGTGTGACAGCTGTTTTTTTTTAGAAAATACGGACCTCCATGTGATCTTATCCCCAGTATTGTACATGGTGTATTAAACATTTTTTTCCTCTTCACTAGCTCATAAATGACTTCAGAAGTCTCCTGTATATGTGGACCAATCAAACTGATATGATATGAACTGATATGATTAGTGATTTTTTTTTCTTCCATTTTGTATAAATGCCGGTTGTATTTGTTCTTTTTGCCCTCCACTGCATGGTCGGATTTTGGTACTGTAGCCTTTGGATGCTCAGAAATGTGTTCTTGATTCAACAAAATGTGAAAAAGGTATAATGAAGTATACATGCAGGTCGGCTTCCGAATGGGATGTGTGCGTTTTGAGTGCCACAGCATGCTTCACGTTTTTGCGACATGCGTCGGCATTAATGACGCCACTTTGACAAGCTCGTTTGAAGTGCTCCGATTTTGTCGAGCGTCTGAGAAATCGAGTGTGGCACGGATGGCTGCCAAGGTTAATAGAGCAAACTGTCCATGTTCCTGGGGGATGCTGGGAAAGGACACGTCACATGTCTCGCGGTCTCCAGTCCTGCTGTGTATCTCACTCTATTAAGCAAACAGTCATGACGATTTTGAAGCTTTTATTTGGCAACAGACTCCCACCCTATAGTAGGCCTTAGAAGCAGATTTCCTTTTGTTTGTGCACGTCTGTGTGCGTGTGTGTGTGTGTGTGTGTGTGTGTGCGTGTGTCTCCTGGGGATGAATGACACCCAAGAATGACAAAGGAAAAAACTCTGGCACTGACCAGTGAGCACTGGGTGTGGGGTGGGGGGTGTTTGTGAGTCTGAGAATCAGTACACACTTGCCTCTATCAGTTACCTGCCAGTGACCGCGGGTGCAGGTGGTGCTGGGTGGAAAATCTGAATGACAGAAGGCTTTTGAATAAGGTGGTGATGCAAATGTTGGCTCGGGGAGCTCTCTCTTCCGGTCACAGGAGCAGGAGATGGGCGTGGCCTGAGTTTGCCAGAGGCCCCACTGCTGTTCATTAGCGGTTTGGTTTCATGCTTGTCAAAGCGGCTTCCAGCCTTAAATTAGAATCACCGCTCAATGCTTCGGTTCTTCCCATGTTTTGCAGACAAAGTCTTCCAGATGATCATAATTGCTCAGTTACATTGCTAATTGTGTTCAGGTTTGTCTGTAATAACCCTTCAGGTTTTGTTTTTATCAAATGAAACAAGCATGTTCACATACTATCGATACTGATTGCAGGTCTAGGTTGCTGATCATGGCATAGGTATCAGTTTAAAGATGTTGCAGTTTTGTTGAATCAGTTAGTGTGCAAAAAACTGCATTGGTTCCCAGTGTACTATTTAAGATCATTTAAGTCATATAGGTGGTACTGTAATAAGTGTTGTTCATGCCTGGTTTATTTCTGGATAAATTTAAATGTTGATTTTTTTTTCTGAATACGGATCATTTGTAGGGTGGGACTGTGGGTGGGGGGACAAACCTGCTTTGAGGGGGGGTCGGACGTGCACAGCGGTGCTCATGCCTGGCCAGGGGCTTAGGATTGTGCTGGGCTGGTTCTGCTGGTTTCCTTGCTCACTTGGCAGCAATATATGGCACAAACCGGCCATCTTAAGCTCGTGGAAGTCAGTGAACCCTCCCTTTTTGAAGCACGCAGGTATGATGAAATATTGGCAAGTGTCCGTCGGGTTTTGCCTGCCTGTGTAATGAGAGTGCAGAGTGGGGCTGGGAAGTCAGTTGGGGGGGGGTGGGTGTTAAATCTGATTCGCTGGGTTTGGCCAGATGGTATTGGTGCTCATCCTATCAGGGCCAAGCAGAGTTGGGGAGGGAGGGGTTGAGCCTCCTGCTTCCTTGTACAACGCTTTCACTGGGAAAACGGCTTTCCCAGCAAGGCGGGGAGAACATTCTGCTCAAAAGCCCCCTAATGGAGCCCAGCCAGCCAGGCGGCCTGGGGGGCGGAGCCCGGAGGTGACAGGCGTGGGAGGGGCACCTCCTAGAGATCGTGTCACTAGCTGGTTTTGATATGGAAAGCAGGACAGCAGTAACCATCCAGACTGATGGTTAGTCTGTCACTGGTGGAGTTCTTAATTGTAATCCTCTGGGCTGTTAGTCCAGATGCAGGTGGAGCCGTCTCTGCCAGCCGAGCGCTGCTTTGTCGGGGCACCTGTTACTGGCCCTTTGCATCTCTGCGGCGTCTCCACTGAGTCGGAGGCCGGTCTGTAGGGAGGCCGGTCTGTCAGGCATCCTCTAACACCGACACCTCTGAACACACACGCGGACAGAAAGCACAGAATCTCTGCCTTTTGCTTTCTGCCTTATTACCTTTTAATTAAGCATTTTAGCCCAGGAACGGTGGGAATTCTCACACACATCACCCCAGGAGTTAACACTGCATGCTGTAATGCCGGAAACAGAAGCTGAGGCTTTAAAGGGGAAATTCACTCATTTTCTATGTCATTTTTTGACTGTGGCCATGTTAGACAAGGCACACGTGCCCTTTTTCTAATGGAGTTTTATCCCAGCTTTCGGAATGACCAATTACAACCGAATACGAGTCAGAATACTGTACTAAGCATTAATTGTCATTAATTGCTCCATTCTCCTGATAATCGTGTGGATCTGACTTTTAATCATTGATCAGATTTGCATTCTGTGTATTCTGCCCTAATAATTATATCTGCCTTTTGTTTTTGTTCTTTTAACGTATTGGAGCTGTTTGATTATGAGCTATCAGGTGGGTTAGACAGATTACGGCGTAATTAAATGACTGAGGCATTTTAACATCCACACCATAAATATATTGGATGACTTTCATGACAGTGATTCGTTTTCGATCGCTCGCCCGCTGCTGTGCCTTTGGGAGCGCACACCTTGCTGTGAGATGGAGGATGGTCACGTCGCTGTCAGAGTATGTTTGCAAATGGCTGACCGGAGTCAAAGGGAAAAAGTACAGTACGCTGTTCCGATAAGAAAATGAGTGTGAAGTTCATCTGAGCTGTCACATCTAAGGAAAACGCGACAAGGGGGCAATAAGATGACGGTAGGAGAGATAAGACCTCGATATCACAGCGTAACCCCTGACTATGAATCGCCTATTTCACCATGTTTGTCTTTAAAACAGAAGTGCAGTGCTTTTAAATGAGAAATACTAATAGCAGACTATATTAAATGGGAGAGTTATGTAATCCAGCACACAATTATGACCAACACTGATTTACAGAACGCTATGTGAGGTTCAGCGGTCACGTGGGAGTCCGTTAGTGGGCGATCCGGGGCGGTGAATCGAGCTCATTGTTCTGTTGTTTGCGGACCCGCTATGTTGGCCGAAAATCCACACCAGAACAAAAGGCCTTGTTTCACCCCCTCAGTCGACATTTTTTTTCCTTCCTCCCGAGAACTTCGTTATTTTACCGGGACGCCGGGTGGTGCGGAAATCCACAGTGGGTTTAGCGGTCGATTGTACGGGGGGCTGAACCGTGACCAGTAACCGTTTGCACAAGTGGGCGCCGGCTGGTCTTATTCCCAGAGGGATGATGCTTTGTTCTCCCCAGGACGATCCCTTCTACCCCCGCAGAGAGGGTGCCGGGACACTGGAGCCCTTCATTACTGGGGGGTTTTCCCGTCATATCCGCGCACACTCCTGAGCCAGCCCTCCCGTTCCCCCAGCCCTCCCGCTCTCCCAGCTGGGTGTAGTTTCCGTTCCATGCTCAGCCCCTCATCAATGGCTGCTT
The DNA here is from genome assembly GCA_026781145.1 of Hippopotamyrus pictus. Classification (NCBI taxonomy): domain Eukaryota; kingdom Metazoa; phylum Chordata; class Actinopteri; order Osteoglossiformes; family Mormyridae; genus Hippopotamyrus; species Hippopotamyrus pictus. Next base: position 14,153,681 of record JAODLC010000038.1, on the reverse strand, counting down.
CTGGACACTTACATTTCTTTTGTTTAGCAGAGCCTTTTGTCCAAATTGACGTAAGGCAAATAGCCCCGAACATACAAGCTATCAAGGAGTTGACCTGGCATACATGCAGCCAGGCTGAGCTTAGAATGAATCCCCAGGTACAAGAGTAAGCAGGATTGGAGCAGGAGCTGCACGATGACTTGTAACAAAGCAAGAACCTGACTGCCAGCAGAAAGTACAACATTAAGAACATTCAGAGAACATGATATCAGCCTAGTAGCGGTGTTCCTGGGACAGGCGGGTTTTGAGGCGCTTCTTGAAGGTGGAGAGAGAATCTCATAACCGGATGTGGTTCATCTGGAACTTCTGACGCAGAGCCGGAGAGCCGTGCGTCAGGATGGTCCGCGCTGGTCCATTTGAGCTTGTCGCATGAAAACGTATCCGTTGCAATAGCTGACGCAGACGGGCTATGCAACCCGATGCGTGCAGTGAGAGACGAGACACGACGTTTCCCAGTGATGCAGACAATCAGCAGGATGAGCCGTTTTCCTTTTCGGGCTCCGGGTTACTGGAGAACTTCTGCCTTTTCTTCTGGCCGGTCGGGGCTGGTGAGGGTTAGCACTGGATGATTGTGCGCGTCGATGCTTCCGCTGGTGGACATAGCATCATGGTTACTGGGGAAGGCCCACGCTGCGTTGTCTGTGTGTTTATGTGTGTGTGTGTGTGTGTGGGGGGGGGGGGATTCAGCCCTCCTAGTTCGTGAAAGATGAAGGATCACTGCGATAAACGCTTTGACCTTGGGGCTCTGCCAAGGCCGGCGCCAGCCTGCCTCCATCACGGTATCCGCTTTAGAGTCGGAGTGCGGTGTTGGGTCCTTCTTGGCCACCTGGGTCCCCTCCATGTCACCCTGCCCTTCACGCAGCTTGAAAAGATGCCCCCCCCCCATCCCCACACACATACACAATCTTATTTTCACTCATCATTTCACACGATTTCCTTTCATCCTTTATACTAATCATTTCTAGGCATTTTCCACAAGGCTTGGTTTTAAGAAAGGATTACACTGTGCTGACCCAGAAAATATCTGGATTATTTTATGATTATTATTATTTATTGTTAGGGAGACTGCGCATGGTTATCGATTGACCTCTTTGCCTCATGCAGTTTCGATCCCGTACCTCCTGCCCGAGTCAGTCCATTGTTCGACCTCTTAGTCGGTCCCAGGGTTTCGGGGGTGGGGGAAGCTGCACTTTGAATCAAATCCGTAATCAATTCCTCACGGAGGTGCTGCGTGGCAGCCGACCCCGGTGGCAGACCGCCCTGACGGAAGCGGGTAATTCGATTAGCTCTGACCTTCCCTGGGCAGGCTGTGCGGCCAGGTCAGCGAGCGCCTCATTACGGCGATTCGCCGGCGGCTGGCTGGGGCGTGACCGGGGAAACGGCTCTGCTAGATAGCTGCGGATACTTCCCGCTCCATGTTCCCGAAATAGATCTGACCTCTTCCAAGCCGCTCGGACACTCAAGATGGGCCTTCTTATGAGTTTTTAATTTGCATCCTCAACAGAAATTCAGTCGTCAAAATGTATGTGTGCATGGGAGCGATTTCCATCAGCGTTCAGCTTTTTACTTCTTATCTGACCCTTTGTGTCTCAGACAAAGCAGATTGTCATTCTTTACACTGTGGTCAGAGCCCATTATCACTCCCTTGGGCTTCTTCTACAACATATCTGTAAACCACAGCAGGGCCACGCATGATTAAATGGCCGTGCGCTGCAGTCACCTTGCCGACCCCTGAAGGTTGTCGTACAAGAAATTACGGTTATGTTTGCTATCCGTGTTTCTTTATGAATTTCAAGCAGGCAGAATGTTGGGCAGCCCGTCAGTCGCCCTCCGGAATTTGCCTGCCTGTGTTTTCTCAGCGTGTCTTGGTGTACGCTGCCAAAGATGCATTTTGTTTTATCCTTATTATACAGCTTTACAGAATCTCAGTGCTACATTCTGTGAGAAACGACGCCCCCGCGATGAGTGTTGGTCATGTTTATCTCCCAGGCTATTGAGCCGTGGGTGAGAATGTTGTCGCGTCCCCTCAGTCATTAGCTGATGCTTTGACAACACAGGATATCTTAGTCTGTGTCCTCTGATGGGTGCTGGGCTGGGAGGAGGGGGGGTGTGGTGTGGCTCAGTGGGTTAGACCATTCGGTCTGTGATCAGAAGGTTACTGGTTCAAATCCCATACTCAGCAGAAAAGTTCCATCTCCACTGGGCCCTTGACTCCCCATAAAAAAAATGCTCTGAGGGGCACCAGATGAATGGCTGACTCTGTAGTTGGACCCCAAGCTTCACTTTCACCCAGTCTACATCTTAATGGAGAGCAGGATGCATTTGTGCAAATGTCAAATACACCTGCATTTCATTTTAGGATGTGTGAGAGAGGTGTGTTTAGGGTGTACTCACGCTAGGTGATCGGTGCGATGAACGAGCATGTTTGACCCCCAAAGTACAGTTCGTTTGACTAGTGTGATCGCTCCTAACTGTGCCTGAAGACCTGTTTAGAGAGGTAGGCCCGAGCATTGTTAGTTGGAGTCGGGCACAGTACGCCTCCAGGGTGACTGCTAACCAAGAGCAGGAGAGCAAAATGGGGTAGACAAAAAGAATTTCTCCACGGGGATCAATAAAATATCATAATTTCATTTCAGATAAGCTGCAGAATTAGGACATTAATCCTGAATTCCATTGTGCTGGGCTATAAAGCTATAAGTCGCACAGTGCTGTCAGAAGTACGCCATGTGTAAACAGGGGCTGGACCACCAGGGCACTGACCCCATCTGAAAGCTGATTGGCTCCCAGAGTGTTCCCTTCTCTGTCACTCACCAATTCAAAACACATCATTGGCTAATGATAAGATTGGCACCTCTGGATGATTTATGGCCCCTCTTCTGCCCCGCCACCTTAAAAAAAATCCTATAATCACCCCCGCCTGGGATCATCAAGTGAATGCAGCTCCGTTTGGCTTTGCTGAAGGCCCCTTTTTAGGTCAGATCCCCCAGCCAAAGTGGGTGGGGTCCTCAGTCCTCATCAGTGGACATGCTTGTACACGCGTGTTCCTCTCACATCCGTGTGGGCTGAGGTTAAAGAGTGTCACTCTGGGTGCCTCGGCCCGTGACCTTTAACCCCTGTGATCGGGTCGACTCAGGCTGGCCTTCTGTCATTATGCTCCTGCACCCCCATCAGGCAGTGCCTTCATCTCCATTTAATTAGGAACATCTAGTCCGCTTAGACCCCGGACCCCATGCTTCACTCTCATAAATTGCCATTGATCTTGTGTCCCCCCCCCACCCCCACCATCCTCAACGGCAATCGATTGATTTTTTTTTTTCTCCTAGTGTTCCATTGCATATCTTTCCCAGGTCCCACTTTCGTCTCTGTGTTTGGACTCATACCTGTTGCACGTTTCGTGTGGTCTCCATTTGAATTTTTTCGGCGGTTCGTTTTGTCCTGCGGAGTCCCGACAATCTTCAGGCATAGGATTTTAACATTAATGTTTCCGCTTTTAAAGGCCCGTGTCTCTAACCTGCAAGCGGCGACGGCAGACTTTGTAGCTGATCCCGTAAATGAGCCACAGTGCTCTCGTGATTGTCCTCATTGCTAATCAGCATTTATATGCGCCGATAATAAAGACTAACTTAGAGCCAGCGGACAGCTGTGGTTTTAACTACCTCCAGGCTTTCTGAATCACGACGGAAGGTCACTGTCTCCCTTGGCAACCGCGGCCCCCAGCCTGACTGCGTCATCAGCCACCGCGGCGTCGCTAACAGGCCGCGCGATCGCCCGCTGTCTGATCTGCTCTGTGCCGGACCCGCGGATGAGCAGGGCCGGAGGGCACCAACCCCCCCACATGCTCCCGTCTGCTGTGGGGGCTCCCAAGGACGTGACTGACAGCTCCCGTGGAGAGAGGAAAAAGGGGTGGGGGCGGGATTTGAGTCGGGGGTGGGAGCGGAGCAGGATGGAAAATCAACAATTGTGCCCTGATTAAAGTTTAACGATGTGCCGCTGATTAATAAGCCAGGGAACAGCTGGCGTGGAACCTTTTCGAAGCTGTCGATTCGTCACTAACCGCCCAGCCAACCGAGACCAAACAAGAATTAATGTCCATCTTATACTAACAGATGCATTATTTTGGAGTAATGTATTAATAACAATTATAAAAAAGAGATTGCCATCGTTCTTCTGTGACTTCTCTTGTTTGTGGATGTCGGTCCTTTGCGCGCCTGGTTTTCTCTTCTTGTTGCCCTCCTGAATTTGTCCGCGCCCCCCCGAGGACCCTCCCTCTGCTCCTTGCACTGTGTCCCATGCTTACAGTTCTTTTGGCCGCAAACGAGCGCATCTGCCCCCAGCAGAGCTGCGGCTCTGTGTTGATTAGTGCTGTCTGAAAGGGGCGGAGCCTGCATGCACAGCAGACAGTGCTCCTTGATGGGCTATAGATCGTTTTAAAAATACAGGTTTGCAGGAAAGGTGCAGGACTCACACTGATAGGATGAGAGCATGGTAAACAAAACATTTCAAGTCATGTTCTTAAGAGAACCTAGACTGGGCAAATAATATGACAAGTTGTGTATGCTGTCCTCAATGTGAACAGAAAGGCCTTTTCTGAGAGGCCACCCTGCCTTCTTTGGTGAATAAGAACATTTATCTTGGAACTTGATGACCTGACGGTTGATATGAAGACCTCCAGCAGTGGGCGCTGGTGAGAGACCGTGGGCCCCAAGGAGGGGGTTGGAGGGGGGCCTGGCTTCCTCACCAGCCATGTCGGTCATTTATAGGTTTTATATGTCTGTATCAGCCTCTGGCGCCATACTAATGAAAGTTCGTAGAAAAACACCGTCGCTCTGCCCCTCCATGTAAGTCGAGTCTCGTCGTCTTGGTGTTATTGTTAAACCATCCATATATAGGTACGCAGTGGCATGAAACAGCATCACCCCAGTGCCATGGTGTGACATACAGCAGCAGCGATGGGGAGGGTTTTCACAGGACTTAAAGCAGATATACACCAGACAGTATAGCGACAGGGGGAGAGAGAGGGAGAGAGAGAGATAGGAAAAGGATATATAAGGAATTTTAAAATGGAATAAAGTGTTTTCTTGCCATTAAATGCAAGCTCCTATTTAAATAGGATTCTGTGTTAATTTGACAAAAAGCTGTATGAATGTCCTCTGGTGGGCGGAGGTGTGTCACCATGCAGCCGTGTACGCTGCTGTCCTCGTGCGGTTCAGACGGGCAGCCAGCTGGTCGGTGGACCTGGACCAGCTCAGTGATGTGCATCCGCTTTCCTGGCTAATCAGATGGGCACAGCGGGTAGTAGTTTTTTATATTTATTCACAGACACGTTAAGAAACACGAGGTGCAACAAACTTCGGGAGCGACCCAGGCCAAAATAACAAACAACGAACATGACTTCCCACAATGCCCCCGTCGCCCTCTGAAGGTGGGGCGCGTAGCCTTCTGTAACACTCTCTCTCTCTTCAATCGTATTCTCTCTCCGCAGGTCACATGATGCCGCGCCGGAGGAGCAGGCCGCTGTGGAAAGAAACAAGACCCATCCCACCCCGCACCCAGATGGAGGGATTCCATTCACTTTCCACACCCAGATGGAGGGATTCCGTTCACTTTCCACACCCAGATGGAGGGATTCCGTTCACTTTCCACCCATCCCTGAATTCATGAACCTGCTCGTCTGCTGGTCCCACTGGGACCCTGGTATCTGAACAGCACCCCTGTGCCCCATCACGATGGCACAGGCCATGTACCGCTGGAGTAGAGGAGTTACGCCCTTCTAGAGGCTCTTTGCGGGGTGGATGCGTGTCCAATAAAATTGATTTAGGGAAAACAAACAGCACAGAGGAAGGCCGCACAAATAAATAAGAGCAGGGAGACTCACAGGCCCGTTGTCTATAATAAGATTTGCTGCCATTGAGCGCTGGCATAGAATGGATCTTCAGTGATCATCAGATGGAAGGTAAGTGGTTCATCTGGAGTTTTGCCAGCTTAGTCAGCCGCGTCCTGAGACCGGAGCACGATGTAGGTGGGGGCGGGTGGCGCGCGGCAATGCAGCTTATAATTACGGGGGGACGCCCCCCCCACCCCACCCCCACACCACGTAATGAGGAAGTGGAAAAAAAGCACGCAAACGGGGGAGGGGGGGAGCTTACAATGAATCACTAGCAGTTACCCTGTGAGTCTCTGTGCTGGTGAAGCCCAGATTTTGCAATGCATTCTGGGAGGGCTGACTCACGGAATGAAGAGCAGTTGGCTTTTGTTGAAATAGATTTGCAATTACGCCTTTGTGGAAGCGTCTCGGCTTATTTCTTCTCAGCGACGCGGGCGGGTGCTTCTAGAAATTTCTAGAACATATTTAGTTGACTCCTGCACCCTGGTTTGTTTTGATAGAGCCGCTCGTTTCTTGTCAGCACACTTAGGTGTCCTGTCTGGACGGAGGCGATTCTGCATTCAGCGCCTTTTGCGACAGGCTGCCCTGGTCTCGAATTGTCACATTTCTCTCCCTGCTCTCTTTGTCCCGCTCGCTGCACAATGGCGCTTCTGAGCATTGGCATTCACGGTGGTCCTCTCAGAATCCCCCTCGTCTTGTTAACCCAGAGCCGGCCTCACAATCCACAGTCTGCCGTAGCGCCTTTCCGTGCCTCTGCGGTCCGTGAAAAGCTTCTCTGTCCTTTCCAGCCCTGCCCTCTGGATTAACGACGTGTGACAAAGAGGACAACGGACTCAGTGGGTCTCCCAGCTTTGCAAAATGCTGATGGCGGTTCTGTTAGGCTCCTTTGGATAGGACAGGACTTACTGATCCCTCAATGGGGAAATTCTCTTTTACCTTTGTAGAAAGTTCACGTCATCAGCCCAGCTCAGATCCATAACTGAATCTCCTGAGGTATGACTTCATGGATTAGTTAGGGAGCGCTGTGCCTGTGATGGGAAGGTTGCCGTTTCAAATCCCAGGCTCTGCAGAGTGATTTCACCATTGGGCCCTTGAGTAAGGCCCTTAGCCCTCAATCCTGTGTTCCTAAAGGAACGGATGTCGCTTTGGACAAATGTGTCTGCTAAATAAATAAAATGTAATCTAATGACCAGGGTGGTCCAGATCTTCCTCAGGTAGGCTGTGGTCAGTCGCTCTGTGAGATGAGATTCAGGGATGTCTGAACAGCCTTGCTCACGCCAGCTGAGAAAAAAATCACTGAGGGATTCAATAGCACTGCCACAGTGAGTCCTGCTCGTTTAAAATATGAGCTCTTTAATGGAAATGGTGAAAACAGGGTGGTTTTCCTGCTTAGTCGCTGATAGACAGCACCATCATATGACTGTCAGGCTGTGAACAGCCATCCTGGACCACTTATGTGGGACGACCAAGAGCGGCTAGACCTGTGCTAAGTATAGCCTTAAACAGCCTTGGGGGCCTTGGGTAGCCTGCCGCACTCACGGTCACACGGTGAGTGAACTGGAGTGGAAAGGCCTGGAGTCGCCCTCTGTTTGATTTTTAAACCGACGACAGAGGGGAACGGCCAGGACACAGACTGAACAGTAAAACCAAAGAATCATCCTGACTTGTTTGTACATTCATGAAAAATTGAACTGTAAACACGGGGAGTTAGTGGAGAGCGTGATCGACATGTGTGTGTGCGTGCATGTGTGTATGTGTGTGTGTGTGTGTGTGTGTGTGTGTGTGTGTGTGTGTGTGTGTGTGTGTGTGTGTGTGTGTGTGTGTGTGCGTGTTCCAAAATTGAGCTCATTGCAGAGAATGCATCTACAGTATTTAGAAACCTCATGTCTGCTTATGGTGGCATCGAGTGACAAAGATTCACATGATAAGGATCATATGATTTTAAATAGTGTTCAGATATCTGTAATAATATAGTTATTGCTATTTGCTAATGGAGCTGTTTGTAACCTTTTAATGTAGTTATTGACTAGGTATGTAAACTAGTTAGTTAGTTAGGTCAGCTTGTCTGTGTCATTAATGAGACCTGTGTAAAATCTCCTCTATCTTCTCCATGTTCCTTCTTTCATGTTTGTATGTTTAGTTCCACTTCATGAATGGCATACTGTGTTGTATGATTTTCCCCCTTAACATGTAGTTTGAAAGATTGTGTGTACTGGGGGGCTAAGACACACGCATGTACTTCCCCATGCAGAATGGCTGCAGTCAGAGCGTGTGCATGACTCTTCTACCACGCAGAAGTGAATTGCAGTCAATATCTTCAGTGTCTGAAGTTAGGGGGGGGGGGGGGGTAAAGGCTCATTATTGTGTTTGTGGGGTGGGGGGGTTAAAATGGAAACTTCAAAGTAAAAATACTGTAACTCGGTCCTCATCCCTGAGGTGTGTCGGCTGAGATGAAAGCGAGGGAGGGAGAATTCCGAGCACCTGGGAATGTTCTGATCCTCAGGTCCCTCCCCAGGATAGGTGACATCACCCCGTGTCGACTTTCTGGGAGTGAATCCTCGTGCCTGACCCGCCTGACTCAGTACACCCACGCAGAAGACGGTGGTGTAGCGTTTCGGAAATGCTAAAGCAGGATCCGGCGTCAGCGCGCCTGTGCTCAGGGGCCCTGTGTTTCATTACAGCATATATCACAAGCCCCCAGTCGTCACATGATGTGTGTTTGAGTAATTCCTGCTGTCGTCACAAGCTGACCCCGAACAGGCTCCAGAGACGTGAGCACTTATGGCCTGCAGCGGAATCTCACTGGCTTTCGGGCCAACCAAATACAGCCTCTCTGTGTCTGTCTGTCCGCACGGTCCTTCATCTGAGGCTGGTAAATGCTGAACAGAGCAGCCTGGCTGTGGTTTGAAGGGAACGGAGCCCCTGGCAGTTGGAGTGTGTTTTCCTCGCTGCCTGTGCTCTGGTATACAGTCGCAATCAGGGAAGCTGTGTGTGTCTGTGCAGGACAGGACTCGCTGCACTCGATCAGAAGGTCGCCGATTCGAATCGTTTGGGCGGCAGAGCGTTTTCCCCGTTTCAGCAAGGCCCTCTTAACCCGCAGTCGGTATGTCACTTTGGATAAAAGCATCTGTGAAATAAATGAATGTAAATGGAATCAGGATTCACGTGGAATAAAGGAAAGGTCATCTTTACAATCACTTTCCATGCGGCGTCAATGTCTTCGCCATTTTCATCCCTTAGATTTATTTTAAAGGGTTTTGCTGATGTCTTAGTGCGTGATTGAGATGGTTTGGTTTGGGGATGGGGGTGTCTTTGGGATGGGGGTGTCTGTCCCCTCTGCTTGGGTTCTTGCCAACCTCCTTCTAAAAGCCCCCACTTTCACTGTCCCCTTCATCTCGAAGGCTGTTTTGTTTTCGCGCGTCTCTTTCACCATCGGGGCTGATTTGCAGTGTGGAATAGAGACCCCCCCCCTCCCCACCTCCGCTCTGATTCCCCGCCAGATATATGCACGCGCCCACCAGCATCCCAGCCCATCAAGGCGACGTTGCCAGGCGGCCGATCGCTCAACTACCCAAGGGCTCCGCGAATCGTTTACCGCGTTTAATGTCTGGACGGCGGCGGTAACCGCGCGCGGGACGCAAGCCGGGCAGGAGGGCTGTGGGTGAACCTGGTTGGAGTTTGGTGAACCCAGTGTTTCAGTTTAAGTAGAATTTTGTAATTAAAGGTTTTTAACATGCATACTGTCAAATCTTGCTGAAACTTATTTTAAGGTTTAGATTCAGATAACATTTTTTCGCAGTTTTTCTCATTGCATAATCTTTATAAATCCCTAGCAACGTAAAAAAAAATCTCCAGTGGAGGCGGTTGGTAGCTATAAATCCTACATCCTGCCCACACTTATGCATAATGTTATGTATTCAAGAAACCATTTAAAGTGCAGGGGGCCCTGAATCTCCCAGGACGTCCTGGGGGTGGGGCGGTGTGCAGGGGGGAGATTGTACACCCAGCTGCGGCAAGAGGAGCCAGGGGGCGTAGGAGGTCACACATTTGCGGGGGTATGTGCCGCACCTTACAGAAACCACTCGCGGTGGATTGAAATCCTTCAGGCTGGACGGGGGCGGGGCTCTGGAGCGCCTTTAGAGGCGTACAGGGACACATTGGAGGCACACACCCCCCCCCCCCCCAGCATCGGCCCCTGGGGAGGGGGGGGGCCGTTCGGCGGCCTTGCTTGAGGCCAAGACCACATCCTCCTTGTCTCAGGGTGGCCCACGTCGGGTTCTTTGCCCTGCCTGATTCTCAATGTGAGCATCTGTCCCTGAACCACTGACAGGAGCTGCATCAGTGACGCATGCAGGTTTGGGCCAGACGTGCCAGTGCGTTGCCAGTGCGTTGACTGTGTCGGCCCTGGCAGAGGACCGGACGTCCTGCTGCAGTCTCCTCCCCCTCTGACCTTTCCATCCTCCCGTCTCAGAGGGAGAATCTATTTACAAACTTTTACATGAAAAGTGATGTCACTCTGCACACCCCACTGGTCCGGTGAGTCCTTTCTGTTTCTGTCCCTCCTCCTACAGATCTACTCCCATTTTCCATTCCTCCCTTTCTCTTTCTCACAGCCCAGCAGTGACTAATATGCAAAGCATCTCGTCCAGCATTCGTCTGGATTTCGAAAGTCACAATCCGCACCACTCCAGTTAAGAATCGCAAGCTCTGCCGTCCAAGCCCGGGCGATAACCTTATGTTATAAAAGGCTGTTATCGGACTGACAGAGTGCTGTGCTTTTTATAAGCTCTTAAGGTCCTTAGACACTAATCATCTCCCCACACACCTGCACGGGACATTTTCTCAACCCGTCTTGCACAACACCCCTTAACTGGAAGACTCAGCTTACCTGATGCAGCACTCCTACGCAGAAAATGCCTCATGGCTCACCTTACACAACTCACCTGTGCTGCAAATCCTCGCATGGCCTTTGGCATCACACCTACATGGAGAGACCTACCTTTCATTCTTGCATCATTCGTACTGTGCCAGTATCCCATGGAGTGTCAGCCTAGACAGGGTGTACTAATCACCTGCCGATTGCATGAACCGGACAGTCCTGTCATAGGGGCCGACAAGTTTGTGCTCGTTGATTCTTTATGGAACAAAGGTAATTCTGTCAGTTAGGTGAGCCATTTGACGAGTGGTTTTGAACAGTTCAGAGCATCATAGGAAACTGTCAGAAAAATTTTCTGTGGAAGAATTACATATTTTGTCTCAATGCCAAATATGTTATTTTTTTCTGTTGATGAAAATCTTTTCATTTTGTGTTCTGCATATACATGTGAGAAGGTAAAACAGCTGAAATGACGAGGGAGAGATAATGGTATTTCCATCAAGCATGATAAGTTGTCCCGGTGTTCGTAGAACATCAAAGACACCTCGATGGAAGTCTCTCCCTCTCTCGCGCTGATGGTGTGGAGATTTATAGCTCGAGGTATTCACCAGAGGACTGTACGTGTCAACATGTTCCTCTGCCTGACACCGAGCTTGTGTCCTTTCTCGCTGACATGGAGCCTGGTACCTTCTGCAGGGACTTTGGGGCAACATCCCTTCACACTGAGCTTCGCTCGTCATGACGCTGGAATGGAAGAGTCCGTGACCCAGTTTGGTTCTCAGGGAGCAGAGTTCGGTCTTTCTTCACACTATGATTCTGAGACCAAGGCCAGTGTTCTTTGCTTATTGGGATTAAACCTTCTCCTTTCCATGGGCTCAACAGGCCCATAAATAAATCGCGTGGTTTCCCTCCTTATTTCCTGCGTCGCCGTGATCCGAATGTATCATGATTCTAAGACACAATAACGCTCAATAGCGCTTTTAATCAAGAGGAGCCCCGAACCCCACTGTCATTATCTATCTATCTATCTATCTATCTATCTATCTATCTATCTATCTATCTATCTATCTATCTATCTGTCTATCTGTCTATCTGTCTGTCTATCTGTCTGTCTGTCACCAGAAAAAAAGGGAAAAAGAAACCCAGCCTGTGCAGTGAGATCACACACGAGGTGCTCGTGCAGAGGCACACACAAGGCTGCGAGGGCCGTGTGGTTTCTCGCTCTTCTGCGGTTCCATTCTGGGTTCACACGCTCAGGGAAAGACAGCAGAACCTTCCATTTTGATCTCCTCTCCCCTCAGAATGGTGTCGCTCTTCGCTGTGTTACTTTCCCTTCCCCCGTGCGGGCGGCTGCCAGATCTTGCTTTCATTCAGTGAGGCTGATGTACAGGAGCAGCTCCGGGCTGCTGTTATGCTGTGGTCCCGATCTGCTCCTCTCTACTGTCAGTTCAGGCACACGGGGAGCCCCCCCCCCCCCAGTCCAAAGGCTTTGCGCATCCTGGGCCCGGCATGTCCAAGGCGTTTTCACACCACTCAAGCAGCAAGCGAGTCCCGGGGGCGTTTCTGATGGGGGAACATGGGCGTCTGTGTTTTTCCTGATGTGTGATTCGAGGCCCTGGGGAAGCAGTGCTGTCTTAGGTTCTGTGAAGGCAGCTCCGCGTCAGCATGCATGACGTCAGTCATGTGACGGCTGGATACTCGCCGCTGCCTGTGGGATGTGGCTTGCGGTTCAGTGCCTTAAGACCCTGTGTCTAACTTTGGAAGGTCACCCTGGGGTCAGCAGATTGATGCTGCTGTTGGGCCTTTCAGCAAGGTCCTTAAGCTGACCCCCCCGCTATAACCCCCAAGCTTAGCCTCACCTGTATGTGTCTCTGTACTTCTCACGGACAGAAGATGGGGTAGGCAAAAAGAGAATTTCTCCAGGGGGGTTAATAAAGTATCACTATTCTATTTTTTCATGCTGTTATAATATTTTTGCTGTGTTTGTGGCAAGACTCTTGTGCTTTTTTTGTGTTAATTCAGTAGTGTAGATCCACTACTACCCCCCCCCCCCTCCTTAGAGGTTCAGCCCCCCAGATATCTGATTGGGACAGGTGACACTGGCATTGGCACAGAGGTGAAGCCTCTACAGATTCTTTGTGATGCCTGAAATCTGCGGGAACTTTGAGTTGAGGCTCTTGTGTGTGTGTGTGTGTGTGTGTGTGTGTGTGCGTGCGCTTGCGCGCTTGTGCATGTGGGCGAGTGGGGAGAGGAGCTCGATGCTCGTTAAGGCCTCTGTGTTAATTGGCTCGTTCGTCCTGCCTTGATCCCTCTGCCTGTGGTAAGCGCTCCACAGCTGTGGATCAGAGGGCACGCTGCTATTACCCGCTGGCTGCCAGGCGGAGGGTGAAGGACACACTGCCACCCCGCTCCCAGATTCCCGCGCGTGTGAGTATTTCCGCAGGATTTGCAATCGCCATGGAGACAAAACCATAATCTTTTTTCTGTAGTGTGGTCATGAGTATGGTTGTGAGGCCTTGTTTACTGTTACGTGGTTGTTTCTTCTATAGCGTGGTCCTGTCTGCTGTCCTGTGGTCCTGTCTGCTGTCCTGTGGTTCTGTCTGCTGTCCTGTGGTCCTGTCTGCTGTCCTGTGGTCCTGTCTGCTGTCCTGTGGTCTTGTCTGCTGTCCTGTGGTCCTGTCTGCTGTCCTGTGGTCCTGTCTGCTCTCGTGTGGTCCTGTCTGCTGTCCTGTGGTCGTGTCTGCTGTCTTGTGGTCCTGTCTGCTCTCATGTGGTCCTGTCTGCTGTCCTGTGGTCCTTTCTGCTCTCGTGTGGTCCTGTCTGCTGTCCTGTGGTCCTGTCTGCTGTTGTACGGTTGCGTTTTCTGTACTATGGCATGCTGTAGCAGTATAGTAATCTAGCTGATACCCTGACCGGCGTCCTGCAGTTATACTGACACCCACGCTGGTGCTCGGTCTCAGCTCAGGGCAGCTGTTCCATTTAAATGTCCTTGGCCCTCCGGAAGCAGAGCTGGTTATCGATCTGTCCGGGAATTACCCCGCATGGCCGAGCCATGTCCGCGGACCTTCAGCCGCCAGCCAGAGGAAGCGGGGGCCACTGCCATCCCGCCAGCTGTGTGTGTCTGCGGGACCCCCCCCACGCACGTGTGTGTGTGTGTGTGTGTGTGTGTGTGTGTGTGTGTGTGTGCTGCGCACACTTCA
>JAODLC010000038.1:14070360-14085546 GCA_026781145.1 Hippopotamyrus pictus | reverse complement strand
CACACCCCACGCCCCCCCCCCCCCTCCCTCTCTCTCTCTCTCTCTCTCTCTCTCTCTTTCTCTGAAACCCCCCTACATGCCTCCCAGGCCTGTTTTGTTTTCCTCTAGCCCCCGCTGTCTTCCGGATCCTCGCTACAAGGTCACGGGATGAGCAGCAGCCTTTGTGCCGCGTGCGTGCGAGCGAGCGCGTGCCGTCCGGCTGTTCCCCCCGCAAGGCTTGTTTTGACGTGTCAGGCTAATTGCTAGTTTTCCGTTCCTTTCCGCGAGGCTCGATGCAGAGTTGGCTGTTTCAGTGATGAACGCGAAAAAAGCCCCGACCCGCAGAACACGGCCAGCGAGACGCGGATCCACACAGCGAGACACCCTCCCTGAAACGGAAAGCACCCTTTTCAGCCTGCGGCCACCACGTGTCACGTTTAGGACGCGCGGTATTTCAGTTGCCGTCTCAGGGAACTGCCAGCACCCGCTCTCTCTCCGCTCGCTCGGCCCATGTCCCCAACCGCAGCATTTTACTGCCATGCACCGAAATATGTCATGGCCGCCGTGGGCTAGCGGGGAGACAGCCGTTGCGAGTGCCGCGCGCGTTGTTTACGCGTGGGCGTGTTTTGACGGGTTTCGTTCTTCTCTGGGGGTTGGCTCTGCAGGACAAATGCAGCTTCATCCGCCTTATGAAATAAATAATGGCCTCAGTGTGTGATTTCTTATCGCTTTCTCCCTCGGGTTAGAAACTGTAAATCACATAAAAACCAGGGTCAATGGAAGGTCCCTAAAAATAAGTATGAGCCTCATTTCTGTGCATGTGTGGACTTTAATGTGCCTCTTACTGTTCCTGCGTAGAGCTCTGTCTAGGACGGGGGCATGCCCCTGCTGTGACACCAGTCGACGAAACACGGCTCGCAGCAGCAATGCGCGACAGTGTTCAGACCTCGGCGCTGAGCCGGGCTCCTCTCTGCCTCACTTTCATTTCAGTTTTTGTTGTACCTTCAGTGTCAAAGCGAACCGCAAAGTACGTGCGGACGAGACTTTGCCGTCAGCCCCCCCGGCTCCTTACACGGGGCCTTTCCTCTAACGCCACGGGAGGTGCTGGTTAGGGAGGGTCGGATTTCCCAAATCACCTGCGCCCTTGCGATGCCCAAGCCATGCCTGGGAAGTCTCCAGCCCCCATCACCAAACTCTGGTAACCAGTGTCTCTCCCAGCTACCCCGTGAAATATGATCTGCGGGGGGAGGAATGATCTTGGTACGAACCCAATCTAACGTCATCGGGGCTCCTCCACGCAGATCTGCAGCTCGATAAATGCTAGAACAAGTCGATCCAGCTGTGGAATTGCTCCTCAGAGATCAGGCTGGTGCCGGCGCGGGGGGGATGGGGGTGCACATTAGCCAGAGTGAAGAATGGTACTAAAGTGCCGCCCAGCTTTAATCCCAGTCATTTGCTTGTCAGTATTTACATTAATCTACCGCCTTTAATGCCTCGTCGTGTCTGTCAGTCCCTCCCGTGCTTGAGGTCCTGTCCACACAGCCGCAGTGTCTTCCATCACGCTCTGGGGATGTGGGGGAGGGGTCAGAGAAGCACCCGGTTCGGTGATCAGTGCTGACGGCGAAACTTACTCACGAAAGATCCCTCTGGTGGCGGCGGAAAGGTCACGACGCAGCCTGACATTTCCCCACATTAGGGGAGTCTTTGAAATGACTTTTTAAAGCGTACAAGCCCTTCATTTCCTGCTTCTGATTAGGCCTGATTTGATAGATACGAGTCTGTTTCGCATGAATCACAGGTCCTGCTTAATTGCCCAGTTTCCGCCGTACGTTAATCACTCTTAGGGGGGGGCGTGACCGGCTCCCCGAGAGCCAGCAGCCCGTTCGCTTCCGGGGAATCGGCCGAGGTATGAAAAGCCACGCCGGACGGCATCTCAGCGGCCGCCCTGACATTTATGCGGTTAAACACCAATATTTACCACGCCACGTCCGCTGGCCCAGCAGGCCCGGGAAGCTGGCGATTACCAGGTCGAGTGTCATGCGGCAGCTGCGTCTGCAGTGCCAGCGACGCATCGTGTTTATAGAGAGGGCGGCGGGTCCCGCTGGCGTGTTGGGACTCCAGGCTTTGGCGTGACCTTTATCGCAAATGTCAGCAGCGGGCGTTTATTTATGTAAAGCAGGCTCTAAACGGGGAGCGAGGGGGTGATCTGCGTCTGGGACAGTCCCGATCCCCCAGCATGCTAGCACTACGACTACCTCAGCAGCACGCTGCTGCACTGTGGCGCTCGGGATGATCTGAGCGCGAGTTTGGGTCTGCCTTCGTGTTTGGGCGGCCGTCACGCCAGGGAGGAGGCGGCCTGACATCCGCAGTGCCGATCGGGGGTCCGTCACGCTCTCAGTGGGCGCCGCTCAGCCAAGTCGCACTGAACTTCCTTTTCTAGCTGTACAAACTAGGTGACACGCAAGTGACGCCCGTCAGATGCAAGTCCCCACCTTCCAGCCCCCAGCACTCTTGTTGATGTCACCGTATGCGGCTGCATGACAACATGACGTCCCTTTGCCTCCCTGACGGAGCCCTTCCATGATGATGTAACCACTTAGCACGACCGCACCGGCTGGGCCGGAACGGCACATTTCTGTGTCATGCCAAGCAGGAGGGAAAGCACTCAGAGGGAAAAATAATTTTACCTTTTACAGGCGTAAACAGGCTGGGATATTTTCGCATAAATGCCGGAGCCAGCTGGGTCGGCGAGCGCCGGTGCTGTGTTTACGACAGGCGAGTGATGGCACGTCTGCGTCACCCGCTTCCTCGCAGCTGGCCCCGGCATCGTGCTTATGACTCTGGGCACAAAGCCACGAGGACCACACAGGGCTGCCCCGCCGCGTGCCTGATAACCTGGCAGCGCCTCCTGGGCCTGCAAGCCCCCCTTCTCTAGACACCACCCTGGATGATCTTTTTCCTGGATGTGAGCACTGGGAGTGAGATGAAGGGGTAAAAATGCAGGAGAGCAGGACGGGGAGTGAGCGAGAGAGAGAAAGAAAGAGAGAGAGAGAGAGAGAGAGAGCAAGGCCTGCATGGAGTGGCAGACAGGAGGACAGCCAGCCCGGCACTGGGGATGAGCTGTCAGCCTCTATTATTAATTCCCAGGTCTTAATATTTAATGTCATAAAACTGCAGCTCCTCCCGCTGCCGTCGAGCCCTGAGACACGCAGAGGACGGAGAGAGAGAAAGATCAAGGAGCCCAGCGGAGATAAGCATCAAGCGAGGAAAGGTGTCCAGTACTCCCCAGGGCCTGAAAGACCGCGTGTCCTTCCTTAGCTTAAATCGTGTTTGCTTTATAAACCCTCCCCCCCTTCATAAATGAAATTCTGTTTTATTCCATTCCTATTTTTATGCTGTTTCACACATTAATGGAATACCCCCACCCACCACCACCACCACACACACAACAACAAACAGTCCACTTCTGCCCTTTACACGCGACTGGAGTGTGTCTACTGACGCTGGCGACCTAACCTGACCTCACTGACCGGGAGCTGTGGAGAGGGGGGGGGGGGGGGGAAGGAACCTGGCAGGGCTATGGAATTGATGCCAGTTCACCATGCCCCACCCCCCCCCGCAATCGGCATGCTCACCTGTCACTTTGATGTAGCGCCTGCCACTGAGCCAGACGCCCCCACGTCAGGAGTCAGCCTGACAGCCTCCCTGGTGATCGGCAGGCAGTTGGAGCTGCGCTGTACACTGTGGGGGGGCTGCAGAATCATGGCTGGGGTTCTGTCCCCTACCCTCAACCTCCCACAAAGCTGGGGAGATTAAACACCCTTACATTACTTGACCATCCAAACCTGGGGGGGGGGAATTACTGTCGCTGTTACTCACAGGCAGGTTCAATCCCTGTCCCACCAGATACCTGCTGTTATGTGGTGGGTACAAGCATACGTACACCCGTAGGCGGGCATGTGTGCCTTTGCCTAAGACACCTCATGTTCCGGGGCTTCCCAAAACCCCTTAACACCTCCCTTACTCTTTAAATTTACACATAACACTTCCACAGCCCGCAGCTGTCCGTCGAGTTTTTTTTTTTTTTTTTTTTTAAAAAAAGCCTCGTTTAAAATGGCAGCGAGCTTGCCTGCTGATGGCAAAGACTGCCACCTCTGAACGCAACACGTGGGACAAATATGCACAGGCGAGTAAACAGACTGCCGCCGCATTTTAAGCGTTCTTCGGCTGTTAGAGATAAGGTCTCGCCGTCTGCACTTAATTTCTGAAAGGCATGACTCATCTGCTTACATCGTCGGCACTTTCTGTTTTATACTGAGAAAGCGCTCCTTGATTTGTGAGTAAAGCAATAAAATATATATATATATATATATATATATATATATATATCCCCGTAACTGTGTCCCTGGAGCGAGGTCAGCGTGCTCTTTAATAAGGAGAAGCACATAAAGCCTCACACATGACACCCGTTCATGCACCGCATCATCTAGGCCCGCCTCTGCTTTCCCCCATCTTGTGTTCAGGCCTGCGCATGGAGAAACCCCTGTAATTTCTACATGCAGAGGGATTATATTAGGCAGGTTTGAGATCTTAAGTAGACGTAGAGTAATCGCTTCTCTTGCCGCGACGCGGAAAGAAATCGTCCGTCCTAATCGCAGCGTGTTGTGTAATTGGATGCTGTTTAACATCGGCTGCCCCGGGCCTTTTGGCAGGAGCTGCGCATCGGGCGCGCCGGCTTCGTCCTGCATCGGTGTGCCGTTTCCATAAGGGTCGGACACCGTATAGGAGAGACGGGGGTCGATCGGTCGCTGGAGTACAGGCAGCGCGTGGGGGGGGGGGCTGCGCGTTTGCGCAAAGCCCCCGCGCTGCGGGTGGGGGGCGGGATTGGGGGCTTGCACAACCGGCTATGCCTCGTTAAACTTTCCTTTTATTTTAACAACAGGAACTCCTCATTAGCGAGCAGGAGGCGCCGATGCTGGATGGAGCTTCGCGGAGACCGAGGCGCGGACGCGGCAGTACCGCAGACAAGCAGCGGCTTTCACAGAGGGACAGGGGGGCTCTTATATCCGCGCCGGAGAAATAATGTTAGCGATCGACCTCGTTTACCGCAGCGCCCCGGGCTCTTCTTCGGCTGCTTCCCAGATTGTGTTATTAAAAGAAAACAGGCAGACCGCTGTGTGAGTGTGCGCGGTCTGGTTAGGAGCCGTGCATGCGGTTTCACTGAGCCCCTCCGACCACCACCACTTCTGTCAGATCAGGAAACACAACTTAACCGTAGGGCGAGCCAATACATAAAAAGGCATGCTTTCTTATAAAAGGACATTCCCAGCACTTGGCCGTAACACTTACCGATCGAGCGATTAACATATGACACAATACCCTTTAATGTGGTGCTGTTGAGAAAATTCAGGCGATGAATCCAATTCTTCTGCTTGGTCATTGGCTTTTTTAGCATGCAAAGGTGGTCTTTCTCTTAAGGTAGTCAGATTTTTTTCTAAACAAGCATCATTTTGTTTCCTTTACACTATCAGATATCGGACAGGATATTGGGATATTTATAATAATCCATTGATTAAACCCATCTGGATATTAATTATGAGCCATCGATTTGACATAAGTCAGCATGGACTTCCCTGCCCCGACCTGCACTGGCGGGTCCGGGGGTCTGACAGCCAGCATCCCGGCTCCCCGGCACATCCCTCGATTACTCATGATGTCGAGCGATGGGGAGGCGTATCGCCCCCGGTCTGGGTAGGGAGCGCCTTGGCGAGGGCGCCAGTGATGAATGCGGTGCCTAACAGGGCTGGGGGAAGAAAAATCAGCCCGCGGGAACACCAATTCCAAGCCACTACCTTTATAGCGATGTTTT
Organism: Hippopotamyrus pictus; assembly: GCA_026781145.1. Lineage (NCBI taxonomy): Eukaryota > Metazoa > Chordata > Actinopteri > Osteoglossiformes > Mormyridae > Hippopotamyrus > Hippopotamyrus pictus. Next base: position 14,079,698 of record JAODLC010000038.1, on the reverse strand, counting down.
AGCCATTTCCCCCGCATATGTCAACTAACCGGAGTGATCATGCATGAACATAAAACGGGTTATTATTAAGCGCAAGGCAATAACATAGTGGGGATATATACCGGGGATTTCCATGCCAGGGACTGGCGGTAAGGCTAGTGTGTGCGTGTCTTTCCATGTTTTCGGTAGTATAGCACCAAGGCCAGCAGCAGTACTGCTGAATGAGTGACGGTGTCAGCGCTGCTTATTAGACTTGCCTTTGCTTGAAACGGTGCCTGACATTTAGCCTACATGTTCATATTCTCGCGTGAAACCTCTTTATTTGCATAGCTGTTAATTCGTTAAAGGATTTAAACACAGTAACGCCGTTTAATCATGCGCTGTTATTTTTGGGTAATTATTCTCATAAGGTGTAAACAGCCGTCAGATGGTTTCCCTACGTCGGTCCTGCCTATAGCGGCGCATCTGAGATGGGATGGGGCAGAGGTCAAACGCAGCGCTGGATATATTAAAGCAGGTTTTCTCGGGAGAGGACTGAACCCGTAACCCTTATTGTACAATTAAGCTATACCGATATTAATAAATTTGTCAGTGGGGAAAAAGCTGTGTGAAAGAACAGTAAGACTTAAGTACGGGTCCTCGGCAGACGCTGTGGCCGCTCGACAGAATAATTTAAATTCTGACATAGGCCTATATTCTATTAGGAAAATTAGTCCTGTGAACACGACAAGATTTCAAATGTCTTCCAAAAATCTATTAATAAATTTGCATCCCACAGGTCAATGACAGTTTAAAGGAGTTAATTTCGGCTAGATTTAACGCTTTCACCCCCCAAAAAACTCTTCAAGACTGCACTTAGCACATATTTATCGATTCTGGGCGTGCTGAGCATACATTCATTGTAGCATGTGGGGGTGTTGTGGTTTTTGAATAAAAATAGTAAGGACCTGAAATATTTGTGTTCACATGTAGTATGATAAATACTTCGACTTTACTATATAACCTGAGCACAGCTGACCGTCGGGATTAACAGAACACTGGAGCAACGCAGCTTTTAGGTGAAACATTTGCATCGCCAGGTATTTTTGTATTTGTGGCTACATTTCAATTCAGATCAAATCTTTCTATTTTCCTGTGTAGGCTGGTATAAAATATTCGATAGAGGCGACCTTGTCGGTATCCTTTGCTGCCCTACAAACACGGGGAGCTGCTCTGTCTTCTCTCCCGTAGACAGCAGCTGCAGCCTTTTCAAAGCGGTCTAATTTATTCGCGTCAGCCGCCGCGGAGTCGGGAGGGGGAGCGCTCCGCGTTCGCTGCCTTTCTCACACTATCGCAGGCGGCTTTCTCTCTGGCTCCGACAGCCGAGCCCGGCACCGTGAGAGCGCTCATGAGCAGCCCCGGATTCCCGCATGAAGTGGGAGGGGGGATGGCAGTGCTGGTGCTGTTAGTGGGGGGATGGTTGTACTAGACAGCTCAGCAGCCTGGAAAATCCACGCCATTGATTTAGCATATAGTGCGAGGGGATTTTTAAATGGATTCATTAATGCCACAACACAAAGAGAAACTGCGATTAAAGATAAGGGAAGAGTGATGCGCAGAGAAATAGCACCTGCCGAATTTAATACCCGTAGCCTACATTTTTGATTACTAAACAGAGGGGAACTTCCTGTACTAACTTATCGGGGGATTTTGCGACACTTTAGTCATTACGCCGCCAGATAAATCGTCTGCGAAATGAATAAAGTCCAGTAACACCCATGCTGTGAGAACCTGAAATAAAACCATTTTAAAGGGTATTACTAGGTCAGCAAAGCGTTTCTCTACTGTGATCAAATGCTATCACGTCGTCGAGAAAGTGCTGGAAACGCGCCAGGTAAAACTGCGCAACTATCCCGCGTGGAGGCAGGCGTCCCTACTTGGATGGTTGTAAGCGAACCATAACCATCTGCAGGTGGATGGCGCTGATCGATAGCGCCTGGTCCACGGGACCTTCCGTGCCCCAGGGTGCCCCGGGCTGCCCTTTCCCCCGACAAGCCTGCCCTTTCCCGAGCTGATGGTGCCCTCTTTACCGCTCACAGTCCAGTAAGTTTTAAAGCTACGTTTACTGCGGATGTATGATTGCAAAAACAGATGGCACAAATCCTGCTCCCCCACTGAAGGGTTTTTACTCCTGCACCGCTGCGTGCGCGCGCGTGTGCAGTGATGCATGCATGCTAAGCTTTATTATTTCCTATTTAACTGCAGCGTCGTGCAGCTGAATTTTATTGTAAATAAGAATTTCTTAATTAACTCGCCTGTTTAAATAAAGGTTATTGAGCAAAAAAATATATATTCAGTGTATCGCCTTGCTTGCTTTGGGCTGTACTGAGTTGAACTGGGGCCTTGACTACCAGGTGTCCGGACCCAGACGCGGAGCTATGCAGCCGTCCTTTCGCGGAATTCTTTCTCTATAACCGTGACTCAACCTGCCGTATGGTTTCATTCTGGCCCTTAGCGAATAATAAACATGAATGCAATCTGAGACTATCTACCCACCCACCGAATTAAACTCTAAGGGCCCCGTAATGAAATATGTCGGGTTCTTAAATGCGTTTCTAAAGATTTCCGCATAACTTGGAACAACCAAGCGCTCTCGGATTCTCAATTCCTGTTACGAGAAGACTTAATTGGCTTAGTGCAAATTCCAGCTGGCACCAACAGACCTTATCGGTCGGCTTAAAATGGCGCTTTAGTCAGCTGAACTGATCTGTGCTGCTCACCAGTAGACGCTGCTAACGCTACTGGTACACTACAGCTGCCTTGTGGAGCTGAGCCATGGCTCTGCTGGTAGGTAATATAGAGCAATTCAGCCCTCCAGAAAAACCCATTTGAAATCCTTTGAAGAATGTTCTGGAATCCAGCTGAGAACAGTCACATTTAGGATTGATGTTCCTTGCATTTTCCTTGCTTCCATCTTTTGTACCGGGGTGTCTAGTATAGTGCAGATCAGTGTTATGATTCACTTTATAAAGAGGGTAGAAAATGCGGACCCGCAACCCATATTAGGTAGGATATTTTGTTCTGTCAACAAGCTGGTTTAACTCACTTCTTGCCGGTTACTTGATTAGTTGCAGTTGGTTTAATCTAGGCAGTTATAGTCCAAGATAATCCCAGCAGCTATGTTTTTTTGATGTTTGTAAATTGTCCCAGTAATACCCCATAATAGTGGCCCTCTCTGTGTATTTGGTCAGTAATCAGAGTACTATTCAGTATGAATTCTGTGTGCTGTGTTGCATAGTGCTTTTTTTATCTACTATTTTTTTCGTTCCCAGGAATTCTGAAATGGGCCAATCAGAGAGTGGGAATCTGAGCAGGCCTGAGCCCCCCCCCCCCCATCAGTCAGCTTTGTTGACACACCTGTAGTTCCCTGTTCACCCATAAACTGCAATATCCATCTTAGATACAACCTCTGCTGCCATGGCACAGCAGCAAAGCAGAATATTGTTGCCCTTTTCGTCTGGCATGGACATATTAATCTATAGATGCCCCCCTTGTTGAGCAGCACGTGGAAACTGGCAGCTGTTATTGAAACAACAATGATTAAATTAAAAGTTATTTTATCCACTGGACAAAGTGCGCATTTCTTCCCCTAAACCAAAAAAATCTAAAATGGCACCAGAAAGGCCAAATGGCTTAATAAGGAATATTTCTATGTTTGCTGCATGAGATGAATAAAATAGGCTTCTGGAAACACGTGACTGAATAAATTTCTCATTGGCTGCTGAACATGTCTAACGGGCACGTTGTGATTCTGTGTTGGTGAGGGTAGGTCTCATATAGTCTGTGTTTTGGGTATTTGAGGATCGCTGTTATTACGATGTCGCTGAAAGCTTCAAACAGAGAATGCCTTTGACATGGTCTCGCTGTGCTTTCCTCCGAAGCAGGAGACCAGCAGGATTGTGCTAGCAGTAGGTACTATATGCTAATGCTGCAACTCCCCTGGTTATGTGTATGGATAATAAGTATGTGTGTGTGTGTGTGTGTGTGTGCGCGCGCGCGCATGCGTGTGTGTCTAATTAGCGCTTTAAGTTTTTCCTGCTACGGCATTAAGGCCGTAAATCGCCGAGCGGGACGCGTTAATGGTTTTAGAATGATTTCTGACAATTGGATAATTAAGAGTAATTTTGTATGTATAAAGGTGTGCCCATAAACTGCAGTTATTTCTTATATTTTAGCACCTAACATGGAAGCGTATACAGGACGATGCATAGGCATATGACGCGTATATGACGCAGACAGCACCAACGCCGAGGATAAACACAAATTCTGATGAAAATCACCTACCCACCCTTCCACATACAAGGGTGCGAAATAGTTACGGGAGGGCAGAGGGGATCAGCGGAGACGCAAGCCTTTGCCAAATCTGTACGGCCGCTGAAGTGCATGACTGAAATTACACCAATTACATCTCGCCATAAACTCTCACAGATGGCTGAAGGCAGCCCCACTGACCTCGGGGAACAAAGCACATTTCCGTTGTTTTCATTTGCTTTTTTATTTCGTGTTTAAAAAAATACAGCGTATAAAAGAATTTAGAAGGAAAAAGCACTGGATTCAGATACTAAAAATAATCAGGACATGCAGGGGAAAGGGCTGCGCAAATAGGGAGACCTCCGTTTGTTTTTGTTGCCCCGGCTTGTAAAAACACATTGATCGAACTGGGCAAACGGAGGATTCTGACAGCACTGTGGCATAATGTGGGGGGTTGGGAGTGGGAGTCACAGGCACCGATACCAAAGTCTGTCAGTAAGAGGATGGGGGGGTGGCCCTGCCAAAACGAAGGTCCGTCATCATTCCCTGTTCTCAGTCCAGTGCCATCTTGGAATAAATGCTGTCGTCAGCCAGGCCGCCGTATGGGATGCGGGGAGGCATTGGTATTTGGCGGTAATAACTGTACAGTGATGGCGTGCGCTGGCACTGGGGCAGGTATAAATCTGTTTGCCCTCGCAGAGGGCGGCGCCAACGCAGTCTTGCAGAGGGCGCTGGGGGCAACCTGGGCCGCTGCGTCACTTCTCCCCATTAGCTCTGAATGTGCTGTGGGTGGGAAATGACGGGGCGGTGGGCTTGACCTTCGGCCACCTTGAACAGAGACGAGGAGGTCTGAATGGCGCCAGGGACCTGTCTCCTATACCAGAGCCACCATAACCCAAGCCGCTGGACAAGTTGGCGAATGATTCTTTGGCAATTTTCAAGTCTGATTCTGAGCACCGTGCTCCAAAACCCTGCTGCAAGTATCTTTCTTATTTCCCATGAAAAAAAAAGCATGGCGTGTTGAATTAACCAAATACCTATTAAAACCAGAAATATGTCACAGAAGGGGAAAAGTTTTGTTTTTGGCAAATTGTAATGTTTATTCAAGGCAATGACCACCCCCCATTCAGTACCATCTTTATTTTGGTTTCCAAAACAGTTTGAACCTTTTTTTCCTTCTAATTTGCAGGTCTATTTGCAAATCAGTATTGTTTGTTTAATCCTAGGCGGCTTTTGTACGCAGCGCTTCGAGTCTGCATTCGTCCAAAGGAAATGAGCAGGCCGCGTGAACCTGCAGTAACCTTAAGGCAGATGCTGCGCATCACGCCTGCCGAACAGAGATTACCTTTAAACATTCCGGCCAAAGCCTCCACTTATTCACTGGAGGATTTGTGGTTTCAGATAATGGCTTTTTAATTTTTTCAACCCTTGTTATTGCATTTACCGTTTCCAGTGTGACGGCACTTTACAACCACCGGTGACAGTGCGTTTGCTTGAGTGTAGCGTAGCCTGTTTAGCAACTTTGCACTGAAAACTCATTAGCCCGCACTATTCGCAAACGATCACAGGTCTGCGAATTAAAAACAATAAAAGGGTAAAAAAAATTTTTTTATTAAATTAAAGAATGAACGCGTTCGGGTTTCTCCGTAATCTGTATAGTAAAAGTAAATGTAGCCTACTGTACATAAGCTCTGTATGTTCTATCATTTCCTTACACTGAAAAATGTGAAGGGATGTATTTTCCCGTTCAAATTCCTACGACATAGGGCCAGCTATAGAGCCCCGACTTAATAGGTTTATGGCAGTAATATTTTTTTTAAATCTAAATTATATCTGTCAACTCAAATGTCTTAAATAATTTAATGTTCCAAACGGGGTTCTAAACATGAGAACCGGTCGGCATCACCTACTGTCACGTCTCTGGTTTTGCTCTGCAGATGGCACACGTAGGGATGGGGTTGGACTTCGACTTTCCAGTTGGACTAGTTACGTGTCCAAATCAGTATCTGTAACTAGTAGAAAATGGTGGCTGCTGACATTATACATAAAATACAAACATATTTATTGTAGCACAGACTCCCTATGATAATTAAATTACTATTGCTTTACAATATACTGTTGTGTGCGCCACCTCTTCCCAGATCCACGGTCTATCCCCGTCGTTGTTCCTCCGCACACCTACCTGAAAATCGCCATGAATCTCATCTAAGATCAAGACCTGTTTTCCAGCTCCGTAATGCGATCCTTCTCCACTGTTTTCCAAGTTAGCTCTTTTATTATTTTAACTACGCTTATAACGGTATAACAGTAAAGCTGTAGGCTAGCAGAAAAAAAAGAATGAATGACAAGGGATTCGGGTTCTTAATTATGCCCGTAAAAGGTGTAAATTGTTGAATAAATCTGGCAAAACCTGACACGCATACCCGAGTAATTACACTTTTTGCTATTTTGTTTGCTGATGCTGCGATCATCAGTTTGTTGTATGGGGTTCGGCAGTCGGTGTCAAGATTGACTTGATTTGTTTATTAGTGAGAGCACCCCCCCCCACACACACACACACACACCAAACAAACACAGGCGCACGGCTTGAAGTCATTAAAGTGGAGGACGTGTTGTACCTATCGTCCCGAGTCTGTAGTGACAGGGGGCTAATCTCAACAGGGAATCTGTATCCCATTAAGCCGGGGCTGCAGTGAGGGGGTGTACTCACACTAGATGATCCGTACCGCGCCCGAGCACGTTTGACCCCCAAAGTCCAGGTCGTTTGACTGTGATCGTGCCGTACGGTACCCGATTAGTCAACTCAGGCACGGAAGGAACAGATCGAGTAGGCTGTACAGATTTTTTTTTTGTTTTGTTTTTACAGATAACATAAGCGCCTATAAAGGTTATAGCAGTTTCTTTTGTTCATCTGCTCAATGAACATATAAAAAAGACCTTCCCACGCGGCGCATTATGCTTAATTATCTAACTTCTTAAAACACGGCGCAGCATATATAATCTACAGGTACCGATGCTAGTTTGATGATATTAACGTAGTCTGCTTTATTATGATCTTGGTATAAGATCCCTTACATAAATCACGGACTTAAATCGAGGGAGATCAAGCTGACATAGGGTATAACTGAGTTTCGGTAGTGGTTCCGACATAATGAGCCCATGTTATAATAGTAATTACTGTAATACTGTAATTAGTAACGGTACTAATGTAACACCGAACAACTCTCAAAAATGCGGTACCACGGTAACTTTTCGGTATCGGTATCCTGTGCAGCATTAGTCTGCTCAAACTGGGATATTCGGTAAAATGTGGGACGAATCAATAAAAAATTGCTGCGCTGCAAACTTGATAAATCTGTGTGTGTCATCGTGCCCAAAACGACCCCGAATAAATCACAGAATGGGGACATTGATCCGGAATTCCATTCTGCTATGCGACAGCATTTACTTTCCTGTTTTCTTCAACACAAAGAAAGTTGCACGGTGATGACGAAAGCGTGCTCGAGCCGGGAAAGTGCGATGTGCTCGGACCAGCTACAACCGGGCGAAGTGTGAGCCCGCCCTAGGAATCTACACGGCCCGGCTGGTCCTTTGCCCTAATCTAAATTTCTCCTCCTCATTCTTTCGACCGGGCGATCTGCCTTGCTGAGGACATTACCCACAATTGTATAAGAAGTATAATATGTAAGATCACACAAGATTACAGCTAGGATCGGTCACTTTAGCAAGGGCTGCAACTGGTTTAAGTACATTTGGGTAACAGTAGCGTTCATCTGTTCACTCCGTTCACCATGTTATTGCAACATGTGATTAAAAGCAAAAGTCTCTCAAAGGGCATTTAGCTAGATGTCTTTTTTAGGGTTAATGCTGTCTTACTGTTTTTCGTATTTTAAAGACCCCGGTCTCTAAATAAAGGTAATTTTATTCCACCCAGCACCGTCCTGTCTCCCGCTCGCCATTATTACATAGCGCCGGAGTGACGCTAATATTACAATTTTCAGTACCGGGGCTGTGTTGAGGAGGTCGGGTGTCGGATGCGAGTTTCAATGTGTGTAGGAACGTGATCGGAATGGTGCACGAATAGTTAAGTGTGCAGGAGAGGTGCAAAAAGCATCTCGTTATTTAATCACGCCTGCCAGCTCGCCATCACGACCCGCTTAAGGCAGCCCGTCGAAGTGACGCCGCGCTGGGCAGACAGCGTTAAACCTTCCAGGAATATCGTACAGCTGAATGCTGTTTACCGGAGCAGACCAATGCATTTTGGTATGATTAATTTCAGAAGTCCCTCTATAGCCTTATTTCAACGTCATGACGGTCAGACCTGTTTTATTGTATCATATGCAGACCAGTACTAAGTGTAATGGCACATATTTATGATTATTGTAGTTATATATTCAATGCCTTCTTATGTCTTTTCTTCTGTATTTCTATTAATACAAGATCATCCTTGAATGTTTTGGACCCGAAGCTTTAAAAGCTTAAGTCGTTACGATGTGGTCATGTAGCCCATCGCCGGCGTTTGTCATAAAACTGTCGAAATGACAGCCTGGTTAGCATTCCTCAAAACCAGATCGGGGAAAAGAATCCGGCACGGTGACAAATTATTCCCAGTGCCTAAACATAATTACGCCATCGCTCTTTTTGCCCTTGGGGTAACTTGTCAAACCCATTTAAACATATGTGCGTTAAATCGATAAGCTGCATTTCTGTTGTCAATGTAGTACCCGATATCTGACCTATGCGCGGGTGGCAGGCGCCCCCCCGACGCTTAAAAATGGTTCTGTTTTGCGTCCCCTCCCTCAAGATTTCGCATTAAAGAAATGGTGGCCGCTGAAGGCGTTTTATGATTTTATTGCCATTTAGAGATACTTTTTTGTAAAATATAAATACAAATGGGGCATTTATTAATTACAAAGTTTAAACATGTCCCCAAAATGATAAACACACCAATGAGAAACAATTACGGCAATTATCATCCCATTATTTACAAGTTAAAGTATGTTTTCCGAGAAACAGCTCATTTTAGTATTTTAAAAGTTCTTTAATATTTTACAAAAAAAAAAAAACAT
>JAODLC010000038.1:14030404-14042300 GCA_026781145.1 Hippopotamyrus pictus | reverse complement strand
CAGTGCAAGACTGCCGGTCTATGAGAGCAGTGGTACAGTGCAAGACTGCCGGTCTATGAGAGCAGTGGTACAGTGCAGGGCTCCCGCATCCTTACTGAGGCGGCGCTTTGAGGAAGCAAAAATACTGACAGACAGCAGCTCTAAATTATGACTGCTGCCATTACGGCCGCTTCGGGTCCATTAAACTCATGCATTTCAAGTTGCTTTGCTGCGTCTCGAGTTTGGCTGAAGCCACGTCAGCCTTCAGACTCGCCCGTCACAAAGCTGCCTTTCTGCTACCGTGCCAGTAGATTACAAGACACCCGTCCTCCTCTGACCCATTAAGAGAAATGGAAATCCACCTTCTGTCAAGCAATGCTGTCTTTTTGAAGATAAATATTTCATCAATGCTATTAGAACCTATAAAGAAGAGTAAAAACTTATGGCAATATGTCATCCATTCACATTTACCACCAAAATAGCAACAGAGCATTGTAATTGGTTTTACGGAAACTCCTGGGCGTATAAATTGCTGGCATCTTTCAACCTCCATTTTCTCTCATCTGTACGTTAAACATTATAATATTGCCTTCTTGTAAGATGACCATATTTATACCTTATTTAAATTAGTGAAATTTAGTGTTTTGGCAGAAGCTCAATAACTGGCCTCATGTGCAGCTCTTACAAACAACATGTCAATCCAAGGGTAAATGATTCCAGAATTACAGGCACAGCACCTTTGTACAAAATCAGTGAATAAAGAAAGTCACATGGTATAAAAAACAAAGTTCTGTGCAGGGCTAAATGGGTATTCTAATGAAGCACCTTTGTTGTCGGAAAGTCTTCACAGCTGTTTAATTGTTTTTGCCGTATCTGCCATTCAGAACAATATAAGATGTGTAGTTACGGCAACAAGCCTTTGAACTCCTCTAAAGAGGGATGAGTTCAACGAGAGAAAAGGAGGAAATACACACTGTTCCTGGCGCCACACTAGCCTCTACTCACCATTACTCTGGGTAAGACTAGTCTGTATTCACCATTACTCTGGGTAAGACCAACATAAGATGGAACAGTTTTCATTCGTATGACGCAGCCATTTCGATAGTAATTAGTCTATAAATGCAAAACATATTTCCTAGTAAAATGTTTTTTAGCATACTATACATCTACGTGGATTGAGTCCCAATACCACATTGCCCAGATCGGCCACTCAATGCTGGGTAAGTAGAAAAGGAATATGAAAAATAGCCTAGTGAATTTGCACCAGCACACATCTTCCTAATCGCCCCAGAAATGAGGCTGGATTTTGGGTACTCGGTGCATGTGTCAAAGTGTGTTTACTCAGTAAGTCTGTGGCAGAAGCCCCAAAAAAAGCATAGGAAAGAGCCACCCCCACCCCCTTTAAACATGGCCCCAATCTATGCAAAAGGATAACCCATCCTTCTCATGGACCCCACCATAGACACACCAGACTGGAACTGATGCACAGATAACCTGGCATGTCTCCCACCCGGTATTACAGAAGTCGTCAGGGAAGGGCAAATCACTGCAAACACACAAGAAAATGTCCGGGCACATTAAAACAGCTGTTCTGATTTACCGAGATACGAATATTTTTACTCTATACCAGTGTTTCCCAATCCATTTCTTGGGGACTCACAGCCGGTCCATGTTTTTGCTCCTTCCGAGCTCCCTGCCAGACAGTCCACATTTTTGCTCCCTCATGGGCTGTCTGTGGGTCCCCGAGGAAACACTGCTCTATACTCATCATTGCTTTTGGAAACAGAGCTCTTCCATTAAACAGAAGCATTTCGTCAGGATATAATTTTTTTTAACAATTATTAATTTATCACATACTAATGTGCTTAACTTGGGCCAATTATGTTCACTAAAGAGTCACGTCAGCCACAGCCTATTAGACTACCTATTTTAGGATGCCATTTCATGTAACAGCTGTTACACAAGTTAAAACAAGCTTAAATGCATTTTGCATATTGATGATTCCAACAACAGGAAACCTTTACTTTGGTTTCAAGCTGAAAGGTTTAAATGTAAGGAAGTATTAAAAATCAATCAATTTTCCACCCGTGCATCCTGGACAGGGTCTCAGAGAAGAAACAAGATAAGGCAGAAGACTGGAGTACATCCCTACACAGCATGTCAGTCCATTGCAGGACATATAGGTCTACATGCATGCATTCACACACCAGATCATCCCTGAAAAATGCATTAATGTGGCCTATTTGCGGAGTCCAATACCAGAGAGAACATTGCGATTATCGGACAGTATTTCTGCAGTCAGACAAAACATTCCAAATAAACAATAAACTTCACAACTCGCCTGGAGTACTGCTTTAATTAACAGCTTAATCTCCAAATTCATTTACATAAATTATAACCTTGCCTTTTAACTAGTTTCAGGCAGTCACATTTCATTTATTTCAGTCCTATTGTATCTCACAAACTACACGGATGGCCTGGACTACTACGAATACAGATCTAGTACTATCTGGGCTCAGAAAAATAAACAGTTCCATAAATAAATTAAAATTTAAGGGGGGAAAAAATGAAACCCAGTAAACAGTAAATCAATCACCCGGCCGCAGTTAACGTTAACCACTGCTTGCATCTTATTTTTCAAGCGACGCTGGCCTCTTAATGCAGTGTACAGCAGCATATCACCTTGCGTTTAATGCAGTGTACCCAGAACGAGGCCTATTTGAAGTTTGACCACTGCACGACAATAAGAACTTGCATCATTTCTAGGGTTTTAAAACTATGATATTTGGGATTTTTTTGAACAGCTGGTGTGGATTTTGGGTTAAGCTGATATACCCTGAATTACACTATGGTTTATAAGAAATCGCACAAACCAAAACCAACATTCACCATATTTAATGCTTTTCTATGCTGACAAAGCACTTGAATGGTAAGTTTTTCACTCTTGTCACTTTTCTTACAATGGTAACACTACCCCAAGACAATGTCAGTTTAATACATGATAAAGTAGCCTTCTTGTTAGACATTATGAAACAGCTAGACCCTAATGGACCAGCGACTCAAGGGCTCTCTATTTACTCAACAACTCATCTCTGATAGAAATACCATTCACTCAAGAACACTGCCAAATATTTTAAATTGAGCCAATATGGGATGGATGTTCCACCAGTAAATAGACCTACTCAACCAAAGACATAAAAGCAGAGGTCTACTTGAATATCTCCTGCCACAATACCCATTAGTTAAATACCTGCATCTAAAATGCTCGACACGCATAGAATGAAATACGAAAAATAATCTCTGCTGTAGAGTAAAACAGAAAGATATACAGTATATAAAAAATAGAATGTACTGACTAATCAATGATGTGCAGGAAGATGTCAGTGTTTTTACTTATCTAATAATGAATATTCAAAACAGAAATAGAATTCTATCATGTCCAGCTTACTTGGGCACATTCTGTAGGTTTTTTATAGTACCCAGACAATTAAAAGCAAAAAAAACATGCGCATTGTCCATCTAGATAAGCATTTACCCAAGAGTTAATGCTTTAAACAGCAGGGAAGTGATTGGCCTCTAATTCCACCAACAAAATGACCAAATGGGTACACACAAAATAGAACAGCAAGTAAGTCCTTTTTAAAGTAGTGTTTCACTGGGTATGAATACATTTTAATTAAGCTATGAAAATTAGGTCTGATTATCGTTAATTGAATACAAGCCCTCAGTTTGGCATCGGACTGCTACCTGCAGTAAATCCTTTAAAGGCGAGCCACAAGGCTACAGCAGGTAAAGGTGTGTGCATACGTCTCAGCATAATTATGTTTTGTAAGCTCAGTTTCTTTTCTAATTTTGCATTTAAAATGTGCAAATTCGGATATGCATGTATAATACTCGCCGCATCTTGAAACGAGCCGTAGCCCTTGGTTACACCACTACACCATTTTAGTAAAACGGCAAACCAGCGCTTTAACACTACCACCAAGAACCGAGCTATACCGCGAACTGAAGGTTCTCCATTGTAAATTATCCAAGCCGAACCAGAGCCGTACCGGGTTCGAAAAAACCAAGCCGGCTGCAACACATGATCTGTCTCAATATGCATGGATTATATGAAGGAAGGAGGGCAAATTCTATATAGAATATTTGTTATTAGTAGTATCGCACATTGCAATGTATTGATGCAGTACTGATAACTCAAAACCACCTACTTAAAAAGTACTACAGAACAGCTGACCGGAGTGGATTTTTAATGCATACTTAGGAAGAGGATGCTAATTTCGCTAGCGTGTGATTCCAACGTAAAAGGGAGATTCTCACAGACGTGCTTGCAAAAAAAAAATGCACATAGTAACTCATGATGTACAGGGTGTGAACAGTAAATAAGCGTCTCTTTGGTTTTACGTCACGGTCGCTCTCCAAACCCGCCTGAGCTGACTGTTCTGCAGTGGAAAACCGAAGCGAGCTGGAACCGCGCTCCAGCTAGGTCTCTTCATGGTACAGTTCAGGTACAGGTCGGTTCCTGTATGCCAGTGGAAAACCGAAGCAAGCTGGAACCGCGCTCTAGCTAGGTCTCTTCATGGTACAGTTCAGGTACAGGTCGGTTCCTGTATGCCAGTGGAAAACCGAAGCAAGCTGGAACCGCGCTCTAGCTAGGTCTCTTCGCGACACAGCTTGGGTATGGGTTGGGTCCTGCATGCCAGTGGAAACGCGCCGAACTTTCCCTTCTGTGCTTATCAAAATGACTCCCTTATTAAACAGGGACAGCCCGCTCTGTCTTAAATAGACAGGGTCCGATAGCCAATAATAGCAGGCTACTTTTCCACAAAAATCCACCTCAGGACAGAAGGAGCAATGAGGCGAGCAGTACAGCGTTTCTGAATGTTTTCTTGCTGAATTCGAGATTTATACGAATATAAAACGAACACTAAAGTCAGTATTTTTTAAGGGCCAGTAAACTTTCACTGTCATAGTGAAACTGTAGGTGGAGAAGAGTGTGAACATCTGATTATAACCAGTAATATGCATACTATAATCAGGATGGCTTCATTTATTTACGTAGGCCTAGATATAGGGCATCACCCTGCACAAATATATTGTTCGTTTTGTCCAAATAAAACATAGCAAACCGGTTCGAAAATAAAACTTAAATTTAAAGTCACAGCAGCCCGCGATTTTGTAGCAGAAAGCTCTTTCCATTTTCAGATTTAAGAAAAAATCTTAAATCGTGGATCAATACAACTCCACATATTTATTTGTAAAATACATGCCTACAGGAAAGCCCGGAATATCAAATATTCCAAAAGACCCGTGGGAGTCTTTTCCAGACAGCATCAACTTATCGTAGAAACCTAGTTTTAAATTAGGTCTTTTTTTAATGATAAAGCTGTCCTATTAGATTCTTGCCATGTTTTGTAATCTATTGTATAGCTCGATCATGTACTGATGCTAACTTGTACGTTACCGGTGATTCGGCGGCAGCTCGGCCTAGCCACACTTACGCCTAGTTAGCTCACCGACAGCCGTATGCAGGAGATTTATTACCTTCCTAGATTTTTAAGTCGCTTGGGACATAAGCCTCCGCTAAATAAATAAATCAACGATATCGCCGACCTCCATGTACTTTTGCCCAACCCAAAATGGCCTATCGGACGTTTATGATCGGCAGTTTATGTTATAGAATACGACGATGAAAATGTGTTAAATTAGTTAACGGGGTTATTGCTTAGCGGAGATCCTGGGACGGGGTCCGTGTATGACGGGCCCAGAAGCAGGAGGGCATGGGGCCAGCCGTCACTACAGCCGCTGTTTTATTTGTGCTGGCTGTAAACAGATCATCCTTGACCACGGATTGCAAAGCCAGTTAGCGGAAACGTTCACAATTACATTAAACCCAGACCATCCTTTTAAAATATCCACCGTGTATCCATAGGCTATAACTATTTTATTTATATTCCTGTTCGTCATTTAATGGCCGTTTTTTACACGTATATAAAACCGTTTCTGAATAATAGACCAAGAATAAGTAGGCATATTAGATTGGATCGGTTACACGCTACATGTATTCTCTATTATTAACGCTAAAAAATCGTAATGATAATACGCGATCAGGAAAAGTAAGCCATTGAAACCAAGGAAGGGAGGGTGCACCGGTTGTGTACATCAGTGTAACGCGTTGGAACTTAATTGATGTTTTGCGTGCTTTGCAGCGTGTGGCCGCATTTCAGATGGATTTCGTCAGCGTTTAATGTCTGGGGCCGTGACGTTACTAAATTAGAGCACCATTAGCCCGCTGCCAATTCAGACGGAGCAAAACGTGTTATATATAGACTGGCAGAAACCTTAAATTAAGCGACACCACCCCAAAAGCACGGACTTTATCCTCGCACATAATTCAACCTTCACGACTACTAAAACTTATTAAATACTTAATGGTCCACAAAGGAAATTTATCGAATTTAAAAACATAGGCGTATTCCAATGCAAAATTAAGATAATTTTGGGGACATTTTCATGAGTGCATTGCCAGTCCAACGCAGGAGGCGCGCCATCGTCGGACCGCCCAGGGTTTAGTTCAGCGCTCCGGGTGAGAATGCAGCTTAGAGAGCAGGACGCCGACGGAGGCTGTTACGTCCTCCTGTGCGCGCAGCGATCCGTGTCTGCGAAGCCCCCGCTGCACAAAGGCTTTCTGAACGGGGTGGGGGTGGGGGAAGAGCTCTCCTGTTTCAGAGCAGCCGTCCCGGGGGGAGACTTGGCCCGAGTGCAACTTCAATAAAACCATGACGTCTCCTCCCGGAGCCGATTGAAATCCGATCCCTCCGTCTCAGTGTCCGACGTTGGCTTTTATTTACACGCATTTCTTACATCCTGATGGGAGCTATTGCACGCGCACTAACACGCGTCCTAATATCGGCATATTTATTCCAGGGTCGCGATACGCGCTTCCCGTCGGCCTCTGCATTCCAATAAACATTTAAGACGGTCGTTTCAGCGAACAATCAAAAAGATTTCTGTCTCTCTCTTTAGTATATATGCGCTATAAACATCCAAGTTCACGGCAACTCAGCCCTTACTTTATGAAATCGTACATCGTGGATAATGCACCTAGTTACCCGCAGCATTATAATTATGCTCAAGACTACGAACATATACCCAATTTATCATACATTTAGTGTTAAATATGGCAATTACACGTCAAAACGTAGAGCGCTACTAAAGTGAGCGTTACGAGTTTACACTTGTCAGAAAACTATTTTACAGAATTTGTCTGCCGAAGCATTAAGTACAGGCTAATAAATTAATATTTAAGGAGAAAAATCTGGCCGAAATGATCAGATGTACCGTTTATCATCCACCGATTATGCTTGCACGGTTGTAAAACCACCTCCAGTTCCCGGTGCCTGATTTTAAGATGATTTATTCTCGGCACGTATACGTCCAAATTTAGCCGAATGCAGTGAGGTCACCACCATGAATATGGTCTGCGGAGCGGAGCCAAGCCGCGCTATTCGGACGCTACCGGTGTTTGTTGTCCCTCGGGATTCACAGAAAAACCATGTCTGGTTTAATTAGCTCGCGGCAGCCCATTTATCTAACAATAAACCTCTACTACGTTTCATGACGAGCAGAGGGCGAGGAAAGGAAGTTTAAGGCAGAAAATAATAAATATCCCAATCTGGCAAGCAACTACATAATAGATTTATGAATCTACTCAGAAATCAACTGTTCTGTGCAATTAAGGCATTTTACATCATTGCGACTAGACCTGTGCATTCAGCCAATTAGGCTATTACAGGCAACTCGAGTAAAAGCATTGTGTTACCTGTTAAAGTGCGATATATATATATATATATATATATATACACACACACACACACACACACACACACACACACTTTATTTTACAAACATCCGAGGACTATTCAAAAGAATTTTTACCGACCACTACAGACCCTGAATTTGTGGTTTTTTTAGTCCAGTAGGTCATAGTTTATAAACCAAATGGTGAAATGGTGTCCTAATAAACTCTTACGGAACCGATTTTCCACAATCACCCAGTTGATAATAATTTCCATGTAATGAACAAGTGCGTGAGAAAGTTGCCTCAACGCACAAGATCCGGCTCCATTATTCAATTATTAATAAGAAAGGAAAACAAAGCGACCCCGCAAGCAGGATCCAGGATCCCAATTAACGTCTGGCCAGCGTTCACCGAAAGACTGAGCGAGTCATTTTAATGTCACGCAATACGCCCTTAACTAAACGCCCAAGCACCACAAAGTACTTCACGATCTATAATCAGGAGGCTCGGTGTGGTGAATTCCTCGGACATTTTGAACCAATCGAGCATGCAAGCATGCAGAAATCGCAGATTAGGTTTATGCGTGTCATGCTGAGCAATTTCTCATTGTAGGTAGATGATGTGTATGTGTCAGAGAGGGGCGGGGAAGTCTTCAGCATAGAAGTCACGTATTTGCCGCAGTCTGCCTATTTAACCCGAATCTTACACTCTACCCCCACGAGGCAGGGATCCGCACCCCCCCTCTCTCCTCCCACTCACGAGCAGACAGCAGCACGGGGATGCCCTCCCACAGCGCCCAACTGCAAATGCGTATTTAAACGGCACATTACCATAAACTGGGCGAGGCTCGGATCCGTAACCTCGTGTTATCTTCGGCCAGGGGATTTATCATCGTAAGCCAACAACTCGAATATCCCGCGTCTTCCGAGTAATCCAACACAAATCCAAAGATGTCAACTAAACCATAGTTGTTCCATGAAAAATGGATTTCATTTGGACGATCGGAGACTCAAACTGAATAAAATTAATCCTACACTCCAGGAAGCCCCGTCACGACATTGGAAATTACTCGTCATTGTCAACGGGGAATAAAACATTTCAGTTCCATTTCCCTGCCATGATGTCCCATGCAGGCCACGCTTTGCGATGTTTTTCCCCTGTCGCGTATAAACAGACAAAGTGAACGTGCTGGTTAACGCGACAATCTGGGGGGTTGTCTCAACTTTTTGTGCGGCTGAAACGCGGCACCAACAAAGTGTCTGGGAGACCCACAAATGTCGCAGATGCTTGTAAATCCTATTCAGTTCCTCTCAGAAGTACCCGACTGACGATGATTCGGACTATTAAATATCACACAGTTGCAGCGCTAAGAAAATGAAAAAAGAACCCCAACGATATAACCAACCTTCATACGTAAAATGAAAAGAAACGTTACCTGAATCTATTCCGAATTCTCGGCGTCGAAATCCAACGCAAATCGCACTTCAAGCTGTTCAATATGTTCCCGTCCGAAGTTTCCTGCACCAATAGTTCAAAGCAGACGCGATCCTGTTTACGTTTCACAAAGCGCAAACATCCCAGTCTGTATTCGGGACCTTCCTCGATCAAATCAAGAGTGCCCGTTTTAAAAACCAAAACGTAGATTAAGCCGATTTTAAAAGATTATTCAAGCAAATAAACCGGCGGGACGGTGCGATTTCATTAACTCTTTTGATAAAGGAAATTGAGTATACTTTTTTGTAGCAATCCAAAGTCTCGGGTGTATTTCCAATCGGGAAAAACTGCTGAAAATAGAAGTGGCAAATAGACATCCTCAGAAATCCGAAGTAAAATTAGAGATCCAGACGGACAGCCTATATTCTTAGATCCAAACGCGGTTAAATCCTTGTGTATTATTCAAGGGTACAGGTGGCGACGGTCCTTGGACTCCAGCAGTTAATTCAGCCTGGAAATGCCTCGCAGCGCCATGTTGGGTTACAGCTCGCGCCGAACACGCTGCTTAAAATACACCCGCCTGTACACCCGCTCCTTAAAAACGTCTCCGATGCACCATCTCCGCTTTAATGCTCCTCTCCCTATTGTTTGTGTAGGTTTGCCTGCCTCTTTGTCTCTCAGTCCTCCCCCCCCTTTCAGTTCTCTTACCCTCGGTCTCCGCCGCTCCGTGCTGTTAAGACGCTAAAGTGCAGCCGCCGTCTCCGAGCGCGCAGCGGAGAATGAGAGCCGAGAGCGACGCGCTCCCACCGACAGGCGCTACCCAGAAGGCCAGTCGGGGAACCGCAATTACCATAAAGCTTCTGCACGCTCCGCTCCACCGACGTGCGGAACAGAACTGGGGGGGGTGGCGGCCTTGGACGGGAAAGCGGGCGAAAGATCTGACAAACCAGCCGGCGTCCCGTGCGGTGACTATCAATAAAATACACGTTTTAAAAAGCGCGCAGACTTCAGTTTTAAATTTAGAAATCAGTGCCCCGTTTATTGTTTATGGATGTTAAAGCTGTCATCCTTGTCTGAACGAAATGAATTTAATTTTTTACAAGCCTACTCCCAGGGTGAATGAGTGTTATTAAAATTTTATTTAATATGTTTACGGAATGATGCCTTTTGAAGGTAGACCACTGCATATTCGTGTTTTATAAGTCCGTTAACCAGTACTCGTTTTTATTGGCGACAATGATGCACCGTGGTCATACATACCTAATGGCACGACTGTAGTTAGACTCCCGGTATGGACGCGCGCGTTTCCTACTTTAGGCTACAGAAGGAAAACTGTCGCATAGCAACATTGTGCGATGTCCCGCTGGAAAATCGTCGCTGAAATGTGTAATGTTCAGTTATTGATGGCTGCTGCTTTAATTGTGATTGATATCGGGTGACAGTAGCCTACGGGAAGATGACTGGGATTACAGCCTGCAGTGGCTTGCAGTGTGGGTTTGCATGGAAGTAAGCTGTGAAAGACTGATGTCCTTAACGAGAGCAGGATAATCACCTAGATTTGGGCCATAGGATTGTCTGACGGAGGACTTTTTTTTTTTAAATACATTTTTACCTGGTCCGACCAGGGGCGCACGGATACTTTGGCAGATTCTGCACTTTACAAGGGCTCTTGAATATGTAAAATTATTTTAAACGTATAAATAAAACATACGGATATTAGTGAATATATGAACTTTAACGTAGTGTTTGTTGTTCGATATGTTTAAGGAATGAGGAGCTAATGCATATAGCCACCTTCCAGCCGGTTATCCTGGATTAGGTTATCTGTAGGGCCTCTAATTTTATAGGGAACAAGATAGTACACCCTAGACGGGATTGTCAGTCCATCTGAGGCCACATGCATGCACAAATGTAGAGACTACAATTCACCTAATTGCATGTCTTTGAAATTCAGGAAGGAAACCGGAGTACCTGGAGGAAACCCGCGCGATACAAGGAGAACATGCAAACAGAAAGGAGGGGAGAATAGGGAATATAAACCCCGGGGGGCGGGGCTCAATCAATAGGGCTACCAATGAACCACCTTATTGCCTGTAAATGCTTGGTGTGTGTGTGTATACACATAATTTTATTTTATCATTGATAGGCTATATTGTAAAACCTGTGATGGGTTGGCACCCATTCTGGGTTATTCCCTGCCTTGTGGCCATTGCTTCACCGACCCGCTTAGGACAAGCGGATATAGATTGGTGTATATTGGAACACACATATGGCTGAATGTATTAATTTTTTCAAATGATTTGCAGTGTTTGAGTTAAACCAACCGTTTTTCTACACATTGTTACTATATCTAGAACAATAATGTCCATCAAAGGGCTGATCCTGGACCAGCTCGGTACAGAGTGCAATTATGCAATAGACCCAGTACTATTAGCAGGTCTATTATTTCTAGTTATGTTCATAATTAAAATATAGCCTAATTATTGCGAATATCCAGGGTGGATTTTTTTTTGCAAATGATATCTACTCAGCAAAAAAAGAAACGTCCCTTTTTCAGGACTGTGTATTTCAACAATAATGTTGTAAAAAAATAACTATTTACAAAAAATAACTTTACAGATCTTCATTGTAAAGGGTTTAAACAATGTTTTCCATGCATGTTCAATTAACCATAATCAATTA
>JAODLC010000038.1:14004892-14030304 GCA_026781145.1 Hippopotamyrus pictus | reverse complement strand
TTGGATTTTTACAACATTATTGTTGAAATACACAGTCCTGAAAAAGGGACGTTTCTTTTTTTGCTGAGTATATATGCTTGATGCTATGAAATGATTCTTTTAACGCATAGATAAATAAGCGAATGAATGAATGGAGAGGTAAGGATCCCAAACTGATTACAGCACTTTGCTGCACCCACCACATGACAAACCACCTCAGGGATGAGAACCTGAGTGCATCCATGTGGCGGGTGACACCTCAGCACCACACTAATCCGAATGGGCCAGTTTGTGCTTTTTCCGGTGGCTGTAGTGTCAATCCTGCCACCAACCCACAAATTTTTCTGAAAGTTAGAGGACTTCCTTACAGAGCTAGATGTAGATTAATGTGATACCCAGGGCGAGGCAATTGTAGGTTAAGGGCGTTGCTCAAGGGCCTAACAGAGTAGGACCACTTGTGGTATTCATGGGATTTGAACCAGTAACCTTCCAATTACTAAAACAGAACCCTATCCTCAAAGCCACCAATCTGCCCACTAATGAATAGAGGAAGCATCTTAAATGTGAATTTGTGGTTTGCCTTTTTGCACAGAGCTGAACGTTTCCATCTCTTCTGGTGTAGGACATCTATACACTTTTTACAATAACCACCACAGCTCTTTGGTTAAGTAGAGGTCAAAGTTCACAGCCATGTGATAACCTGGATCTCAAGACCTTCAGGGGTGACCTGGTCACTAACGTGTTAATTGCCGAATTCCACATTGCCTACACAATGTAATTTTACTATTTAGACATTTAGAAAATTATTTCAGTAAGAGATTTTGTAAAATCATTTAATCACAATTTGTACGATTGAACAAACAGTAATTAGTATTTAAGCAACATAAGATTCTGATGTTATAATAAAAGCATTAGTACACGATATATTCACGGTTAATGTGGTGACATAAAGATAAATGGTCGTAGACCACACTGAGGTCTTCAGTTGCTTGTGATTCATAAAGATCCATCGTCAGTGCAATTGACGTTGACGACCACAGTTTTAAAATGATGAATTCCTTTAAATGAAAAAGCAAGAGCCCTCAAGGACAATGAAGGAAAGACCAACAGCAATATGAAACAGTGAACCCCGCACGGGTAGGCTATATGGAACTACTTTAGTTCGGAGTATACAATAAAAGTTAGAAACTGTCCCTCGATAAGAAGTCCTCCGAGTGTGACCTCAATAAAAACCGGTACGTTGTAAGGAATGCACTGTCAACTGGGCAGCAAAGCGATATGGGAAATGAGACAGCACTTGGTCGTCGACAAATCTGGCCTTCTATAATAAAAAAGAGAAAGCAGGGACCACATACATCATACCGTTACCCTATGTAAATGCCTGCTAGATTTAAAACGGGGCGTTAAGTTATTACGCTACGCATATTCAACGCTTTAATGCATTAGTAAACAGTTACGTGGCAAAGTACGCAGTAATAATTTGATACTGACGCCGTTCGTTTTACACTGACATTTTTTTTCCCTGTGTATGGTTTCTAGCAGCTGGAAGCTTCACAATGAGATAATCGGTCGCATAGAAAGTCGTGCGAGTAGGAGAAATCTAACTGTCGGATAGTGAGGGCAGATATTTCCATAGCGAGATCAATTATCGCTGTTTATCGACCGATTAAAGCACACCACCGCCGCCTCAGTGCGGCCGAAGCCCGCGGAAGGCACAGGAGCGCGCTAGTCCAAAACACCCGGTGTGCGCGAAACACTGATTACTGGAGTGAAATGACACGGCTTTAGCGGATAACGTGGTAGTGTAGCGCAGCGCGGCAGGTGACGGCCGCAAAATGCCCGGAGCTTGTTAATCTGCACCGGACACTATTCACATAAGCTTCTCATCGCAAAAGCACCTGGGAGGCGTGACTTGAATGGACTCGATTGCTGGGTCGGTTCCAACTAAGTGGGGTTAACCACACAGAGGGTGACAGGTGGAGCCCATGGGGTTAAGCGAACACATTGTTTCGGACGTTAGGTTCACTTCCCCATGACAATGTTTTTTTTCCAGCATAAGGCCTAAATCAGACAGAAAAGACTTAAATCTTTATGACCTGTTCTAAGATTTTCGAAATGAGTAGCCTAACAGACTAAAATACCCTTACAGCTCACAGTTTTACAGAACAAGACTAATGTTTCGTGTTCGGGGAGAAGCTGAATGATTAAGTCATATGTAATCGGATGTCCGATGCTGAGGTAGACAGCATACCCCCCGGTTAGAGCCCGACTCTGGCTCCCTGTTGCCCCGCATTTCCGCTGTTTTCCTCCCGGTACTTCGGGTCACTCCCACATTCAAGTAAATCGGTGAGTCATAAACGCCCTGGCGTAGGTGGAACCTGCGATAACCTCCACACGAACGTAGTAAAATAAGCGGTTATTAATACATGGATGACTTGCAACCGATCCAAATTTTCGAGTACAGTTAAAACACCTGGAATTTGACTCGGTTAACTAGATTACTGTAGCGTGATCGTGTTAAATTAATAAGCATTGAAAACACATGCCGGCTGGTTCTTCTAGCCTGGAGGTTGTCTTCTCTCATGACGTTTTCTCCTCACTTCAGTTTGTCCATATTCAGTTTTTACAACTTCGACGCATCGTTTCAGCCAACATATTCTTATGTATATAGTACATTGTTCTTTTAAATGCACCCTTTGTTGTGTATTTTTCTTTACACTTTTGGAATTGTTGGAAAACAGGAAACATCACAGTAATTCGGCCAGAATTCATGTTAAGGACTGGCTTCTTTAAGAACTGACATAAAATTTTAAACATGCTAAATCAAATATGAACTAAGGAGAAATAGGCCTACGTCACACCTGTTTGTGGAGTATATTTATGTAGGCCTTTTGGTTGCTATATACACAGCACTTGTTTAACACCCGTTTTCAGAAATGTCGATTGGCCAGCTGACTTTTCCCAAAACTTACCTAACGAATTTTTAAAAAGTTACATCCTCATAAGTTTACAGCACAACTACATTAAGTGACACCTAACATTATTTATTCAACTAGCTCATGGTTATAAAACCGCAGAAGCAAGTGTCGCATTTAATAAAGCACATTTTACGTAATTTATCTATGATAAATTACCTTAATTAGTCATCCGCCATCCTAGCATTGACTGCGCTGGTCGTTCTATAGTGGCGCGAGTGAGGCATCGCAGCCCCTTTCAGAAAGGCCTGCGTATCACCTCCTGCAAAACAAGATACATAAAATAATGTAGCCTGTTATTTAATAAACTGATTGTGACGACAATGATTGCACACCTCTTGTGCTCCCGACGTCAGGAGCAAATAAAAATTTGCCTGCACACCGTTGAGGAAAAACCTGCTTTCAGACGATTTACAGTAATAGCGGCTAAATGGACTTTAGCATAGCGCAGCCAGTCGTTAGGAGTGCAGTGCTCCATGTAGGATAAATACATAAAAGGACATCCGAAGAACTCGAAAACATAAAGAGAAAGAATCACGTTTCAGATTGTGTGTGTGTGTGTGTGTGTTTTACTTTCGACTTAGAGAAATATAGCCCATGCATGTTTACTTTCGAATAATAAGCGACATGTCAAAATTGGGGCTGGAATGTGGCGTAGTGGTTAGTACCCTTGCTTCATATTGCTGGGACCAGGGTTCTGTGTCTGTGGAGTTTGCTTGTTCTCCCCACGTCGTCGTGGGGTTTCCTCCGGGCCCCCCCCAGTCTAAAATACATGCAGAAGTTAAGTGGAGTCACCAGATTGCCCATAGGTGTGCATGTGTGTGTGTGTATGGGTGTGTCGTGCTACGGGTTGGCGCCCCATCCTGCGTTGTTTCCCGCCTGTAGGCTCCGAATCCTTCGCCACCCTAAATAGGTTAAGCGGTTACATAAAATGGATAGATGTCAAAACTGATATAGGCCTAGTTCTTCGTCTGCTTTAAAATGTAAACAAAGGCAGGGGTGAATGGTGCATGTATGAGGGACGTAGCTGGAAATTCTGCGCCCCCCCAGAAAAAGTCACCCTCTGTCCGATTTCAATATTCAAGAGTCCCTGTCAAGCGCAGTCCGAAGCCTGTATCGTACTGATTATCTGCGTTTCATACATGGCGATTTATAAGAGCTGCAATCGTCGCTGTAATTCATTCAAATGCCTGAGACACATACATGGTTTTTACAATTGCAAAAGGCCAGTCTAGGACTAAATTCAATGTATTTCTTAGCAAACTTATTTTTTGTTTCAATAATACTTTGCAGGCTACTAAAAACCGTGGTCCATTTAACCACTGGACACCCGCTAAGCGACGTCTGTGATGTTTCTCGAATAGATACTTTTGTGTCCACATTAAAAAAAAAAAAGTTATGCGTCAAATCCCAGTTTTGCTTTTCCAATTCTGGGCTAGCCATAATTTTAACATCTTATCTTAAAACT
This sequence comes from Hippopotamyrus pictus, assembly GCA_026781145.1. NCBI lineage: Eukaryota > Metazoa > Chordata > Actinopteri > Osteoglossiformes > Mormyridae > Hippopotamyrus > Hippopotamyrus pictus. Next base: position 14,025,882 of record JAODLC010000038.1, on the reverse strand, counting down.
TCCATAAAATCAATAAGCAGACTATAAACGGCCGGTAATGGATTTTACGAAAACATCAGCTACTTAATGTAGTTACTCACCCTTCTTATGGGCAACAGCTGCGAGACATTATCTTTCCGGGTTTGTGGGGAAGCCATGTGTGGTTCACTGCCACTGAAACCATCTGCATTACCCCGTAATCCTACTAGTATAATTTAAGATGTTAAATTTGTAAGCTGAAATTAAAGGTTTATTCGTTACAGCGATGAAAGCGCATTTCATTTGGTGCAATAGGTCTCGAATAAGGTTGACACGTGCCAGACGCTGAAAACTGGGCTTTAAACACTGTCGATCCGGTCGTGGGCTATATCACATTAATCGTAACAGTAAAGCAGTGGTCTCTGCCTGACTGCAGATATACGCAAATATAACCGCCCCTCCCACCCAAAGCCAGTGAAATTCTACGAGTTTCTGCATTGTTCACTTACTGCACATTAGGGGTAAATGTTTAAGTCAACTACGACAAACAGCCTTCACACTGCAGATTGCTGGTATACAATAACCACCCTAAAATTAACATGAATAATGCTGATCATAGATCGATAGGCTGTCAATCTCAGTCAACTATCAACCAAGGCCTGTAACATTAAAACGACCACAATCCGTTTTAGTAAAACAGTTAAGCCAGTACTGCGGAAATTGATGAAATGTCACACTCTAGTGGTAAAAATAAAAATCCACTTGCATTAAATTTCGTCAGTTACCAATTAAAAAGCGCACAAGAATAAATAAACACATTAAAACCTAGAAATATTACCTACTACTAAAAGCGCAAAACTCCTTGTAATGTGAGGAAACAACAGGCCTATATAGCCGAATCTCTAAGAAGAACTAAATAAACATTTCTGTTCCAAAATTAGTACAAGGAAATAGGATATAAAATATTGCTTCATTTGACGTCGAATAAACACCTTAATTAAAAGCTTGAAATGAGAGTCTGTGAAATGTGAACCTTTTTTTTGACTGATTTACCCTGGATCGCAGCATCCCTCCAAAAGCGCTTAACGGAGGGACTTCACTGCTCCCATAAGCGACTTGGGGGGTTTACATTAAGACAACGAAGTCCCCGGTTGCTTCTTATGGGTAAATATTTTTCAGAGCTGCGTGGAGACGTTCACTTCTCAATCGGGATTTGCGGTGTAGAAGTGAAAGCACACGGCAAAGCGTAGCGTAATGAAGGTGCATCTGACAAAATGAGCTCATTTACTGAGGTGTGCTTTAAAATAAGCGCGGGATATATTTGGTAAGTTAGATATATTAGCGTACAGCTTTCTGAAATCACATGATTCAAACTATAGTAAGTAGATCATTTATATTGTATTCCCTTTTCAATAAAGAACGATAAAATTCAAATAACCTTTTATAAAATATGTCATGAACACCCCCTGTCGGTCATTATGTTGTTGGCACGCTATAATTCTAAACATTCAGCTGCATTTAACAGTTTTTCTCGGTTGCTTTGGACAGTTTCTCTAAACAGTCTTGACGTTCCCCCAACTGCTTTTGCATTTCATAAAAGTTTGTACACTGTAGAACAATAATTTGAATAACCAGTAAAATGAAGCAATTCATTCAAAACCGTTCATCCTTGCAATGCATTTAGGGAAAAAAAAATCTCGCGTGCCTTCCTATCATCCAAAAAATGTCACAGCTGGCATGGCAAAGGTGGGAAAAAGGTGACGATCTGCTGATGGCCCCGAGACAAAGGAGGCTTATTAAGAAAACTAACAACACTGGGGAAAGTACAAAATAAGGGACCACAAGGGGTCAGAACAAAATGGGAGAAATAAAAACTTCAAAAAACCCACAAAGCTCTTTTATTGGAGGCCTGAGCAACAGAACAGAGCAACAAACACACAGTAACCAAGCACAAGCTCAGACTGCCACAAACAAACACAATGACTCCCATGTCCTAGGTTCTTATATCTACAACTAACAAGACATGACGCAAGACAGGTGGGAACTACAACTTAATTAATCAATCAACAACGGCACAGAACAACAAGCAGCACGTAGAGTAAATTACAAATAACAAGCACAAAAACTAAGAAACCTTAAACACTGAGGACCAACACTAGGAACATAAATACACGAACAAAATTAAACCAGGGAGCAAACACAATGGACTATAACTGGAATATAAACACTTAATTAACCAGGACTACATAAAATAAATGTTAAACAACAAAAAACTAGCTGAGGCTGTGCTCTGGTCAGCCTTGAACCCACAAGAAGCAGAGGAGGGTCAAACACTTAGCTCATTAAACCACAAAGCAGCCTGGGAAGCAGGCAAACACACGAGGAACTAAGGGGCTATGAAACATTGGAGAGCACAGGATGACCAGAGACCCCTGCTGGCCAAATGGGGACAAGACACATGGGACCAAAAAAAAAAAAAACTATTTTTGAACTATTTCCTTTATACTTCACTATTAAAGCAATGTTTCTGATAACTGCATTAACATTTTTGCATGTGATGACTTACACCATGCAGTTCAAAGTGACTTATACTTGGCTAATTCAAAGTGAATATACCTATAAGAACCAAAACTAAATCAACTGCAAATGAATAAGAATCATTGCTCCATAAAATAGAATCAAAAGAAGTTTTGTCAGAGATGAGGAGATGAGGAGCAGGAGTGCTGCTAGAGATGTTGTGCCCCATGAAAGCATATCATATTGGGCTCACACGCTAGACCAATCCAATTATGTTCCAAATTTCTTTGGGCCCCTGTCCTAAAGCAGAGAGTTAGTAATCTTTGCAACATCATGTTTCTTAGCTACATCAGTCTCCTAATGCCTTAATATATACTGCGCTCTCTGCTAGCCTAGTCAAGGCCTGGACTGAGCCTCATGTGTCTCCATACAGTGTGTCCCATGAAGTCCTAACACCAACCTTCCTACATAAGATTTGTAGTCTGCAGCTTGGTCCGCACAGGCTTAACAGTCATGGCTGACTGAAAGCAAATGAGAAAAATCAGTCTCCTCCTGAAACAGATTTATTCACAGGGGCAAATTCTGTGCCAGCACCAGGCAGCTATTAAGTGAACAGAGTTGCTGCCCTTAGCTAAGCTACAGGAAGGAAAAACTGAAAGGGCAACTCAGGGAATTACCCAGGCAGGAGTGAATACTGTCTCCCTCTGACAATTTTGGATGATTGTAGGATGGTTTACTGAATAGAATGAGCACCGATGGTATCTTTCCCCATTTTAAGCAGCTTCTAGGTTGCATGGCTGCTGGCAGGTTGAAGTAACTCCCTCACGTGGTACATTCTAGAACCCCTGGACTGTCGCATGTTGCAACAATCTGGCTGCATGCAAAAAAGGGAAGAAAGGGGGACCCCCTCCCACAATTCAGAGATTTGTGTGCTGTACAGTGTCTTGGCACAGAACAGACCAAAGGTGTTAACCACAGGAAGGTAGAGTGTGCAAGAAACCAGCCTACACCCACCACCATAAAACATTCACGGCCATTTCTTGAGTGCTTTGTAGATGTAGTGTGGCCGTTGAAATGGATCGGTACAGAACAGAGTCTGGAACTGTTTTTGACGGAAATAACACTCTTTTCTGTTAGTACTTGTCCTGGAGATTTTGAGTTTGTCGGGAGACATTTGTAATAGGCCTGTAGCCTCCCACATGTATTCTCCACAGGTACAGTCCTGTACACCATATCTCTTAAGGCATATGGGATTCATAACCTGGAGCTGACATGCAGGCTTGTCCTCCTGGTTTGGTATCCTGGCACATCTCCATGGTAAGCAGAGCAGAGACCTGTTTCCATTCTACTTGTTGGCCCAGCTGACTGCATGCAAAGTTACATTTTATTACATTAAGTTGTGACTTTTCTCATACAAATTCTTTTATATTCAAATTTAGTTTGAACTTTATTGTAGTTAATTTACAGTTTTACTTATTTTTATTGTACTTTAGCTATTAACTGAAAATACATTTAAATAAATAATTTAAAAATAACATTTTAAAACCAATTTCTTAATTATTTTATGAAATGTAATTCATTTCAGCAGTGGCATGGCGATGTGATTCGTATGGCTGCCTCAGACATCTGGAGACTGGGTTTTGAGTTTGCATCCTGGCTCTACATATGGGGAGTTTGCATCCTGGCTCTACATATGGGGAGTTTGCATGTTCTCCACTTGTCATTGTGGGGTTTCCTTCAGGTTCTCTGCTTTGCCCCTACAGTCTAAAAACATGCTAACATGAATGGTGGGCGTGCCTTGTGATGGATTATTCCCTGCCTTGCACTTGTTTAAGGGATAGGATCTGGACCCCCAAGACCCTACAAAGAAGAAGTAGGTATAGAAAATTAATAATTTACATTTACAAGAATGTGATGACCTAAGGTTAAATATATTATTGACATTACTAGTGGTCCCACAACTGCCCTAAGAAGACGATTAATTTCTTTTGGACATTCACCATGTTATTGGAACCCTTATTACATCATACACAAAGGACATAATTAGTAAATGCTGCCAATAGAACAGCATAAAAGTGAGGAGTGTTTGTGGTTAGAGATGAGGGTCACTCAGTATTTAGAATTTGGGTTATAGGCTTTGCTCAAGGGCCCAATGGCGATGATTACTCTGCATCCGTGAGATTTGGAGCCACGACTTTCCGGACATGACCACAGATCCCTAACCCACTCAGCTGCACACCACAACATTCCTTTGGAGAAAGACCAATATTAAAATAAGATATACGCTCTAGTAATATTATTGGAAGGAGGACCCTTTCAGTGACACTTATTGTAGAATGTTGGTAATGATTAAATATAGAATCAGTGACAGGAAAATGATGGGAATTTAAGACAAACTGAAGCAGTGAGCGTTTAACTGAATTATGCCTGTAGAGGCATGACGTCTTTAATTGAATTTTATGGGCATAACTTTCTAGCCTGTTCCAAGGTCTCCTCGCGGCTGTTGTTGTCTGGCACCAGTATCTCAAACCTGGGTGCACAATCTGAAAAACTTCAGTGAAAAATAACGGGACATGAAAAACACATGGCTCAGCCCCAAGGTGGGCAACACGACAGTTCCGGACAATTAGAGTATCGCATTTGGCTTCAGAAATATTGCAGAATGTTACGTTCATACATTTAAGTAGCACAAGGTATCTGGCTGCTAACTAGCTCGCGTCAGTTTCAGAACTAGTAACTATTAATGAACTATTAAAACTAGTATAAATAACTAATGTTACGGAATGTAACCAAAGGTATTTCTTCATTTTTTTCACTCAGTCATTTGCGTAATCCAGTTTTTAGATGTAGTAATGCCCTTTTGGTTGCTGTTCGCAGCGTTAACAGTTAACTGTTCTTTTCACAAAAAACATAGATAATATGCTAATGCCCTATATTATAGAGCACAACGTACCTAGAGATATATTCCTTCCATGCATGACACGCAATACCTGCGGCTATTACGGTACTGTGGTCACGAAGTCACATGACACGCTGATAGTCATGTGTCTATGCGGCTACAAAATATCACAATTCCGATTGGAGCAATGTTTGCCTCGGTATTATGCTAAGATTCGTTTTATTCGCTAGTTTTTCGGCCCGCCGTCTTGTCCGCCCCGCTCATTGGATGGTGTCACTGCGAGTCGGGGCGTGTACCCACAATGCTTCGCGCTTTTATGTCAGGTGACCTTCCGAAAGGGAGACAGATGATGTCGTCTGTGAATTCTAGGGAAATGAATAAGTCCGTAATGGTGCCGCTGCTTGTTTTCGCCATTTTAATCACAGGTAAGGAAAGCAAGTATTCGCTGTCTCGTTTAGATGTCATAGCAATAAACTGTCTCGTAGGTAGCGAACGTTGGTATTATGCTCGATGTGACCGTCTCCAACTGTGACGAGACGTCGGAAACGTCTCAGTGGCGGACACACTGAACCGCTCGTTACTGATCGATGTTTTGTTACTTGATGTCCTCTAACTGCCCCTGTATACATATTCTGTGTTGCCAGTGACAGTAAAGTTGACCGACGGGTACTTAAGTATGGTGTCGTCCTCGCCGCCATAGCTTCATTGCGAATTCACCTCGTTATATGGCCGAGTTCAAATCATTACTTAAACTAGCTTCTCCTTTCTATTCCAGACGGATTAAAATAGCCTTTGTATCGTTATGACATATCTGTAGTCACCCAACTTCTGCTTTTCCAGTCATAAGCGACCAGTTGTGGAAAAGGTTTTGCTTTAATTTTTGAATATCAAGTATTATTTCCTTTTTTCCACATTTATAATTTGGTTGAAATGTACGGGCAAGTGATTATTTTTTTTTATTTAGAGATGTGTATGATTGGAATTGATCTGCACACAGAAAATTGAGAAGTGAAGTGAGATTGTCATTGAGGACAAATTACTTAAGTTCTTTATACTATGGCATGCAGTTATGAAAGGGAAATCTAAGAATGGTTAATTACTTTAAAAATGTCCTGCCATGTCCCCATTAAACTCTATATTCGTGTTTTTCTCCAGGCGTTCTTGGTGACCGCCTTACGGTCCTTCATGCCCCACAATATGTGAAGTTCCGAGAAGGACAGTGGCCAATTTCTGGGGAGAAGATACCAGACCTTGTGTCTCTTACCATGGGGTTTTCTGTGCAGGAGGTAAAGGATTCAGTTTTGCAGTAATAAGTATTTGTTTTCAGAAATGTAGATGATGCTGGCCAGATGCTGCGCAGTGAATGATGTGCGTATGTGATTGTGTGTGGGGGGCATCTTCCAGGAGCTGGGATGGCCGGGCCTGCAGGTTGGCCCCCTGTTTCAGCGTCCGAGGGCTGCTGCTCTGCTGGTGGTGAGGGGGGTGGACAGCCTGCAGTTTCCCCAGAGCGCTGTGTCCTACCCACTGGAAAATGTGAGCAATGTGTTTTTTCCCTGCATTTTAACACCCTTATGAATAGTTTACTGTAGTCCTTCTAGCCATAGAGATAACATTACCTTTAACATACTGTTGTCAGTTTTATGTTTACTTGCTTATTTCTATTCATTTGTTAAAAGGCAGAAAATTGTATTGTGTGGAAAGTATAAAAATGAAAATTGAGACATTATTGATTGGTTTTAGGACTACATATCGATTTATTGATAGTACACGTGACGTCGGTAAATAAGTCATAATTTTAGATAATCAACAGTGGTCCGTGTAGCAACCAGGTATCCAAAAATTCCAGTCCTGGATTTAATAAACACCCACATTGTGACTAATGTGGAGAATAATATACATTGGCAGTTTACAAACTCTGTATATTAGGAGCCAAACTTTCCGAAATCATCTTCTCCTTAGATGTGGCCTGATGCTGTGTTCTCATCTATCACATCACATCACATCACATCATCCATCATCACATGGGTCCCTCTCCCACTGCTCGGGCACTGGTAGAGGTCTGAGCACATTCCCTGCAGCTGCCCCTGCGGTTAATTTGTCAGCCTTGTTTTGGCCATTTTTGTTGTTGCATTCGCTGCATGTAATTTCCTTAAATTCCTCATATCCTGGCAGCACAAGCTCTTGCTCTGCTGGGGATGAAGAATTGTACCCTCACATTTGCCATTTTGGACAGGCCATGACAGACTTGCTGATTGTGGCGATGGACCACTGGAGTGTACAATTATCTTGGATGATTAATCCAGTTTTTCTAATCAAATTCTCTCATGGCTTTGAAGATGCAACACCCCCCCTTAGCTCAGTGTTTTGTTTTCAATAGGAATTTCTTGCCCCTCTGGCACAAATGGAAACTGACTTAAAATGTTAAAATTGAATTGTGCAAGTGTTTATGGAAGATTTCAAATAATTGTAAGTATTGATAGTTTTCCCACAACTTTGATTTTTCTTGCCATCATATTTAGTAGTTATTTTCCTTTCAACATATCAACTTACCATTCTAATAGCCTTTTTTAAGTTTAAGTTTAGAGTGACTTGTATGAAAATGAGCACCAATGAAACACAGTTTGACTGAAGTCAAATGAGGCAGGTGGGAGCAGAAAGTAAACCAAACCGTGATGGACTTTCACACAAGCCTTAGATCAGGCTTAAGTTAACGTCATGGGTAAATCAGGCGTGAATAGATGGAAATGACAAAGGCTTCAGTAAGGATGCTTCCCATTTAACACATTTTTGGTTTTCTTTGCAGCCTGTGCCCTTCACCCTGGACAGTGTTTCCAACACAGTGCACTCGCTGTTTGCGGACGACACCCCTGTGGTACTGCAGCTGGCTCCCAGTGAAGAGGTATTACACGTGTGACTGTCTTTGATTTCATTTACTGGTTAAGCATGCAAAACATTATCAAAACTAGAGCCTGCTTAATTCTCATGCTCACTCACATATGTGCAAATATGCAGAAACAGCCAAAATGCTTCCTGATATCTTGTGATTTCCCTCTGCTTTTCTCCAAAGAGGCTGTATATGGTGGGCAAAGCCAACCTAGTATTTGAAGACCTTCCTGTGACCTTGCAGCAGATTAAGGGTCGTCTGTCCCAAGAGGGCTCCATCCTCACCTCTCTGCCCCTCAACTCCCTTAGCAGGAACAATGAGGTACAGAAGCTAGGAAGGAGGCTTCTTCCAAATCAGCTGAAAATACCATGACAGCCAGTAAAAAGAAAAAATAACTGTTGATTAAATTTCAGGTTCATGCTAGTTTGATATATTGGTAATGATAGAATGGTCTGTGAATTTTTGAGTCAAATCTGTACAGAATTTTTCTGCTATGATTCATCTAATGTCCCTGTAAATAATCCTGATCCTGTTGGTTCCGGTCTGCAGGCGGACCTGCTTTTCCTGTCTGAGGTGCAAGTGTTGCATGACATCGCTGCCCTGGTATGTCCAGATCCTGTTGTCCTGTACACCCAACAGCGGATATGTGTACCTTGCCCTATGCATCACCTTGAGCTTCAGTTCTAGTTGATGGCCGACAGTAGCTTATCTGACAGCTTGGGCTATGTGAATTGCTCATAATCAGTTAATCTGTTGGAAAAAATAAAATTCAGCGTAAAAGGAATCACTAGTCAACACACTTTTGAAAATTAATACTATGAACTGGCTCTCATTTTGTCAGCTATTGAGGCACAAGCACCTCGCGAAGGACCACTCCCCGGATGTGTACTCCCTGGAGCTGGCTGGATTGGAGGAGATCAGTCGCCGATATGGCCTAGACTCCCCGCAGTACAGCGACGCTGCCAATATCCTGGCCCGTGCTCTTCAGAAGGTAAGAACAGGCGGGTGACACTAAGCACTGAGGCATGGAAACTTTCTGGGTAGGCTGGCTGCTGATTCATTTCCCGTATCGTGCAGTTTGCAGAAGACATGTCCAGCATCTATGGCGATAATGCGGTGGTAGAAGTGGTGACAGTGAAAAGCTTCGAGGTGCCGCTCACCAGGAAGTCACGATCGATCCTGCAGTCCGGCCAGATTGTGAGTATGTGGGTGAACCGCGCTGACACTGAGAACCTGGAAGAACCAGGACCCAGCACTCAAGGGCCTTCTGAAGACAAGAGTCATTAATTATTTCCTCGTATATGAGTATGAAACTTTGGATATCTTTGGGAAGGTTAATGATATCCATAGGAGAAAGAAACTGGAACCTGGAACATGCATTGTTTATTGGTATAATGGCCAAATCAACTGAAGAAATTGCCTGTTTTACATTATAACCATAAACAAACTGAAAACTCCCCGAAAGCTTTGCCGTCATTCCGGGTCACTGCACACGCACACAACCCACTTTGTGCAGCTGATAATTAATTACGGATCCCCTGACCACCTTGCATCCTACAGTAAGGTGTAATACTTATGTACAGAAAGCTGCAATGCTCATTTTCATACCTTCATCAATTTTGTTCTGCAGAGCAACCCGGGGACCAAGTACAATCTAGCCTACAGTTACAACTTTGAGTACTCTGTGATCTTCAACATTGTGCTGTGGCTCATGATTGGCCTGGCGCTGGCCGTCATCGTCATCTCCTACAACCTGTGGAACATGGACCCAGGCTATGACAGCATCATCTACAGAATGACCAATCAGAAGATCCGTCTGGACTAAGCAGTCCTGGCCTTCTTCCCCTTGATTTGTCGTGGTGTGCCCTCCCTTTTACGTTCCCCTCCCCCATCGAGCAGCCTGGGTTGCTGAGTCCCATTCTCCTCTGATGGTCTTCAGATTTGGCATTAATTTATTTCCAAAATCTAGTGGTGGCTTTGCACAGTTGCTCACATGAATTACAGGAATTTGTTGAATATTTCCCCATATTGATATGAGAAATACCGAAATCTTGCTTATTCCTCCTTTAATATCAATTAGTTTTCCATTCCATTTTAAACTCAAGGCACATGTTGTGTAATGGTTTCAGAGTGCTGTATGTATGCTGTTTGTCAGAACTCGGTCAGACTGCAGGAACACCTTTCAGCGATTGCCCTGCTGCCTGGTCCTGCAGCATACCCCTTGGTAAATTGCACTGAAGTCCTGTATTTTTAATGAGCTGTTTTACAGAGGGCTGTGTAATGTCACTGATGGCTTCTGTGTTCTGAAGGTTCTCCAGAAATGTGTTGAGGATCACTTGAGTTGTACCCAAGACCATGGGGTGTGTCTTTGGTTATGGCTTCTTAGGGATACAGTGCATTGCAAAGTTCTGTTTACATCAGGCTGCTGCAGATTTATTGACTGGAGAAAATACCCTGGTGAGTTCATCTTGGGAGTTTGCTGGTGTTAAGTCTTAATGCTAGTTTGTGTATTGGTTAAATTAATGGATATAAATATATGTATATACTGAGAAGATTATTCATTTATGAAGATATTTTAATGGTATTTCCATGTTGCATCATAGTGCTTGGTGTGTTTAGAACCCTGACATTGTACTGGTACATGGTCACATGTCTGTAAAGATTATTTTGAGTGGATGTTCTGTGATTGGTGTGCAGCATTCCCATTGCCCTTTGTGCTGACATTCTTTTTGTGTTAAAAGGGGTTTAATTTGCTTTTAGTTTCCTGTGATGTAGATGTAGAAGAGTGTTAGTGTGTGTCTTTGTGCAGGCACCCCAGCCGGCTTCAGTTTAGAGGATGCATCTTAGGAAATGAAATTGTGAGCTTTAAATGGATGAGAGCGGCTGCCATTTTCCAAAGGCATGGGAGATGTGTAACCTTGTGAAATGTTCAAATAAAAAAAAGGGTCCACCTTGTGTCATCTGTTGCTTGTCCTTCATCACAACTACAACTGAACACCAACATAAAACTAACTTTTGTAGTGGTAGTTCTCTGTTATGTGCAAATTGTAAAGATTTGTTTTTTCCTGAAACAGTCAAAGATGTTTGCAAGTGTAAACAGTGCATTTGCTGCCAGTTGTTCAGACTTATTTCAAATCACATTTTAACTTTGTGGGCCCTTTAGTTGAACTCTGAAGCAGTTCGTTTTGTACTTTTCACTAACTATAGTATGCAACTATGAAACTTGTACAAATAAAAAAAGTATACTGAAAAGGTACTTAATACACAAAGTTTCTAACTGACAAATTTGAAAGTATCTGATGCAAATCTTTCCCTGGCGTCAGGTTTCCTGTATGTCTGAGAGACACAAGCAGCATGGTTTGACAGTTTTCCCAGGAGATAAAACGCACTTGACACAAAAGGAATAGAAGATGATATCCAAGCCTTTGGATTGGAAAACAGAGATGGGGTGCATGGTGTCACGCCCAGCTCCATCTGATCCTCATGTGTGCCACGCCCACCTCGTTACCCCGTGTTCATACCTGATTGTTCTCACCTGTGCCTTGTTCCGTTTGTCTTTTGTATTTAGTCCACGTCTCTGTTAGGTTCCCCCAGATCTGTCATTAACGTTTGTAGTGTTATGTGCTGTACCCCGCCGTGTGCCTCTGTCTGCTCCCATTAAACCCCGTTTACCTGTACCTTCGGCTCGACTTGCCTGCTTGCCCGCTCGCCCACACGTCACACCGTGACACATGGCTTTTGAAGTATTCTTGAAATTGGAAGGACGTATTCTTTTCAATGTTGTAAATAAAAATTATATTAATCATAATAACCCATTCAGTCCCCCTTACTGTTGCTGGCTGATGCTTTGAGACCTCTTCTAAATGGGGAATGGACCCTTGTCCCCCACCACAGGAAGAAGCTGATCGACCAATGCAGTCATCACCAATATTTCAGTAGGACCCTACTGGTGCTGCAGCTAACTTTGAATACTGATAAAGCATAAAATTCGTACAGCATTTTTGGATTTTTAAACTATATATCGTGAATCTCTACATAATGTTTGTTTCACCAGTATGTAATGCAAAAATACTACTGTACTACTACTGCTAATAATAATAATTAAGATAATATTGCTCAAGAATTGTGAGAAAATTGTGATGTTGATTACAAGTAAAAAAAACCAAATCATTCATGTTTTACCCTATACATGCACTGCATGCAATTTATCAGAGTGAAAAGTAGTTTGGCTCAGAAATGTTGCAAAGTGGATGTAAAAGTTTGAATACTACGGAAGCCCTGAACCGCATTTGATGATTTTTTTTTCGGAGACAATAAGTCATTATAACGAGATAGTAAGTCGTTAAAACGAGATAATATCTCGTTATTTTGACATAAGTTGTTATAACGAGATATCTCGTTATTTCGACATGTCGTTAAAACGAGATAGTAAGTCGTTATTTCGACATAAGTCATTAAAATGAGATATCTCGTTATTTTGACATGTCGTTAAAACGAGATAGTAAGTTGTTATTTCGACATAAGTCGTTAAAATGAGATATCGTTATTTCGACATAAGTCGTTATAATGCGATATTATCTCGTTATTTCGACATAAGTCGTTATGGGGAGCCACTTCAACCCCCACCACTGTGTAGCCCCCACCTGGATGATGCGACGGCAGCCATTCTGCACCAGTACGCTTACCACACAGTAGCTAAGGTGGTGAGGGGACGGGAGAGAATTCACCAGTTATATACAGGGGATGATTAGGAGGCCAGATTTGATAGGGCCACAGTGGGTAATTTTAGCCAGGACATCAGGGTACCACCCCTACTCTTTCTAAAGATGCCCAGGGATTGTTAATGATCTCAGGGAGTCAGGACCATGGTTTTACATCCAAAGGATGACACCATTTTTACAACACAGTGTCCACATCACTGCACCGCACACTGGTATCCACACAGACCACAGGATGGGCTTCCCTGTTGGCCAAACCAACACCTCATCCAGCACCAGCCCCCATCCAAGTACTGACCAGACCCAAACCTGCTCAGCTTCTGATGGATCACCTAGTCCAGGGGTGGGCAATCTTATCCGCAAAGGGCCGGTGTGTATGCAGGTTTTCACTGCAACTCCCTAATTAGATTACTAATTAGAGGACTAATTGGCTGAAGAGTCCTCACACCTGGGTTTGAACAGCTGACGTAAAAGTTACCCAGAAACCTGCAGACACACCGGCCCTTTGTGGATAAGGCTGCCCACCCGCAGGTGGTGTGGCTGCTTTGAACCAGTGACCTCCTGATTGTGGGCAGAAATCCTTAAAACCCACAGAGTCACACGTTGCTGCCAACATTACCGAGTGTGGCCGACCGCATGATTTTATATCTTAAAGCAATTAATAGAAAGAAAGAAAGAAAGAAAGAAAGAAAGAAAGAAAGAAAGAAAGAAAGAAATTGGCTTTACTACTACCATACCACAAACAGTGGACAACCTTTAGACTTTGCTTTCATCAAAACTCTGGTATTGTTCTGCTCCAAAAGCTGAGTAGAGAAGCAGCTGAGGGCTGGGACAGGAGAACGACCACGATGACCAAGCTGTCTTTGTGTGGAAGGAGAGAGTCGGACTCCACAGGGACATCAGTGCCACCAAATACGTCAGTGGTGACAGACACTGAAGGTGGAGTGGCAGATGCTCAGTACCAGAGGCGATCCTAGGGTCTGTTGGGGTCCCAAGCAAAAATTCACTGGGGGCCCCCCCTCTAACCAGTTTTTGTCATCATTTTAATAAATCTGGCTCTCGTTCGCCATCTAGTGCCTTGGGGGCCCCAAGCAGCTGCCTGCCCTGCCTGCTGACAAGATGCGCCTCTGCTCAGTACATATAAGCTGATATCTCCAGAGCTCAGATACGCTTCTGCACAAAAAGGTGATATTATTGTCGCACGTTCACAGTACATGCAGTGGGCGGAAAATTCCCCCTCAAGCGAGCTCAGACCAAAATAAAACATTGTGGTTAAAAGGACATCTTCTCATCTGCTTTACTCTGTTGTGCTGTGGTTTTCAAATTAAATGTATCAGACTGCTTTATTTTTAAAGTTTCTATTTGATTGTTTAATATCAATTTTCTCTGTGATTTATCAACAGGACAGAACGAGAATCATGAGGAAACAGAAGAGCGAAAATGAAATGACAGCAAATGAAGAAAACATGGATCTACGGCATTCGATATCATTCTTTCCAAACCACGAATGCATTTTCTTTAGTAATTGCCGTTTACTGAGACTGGAATTATAAGTAAAAGTAAATGCTTGCTGACATTTCTGTTTTACTGTACTGGAAAACAAAGACAGCAATACATAAAATAGAGAAATAATCACGAAGTCAGCGCACTATAACCACAAATGATAATGAGAACTTCAGTGCACATAAATCTACATACATCATCTTGGTTTATTTGAAAGTATGTATCTTTAGATCGTTACAAATCAGCCATATTACTGGTTTTAAATCAGGATTAGTGTTTCTAAAAGGCAATGTGTTACACGAGTACTATTGAACAGGATACTGCTTAGAAAATTAAATTACTCTTCAATTTTTAATCGTGGTCAAAATCACAGTAATATCATCATCTTATTTCAAATTTAGTAATAAAAAGTACATTACCGTTAAGATTTCCTGTGGTTCTTCTAACGCCTTGACAAGTCAGCAATTATGAGATTTATGCGCCATCTCTGCAAACACTGAAGTGAAAAGTGTGAATAATATTTATCAAGGATGAACGTGTGACAAAAAAAAAAAAAAAAAAAAAAAAACAGATTTCATTATAGTGGGGCATCGATCAACCGAGTTTTGTCATTTTAACATATCTAATTATAAACAATTGAAAATAAATTATTTCACTCATAAGTCATTATCCTTTTTCAAAAAAAAAAACAAAAAAAAACTGATCATCAAAACGGCGTCGATGTGACCGATCGCCAATCCGAGAAAGTTTACATTTGAAAACTTGATACATCGCAGTTTATTCGATGCATCAATCCATGTTGAACATTCCTGAAACAAGAAGGTCCATATTAATTACATAAATACCTCCAACTTCTTTTACCTTTTAAATTAGCTAGGATTATAACGATCAAAATTAATCTTAAAGTGATGGCAACAGACTGAATAACATAACATTTTCATATGGCTGCTCCTCGTAGTCTTGGGTACCAGAAGTTAGATTTTGACGTCCATTGACAACGTCTGCAAAATACAACACCTTTAGCTTTTTCCAATTAGCTGAAGATATTAATCGGAGTTCAAAGTAGATCGCGATTACGGATTTTTATTTTAAGTTGGATCCCACATGCAGTGTAAACAGCGTTATCAAGAACAGTTCCGTCATTCGTATTGTTCATAGAATTCATAGAAAAAATGTTCAAGTGGGCCTACATTGAAAAAAAAAAAACGTACCTATGATATTCAGCCTGATTGTGTTAAAGAATCTAATAACAGTATTGCGCAGTAACATATTGCACAATCTTTTGTTGCAAATTTTAGCACAGCCGTAGCACCGCCGAATGAGCGCAGTATCGGCGCCGGTGGTCGCCCTGAGCGCTGCAGCCTGCAGGTACCAATAAACTTGTTCCTTATCACTGTCACAGCCGATGCTTATGTTCTCCCCAGGATTAACTAGTGTCACATTTACATTAAACAATAAACAGACAAAACCGGAGACTGAAAATTCATTACCCACATATATCTATTTTCCCGAACAACGATAACGATGTCTCGACTTACCTAAGCAGATGTAACCCATAAATCTTGCCTTTGTCATTATCATGGTTGAACAGTTTAACAAAACAGTTATTCTCTTGCTTTATGCTCAGCAAACAGCGGACGTGGCTTCATTTGAAATCGACCCCATACAGGCAAACCACACAAACCTGGTAAACGGTAACCTTATTGTTAAAAACAGTAAACAAAAGACCACTGTCTAAAAACACGTCCGTTTTGGTTGTGAACGCGGTTATCGATGATGATTTTTCCATCTGCCCCCCGTTTCCCTCAGCCGATAGATAAACAGGAAAAAAATATAGACACTTAAGCGTGTGGTTTGAAATCAACTGAAACCCAATACTGTATGGCACTGCATAGCAGCTGTGCGTGCTTTGCTCATTCTAATCATTTAAATGTCTGAAATATCTGTGAATCTTTGTTGCCCGCTATTTATTTTTTAATCATTCAACAGCAACACGTTTTTGTGTATTTCTTGAGGCAAACGGTGCCTTATCGTCAACAAACTGAAATCAAACAGAAACGCAGAGCCAGATAACAGCAATTAAAGTAAGACTGTTTTAAATGTTATGTGTCGAAAAAGGGTAACAGAGAGGAGAACACAATTGTCAATTAGGTGTGTGGATAAGCAGTTCTATAAAGGACCACCGAACCGCCATCGCGCCTCGGATGCCATCAGCATTACTTTATTGATTAACTGCATTGCAAGTCATACCCCATAAAAACGTGCGTCTTATCATTTCTGTAAATTTTCCCCTTTAGTTCCACATTTTATGCAATTTACCTCTGCTCCAGGGGTGCCAGTAAAGATTTTGCGCCCCATAAAAGAATATTATTGGCCCTCCCACCCCAGATCAATCGGATTATGTTCCAAATTATTTAAAGCATTAGACACTCAGGGGCCCCTTGGAATCGTCCTATAACCCCGCTTAGCGGGGCCCCTGTCCTGCTCTAAATATGCGGGCATCGGGGAGAGGATTCCAAAAACTGCAGGAAGGCAATATGGAGAAAGGAGTAATGTATTTTTTAAAAGACTCGATGACTTCACAAATCAAAAAAGTGACACTCCACTGTTAAGGTATATTTCGCAATTTGTACTGGTAAATAATTACAGTATTAGCTGGTAAACTGTTTATTTCACTTAACCGACCAATTATGTGAGCGTAATGACCCTGACGGCAGTTTCACCTATAAACAGCTTTTCAATATACTCATGTCATGTGACCAGTGTGGAAAATGTGACTGTAGTCACCCTAAAATAAGAAACGAGGTGTGCACCCTTGGCGACAATTCATGCACCACTAACGAGGGAGGGATTTCAATAATGATTTGTTTTGGGGGGTGGGTGGAAATGCAACATTTGTTTTGCACCCACCGCTTGAATGCCGTACGCAGCGCTGTCATTTAAAAACCACCATCACAGCCCTGTTCCTAACCTGTATTTATGCAGAAGGGGTGCGCTGGCCTCTACGAAGATGGTGTCACAAGGAAGACAGTGCGACTGGAGATTGAAGATGGAGCAGAGGGACTATAGGGACTGACTTTCTTAAGGGTGGTAGATGACCAGGTTGTATCCGCCAAACACCGAATAGCTCCTGCACAAAACAAAGAGACACTGGCCACATGTTCAAAATAATAAGAAGAGGCGGAAGGTTCCCAAGTCACCCACCCCCAGAGTGGGTGGAAAGTCACTCACCCCACGAGCCCAGATCAAAATGAAATTGCTGTTGTTCTGTTTTTGATTGGATTTCACGTCCTCCAGTTTGTGAAATGAAATCGGACTGCTTAGCTTGTTATGAACTTTATTAAATATAAATTTTATTTGATTTTACCTTATCATTTATAATCTATACAACGGAATAACAATGTCCATATATAAACTGTACAATGAGGACTTTATTGAGCAGCTGAGGTCAGCTCATGAAGTTGGAAGTCTAAGATCGCTGTATGTCGTTATTTCACGGCTTGATGCATTCTGTCTCTTCGGAAGCTGAATTACACTGTACTGTAAAACAAAATCAGCGATACAGACTTTGGTTACTGAACATTACCGACTAAATACGTCTACGACCCACACGCGAAAACACAATGAGACTTCAAAGAACTTAATCTTACGCGCAATTTCCCGGATTTATTTTAAAGTGGCTAAACTTAACTTACAAATGAGCCTATACAAAATACATATACAGAACATTCAATCATATTAAGGTTAACCGGAAAATCAGACTTAAAGTGTCAGAAAGATTTTGCATCACGCAAATGCTGTGGAATGGGATATGACTGAGATAATGAAATGTTGCTCCTTAATTTACAAACGCGTTTCTGTCACTGTTTGATAGCTAAAGCATGCATTCTGATTTAAGTTTAGGAAACGAAAACTGATTACCGTTACATCCTCCTGAGGGGCTTCCGATTCCAGTGCAGGTTTGCAGTTAAGAGCAGTGCAGAGTTTCCTTATCAAAACTAGAATAAATAATATAGACTTGTGGTTTATTTTAGTTATCTTCTAATCGCTTTTCCTGGTCAGTTTCCAGCTTGATTTACTTATAGGTATTAATCAGCTTATAATGTTATACATTTGTGAAATGTTTTCATAATGTTAAAATGGAGGTAAACGTTAACCTTCGAAATACACCTGACTTCCTTTAACTTACCTAGGATTATAACGATCAAAATGAAATTTAAAACAATGGCAGTGATAAGGAGTGAATTTTGAAAATGTCCGTATCGCTGCTCCTGTTGGGTATCAGAAGTCAGATTTTGACGTCCAGTGACCACGTCTGCAAAATATAAGAACGTTAGGATTTTTTAAGTAGCCGAAGAAGTTGTAAATGTGTTTTCTCCATCATTATTAATGTTGATCTTGCAAATGTGAGTCGGCTGACAGCATAAGAGGATCGCGGTTTTAATTAGAATACAGAGTTCGGGTTTGTTTTCGTAAGGTTGTTGTAGGTTTACCAGCAGAAAACATCATAAGCGCTGTAACGAAATATCGTTGAGTCTTAAGATATTTATCAAGAATAATGTAAGTTCACTTTCTTCAGAATATCGTCAAAGAATATATTACATAAAAAAAAAAACATAAAAAGGGCACCTGTAATATTCAGTCCGGTTCCACTGAAGAATTCTGTAATATCTTTTCTAAACACGGCTGGAGATGTAGCTAACAATATAAAATATATACACATATATAAATATACATGCAAATATAAAATATAGCCTACATACGAAAATCGAAACGGAAGGTGCAGCGCAATGTGGCTGGTGCTTATTACTCCTGTACAAAATATATGTGCAAATGTAGGCTTTGCAAAGCGCGGAGTGCAGTGTGCTGCATTCTTAATGGGCCGAGATACAGGACTAAAGGATGAACTTCCAAATACGACGGCACCTTCGTCCAAAGCAGATGGTTTTAATTTACGGATTTTACTTTTACCTTGTAGTCCTGATGCTGTTCTACAATAATTAAGACTATATGGACTTCGGTCCTTCTGATTAATTAAACCATTAATCAAAACCATTTAACAAACATCATTTATCATTTATTTTTATTAATGTGAATCAATTTAATACAGAACGACTCCAAAGAAAATCTTACCTGTGACATTCAGTCTGGCCCCGTTAAAGAATCTGAAGATACTATCGCGAAGCACCGCACAGTAATATGTTGCACAATCTTCTGTTGTAAAATTACGTATAAACAGTCTGTTGCCGGCTTGTAAGTTATACTTGCTCCCCGATCCAGTATCATAGTAAAACGCACCAGTTGTAGCACCGCCGAATGAGCGCAGTATCGGCGCCGGTGGTCGTCCTGAGGGCTGCAGGTACCAATAAACTTGTTCCGTATCACTGTCACAGCCGATACTTATGTTCTCCCCGGGATTAACCAGTGTTACATTCAAACTTTGGCTGGTCAAACAACAAACAGATAAACCTGGAGAAAGAAAAATAATCTTCCACATATATCCATCTTCCCCGTACAAACTGTAGGCATGAATGGCGGTACAGTGACTTACCCAAACACAGATTAATGATTTTTGCCATTGTCGTGCTCGTGGCTGGTCCTTTCCCTAATTTTATGGTCTGCAAATAGTAGACGTGTCATCAATTGAATTCTCAGCTACATGCAGGCAAATCACACAAACAATGAAAACGGCAATTTATCACATAAAACAAATAAAACAGCTAACCAATGCCCAGTTATATTTTGTAATCCATTTTGGCAGGACAATAAGTATCAGGTCATATGGTGATGTGCTGTTTAAATGACAACGGGCTATTGCGGAAAAACGCCGATCGCAATATGAGGAAGGACTGGTTTAGCCTTGAAGATCATTTTCACACCAAGAAAGGGGAGGAGTTATTATAACGACATGGTAAATGATGTTAAGGAGTGGAAAAGAATTCTGCTGAAGACATAATCTTATGGTCTGCAAATGGTAGATGTGTCTTCAACTGAATTCTCAGCTACATACAGGCAAACTATACACAAGCCATGTAAACAGCAATTTAACAGAGGCCCATGAAACAAGTAAAAAGCTAGTCGGTGTCCAATTATTGAGAGAACACACAGCAAAAGACTCATTGCCTGCAAATGCAGAACCGAACGCCACAGGAAATCCTTTCTACCTGTGGCAATAAGACTGTGTAACGCTTCCCCTTTTTCTGTAGATGGTCTTTTTCAGCATGTGTGTTATGTTAGGTTCTCATTCGGATTGCACAATATTATTCATCCGCTTTTTATTTACTCACCTGTATGCTATTGAATGTTTGTTTTCATCTCATTTTATTCATAACACAAACATTGTAATTTTTCATAACCACTTGCACTAATTATCTGTTATTTTATTATACCTGTTATAGTTATTTGTTACTTTGTTAGATTTATTTTGTTATTCTGTTGTTAACCATTCCTCGCCGTCAGTCCCCTGACCGTGGTCGGGAGACGCGAGGGGAGATGCTTCCTCCAGGGCCGA
>JAODLC010000038.1:13975270-13985728 GCA_026781145.1 Hippopotamyrus pictus | reverse complement strand
AGGCCCGAGGACCGGCACCGAGGCCCCGGGGGAGGACCCGGAGGCGACAGCCGACCCCGAGCCAGAGGACCCGCAGGGGGCCCCAAAGCCCCAGCCAAGGCGGATGAGGGCGAGCAAGGGGGCAGAGCGGGCGGGAACCCGGCCCGACGCCTGTGTCCCCGTCCCTTTCGGGACACTGACAGGCGGGGTCTAGGTGGGAGGCACCCAAGCGGGGGCGAGGGAAGAGAAGGCAGGAGGGAGGTCCCCGAGGGGTCCCATTCAAGCTCCTCCTCCTCCAAGGAGAAAGGAGCGGTGGTTAGACTGTCCGGGACCTCCTCGGGGACTGGGTCCAGGGCTGGGGAAACTGGAGCAGGGACCGGAACAGGTAGGAACTGGGCCAGGGGATCAGACGAGGGCAAAGCCAGAGCAGGAGCCACGGGAGCAGCAGCGGGTGGAGACTCGGGCAGAGCAGTGGGTGGAGTCGCAGCCAGAACCGCGGGTGTGGCGGCAGGCGGTGCAGCCGGAGCCGCGGGCGTGGCTGCAGCAGTGGGCAGTGCAGGCGGAGCCGTGGGCGGTGCAGCCGGAGTCACGGGTGTGCAGGGCTGGACAGATGAGCAGGGCAGGACAGGCTGGACAGGCGAGCAGGATTGGACGGGCGAGTCGGGCAGGACAGACGAGCAGGGCTGGACGGGCGAGTCGGGCTGGACGAACAGGACCGGCGAGCAGGACTGGACAGGCGAGTCGGGCTGGACGGGCAGGACAGGAGAGCCAGGCTGGACAGGCGGGATGAGTGAGCCGGGCTGGATAGGCGGGCCGGGCTGGACAGCGGGCGCTGCAGCAGCGGCTGGTGAGGGCACAGCAACAGGTGCCACCGATTCATGGCCAGCTGGGGGCGTCGTAGCACGCACCACCAACTCATGGCCAGCAGGGGGAGCCATAGCAAGAGCCTCGGGTGCAACCAGGGGTGCGGACAGAGCTGGGCGTGACATCAGAGACCTATGAGAAGATGGGTTGACACACCATGCTGGGTTCTTCCCTGCCTTGTTTCTGTAGCCTCCAGGATAGGCTCCAGACCCCCCTGTGACCCTGCATAGGACAAGCGGTTACAGAAAATGGATGGAGGGATGAATGGATCTATGGAGACTTGTGCAGTGGAAGTGATAGCTGGTGCAGTGGCAGAGGTAGCTTGTGCAGTGGGAGTGGAAGTTGGTGCAGTGGCAGAGGTTCAAATATTTGTTATTGCAGCCTCAAAGGCTTGTCTGTGTCTCAGGGTTTGCATCTCACTGACAAGTCTGGTTTTCACATTTCACTCAGTTCTCTTGTCAGACACAATGGTTTTGCATAGGATGTCCAAAAGCATCCTTGCTCTAAGAGTAAAGCTCTACTTAGTGTTCTAAGTGACAAGCTGTGCACTACTCTGCAGATACTTCTCTAGTTGCTTCCTCAATTGTTCTTAATACTTTGACAGCTTGGCTAATCAGATCTAATCTGCACTCAAGAAAAGCATGTTTCCTCCAAGAAGACAATGTGCCGCTGTCACTGCTTGGTGTTGCACACATAACGTTTCTTGTGTATAAGACACAGAACTCAACTGAGTTTCAGCAGCCTGAGGTAATCTGTGCTTGGGCATGTGCAGTCATCTAACAAACAGGACATCTTTCTGTTTGTTAGATGCATTCACTCTAAACAGGATGGGGTAAAAGCTCAACATACGTTCGCTGGCAACACAGCAGTGGGTTAATTTTGCACAGAACACACAGACGGTTATTTAGACCCAGCCTACTGGGCAAGACAATTTAACCATGTTGTGGAGTTGTTACATCTATCCAATACTGGGTTAAACTAATGTAATGTAATGTAATGTAAATGAATATATATAAATACACACACACACACACACACACACA
The DNA here is from genome assembly GCA_026781145.1 of Hippopotamyrus pictus. Classification (NCBI taxonomy): domain Eukaryota; kingdom Metazoa; phylum Chordata; class Actinopteri; order Osteoglossiformes; family Mormyridae; genus Hippopotamyrus; species Hippopotamyrus pictus. The sequence continues at coordinate 13,983,842 of JAODLC010000038.1, read as the reverse complement.
CACACACATACACATACACACACACACACACACACACACACACAGATAGGCAGTACTGTGCAAAAGTCTTAGCCACTCAGAAAAGCTGTGATTCTGGGTAGTAATTTGCTTCAAACAAAAACACTATGTAACATTAGAGCATAAGAAAATTAAGAGTAACACAATAAAAACTAACAGGAATATCTTCTGTTCTCCCAAAAGTCACTGACAGCTTGCTACAGTAGATGGCTAGAACAACACCACTTCAGTTTCCTAACTTCGCCTCAGGGGCATCTCAGTCATGCCATGTATTAATTAAATTTCACCACCAGCTAACTTAATTACTTAAGTTAATTAGTTAATAACTCAATGAGATATTGATTACCCTAAATACCAGTGTGATGGTAGCCAAGTCATAAAATACATGGGTATATTGAATGGTTGCAGCAACTACAGGGGTGACTTTAGGAAATTTTGAAATGATTAAGCTGACACAATTTGACAGAAAAAAACATTGTTTTACACAAACATGAAGAACATCATTGTCTTTGACTGCCTGACTTTTGCACAGTATTGTAGACGGGGCCCCACCCAGACTTGGGGCCCCTCCCCTACGCCACTGCTAGCGATCTAATGTTGTCATTCAAAGAGATGGAGTTAAACTTAAAACTAACGTTATTATTGTTCATCATATTGTTATTATAACACGATGAATTAAATGTTTGCCTTGTTGCATCTGTGGCACTTCAGCCGTCTGAGGGGCACTCTGCTGCATCTTCTCCAGTGGTTCTGATGAATATATTTTTGTATGTGGTGCATGAAGTGAGAACATGCTTCCCATGACAGTCTTGTTATTGTGGTCGAAGAACCAATAACAGCCCTGCATTTTTGTAGAGTGGATTTCACACTTTGGTCAGCCTTAACCAAGTACTTGTTGACAAGGTTAAATGTATGTGAAACATGGAATATGTTTCTAATTGGTGACTATATTTGCACCATTATCTGTCATCACAGCACAGACATCGCCCAGGTACTCGAGTGAGATGCAGCAATACGTTCCCTACTGTGTGTTGTCCTTCCAAATGGACTGTTGCAATAGTGTAAGCTTTCCAAGTTTTCCAGATCTGGTCAGTGTAATGTGATATCAGGGCCACATTGGAGCAAGTGATATCAGGGCCGCAGTGGAGCCAGTGATATCAGGGGCAGTGGAGCCAGTGATATCAGGGCCGCAGTGGAGCCAGTGATATCAGGGCCACATTGGAGCCAGTGATATCAGGGCCGCAGTGGAGCCAGTGATATCAGGGCCGCATTGGAGCCAGTGATATCAGGGCCGCAGTGGAGCCAGTGATATCAGGGCCGCAGTGGAGCCAGTGATATCAGGGCCGCAGCCTGGGAGCTTAATGCCCATGACCAGCCCACTTTTTTCAGGAAGCTGAAAACTTCTTATTATTCACTGGTTTTATTTGCCTTTTTCCAAATATGAACGAACACAAGTCAAATTAATAAATAAAATAATATCAAAATTAATCTTGCAGCTCTTCACATGTGAGGCATGTTGCACTACTATACAAATTTTTACCTGTAAATGGCTTAAACAACCATAACATAATATCTATAACAGTAACAGTTGCTTGAGTAGTGTACTGGTCTCTGCAACTTTTTTACTGTCTCATTATCTATCAGCATAGGGATTTCCTTCTCTGTGCACATTAGCATGAAGGCTTCCAAGTGCTCCTGAGTCAGTGAGGTTTGTAACCTGTTCTTGACAAATTTAAGGGTAGAGAAGCTTTTCTCACAGGCAACCTGAGTGATTGAAAGCGTTAAAATATCTTTTCTTATACAACACAATATTTTTGTGCCTGAAATATTCTGTGCAAAAACATATGACTTATTGGTCTTTTAATTTCACTAATACACATCTGTGTAGTTTACCTCTGAATCTAAAATGTAAATCTCACCAACTTCTGAATATTTGGATTTCATATGGAATCCATATATCATTTGTGTGTATATGAGTATATTAATTAACTTTAATTCATATATAATACCTGCCCCCTCAGCCATCCTGGCATCCTCACTGCTAATCAGTCCCTCATTCTTGGCAGAACACGGACTGACAGGGGACTGCTGGTCAGAAACTAACATAGTTAACAAAATGGTTAAATGATCATTTTACTGAATACTCAGATTGTGCTTTAGTTTTTTTATATACATTTTTTTTTTCTTAAAATTACATTTGCGCACACATTGATTCGTCATGATAAACTTTAGAAATACACTAATATTTGAATTGGTTTAATATTTTGCAACAGGTTAACCTTTTACCTGTTGCCAGTTCTTTTCATTCTTTTGAAAATATCTCTGTGATTTTGGCACATCCTCCTCCAACGCAATTTTTTTTCTTAGCCTGGCCTTTTCAGCCCCCCGGTCTCTGCTTTTCCATACTGTTACACTAACTGCTACTTTACTAAGTTAAACAATCTGTAGGATCAAAGTCTTACTGTTGGGCGTAACCAACTCGAACAATTGGGAAGGGGAGACCTCCCTCAGGTAGAGGCACCCATGTGATCTATATTATAGAAAGGCTGCAATGTCAGCTGTAAATGTGGCTCGTATGTGGTACTGTTTCAGATTCACTAACGCGAGGACTGTCAAATCGAGTTATTTTATTTCTGACTGGCCCAAAAGTCAAGCGGCCCACGGGAAATCTCCCAAATCTCCCGATTAGCCACTCTGGGCCTATGTGATAGTTAAGTAAGCTTTGATTGTTCGTTTATTCTGGCTGTCCATATGTCAGTGGTAAGATCCATACTGTTGGCAGATTGTAATGATACTGGGCTAGACTGGCCATCCGACATACTGGCCATTTTCCCAATGGGCTGATGAGTATGTGGGCCAGCAAAATTCATTGTGGGGAATCCCCCCCAGCCCCGCTCAGCCCCAAAGTCCAGGGCTGAGTTTTATTCCCAGTCCAGCTCTGTAATGATGTATTTAGTTTCGCTTTCACTTTGCCACACAGACTTGGGATTTCTACAGACGCCCCACATTTTCTGCTGCTGCTTTCATTTAGCCATTGTGTTTGTTTTCTTTCATTTCCGCTAAGGACCTGTGAGCACATATACATATGCACAGATTAGGACAGGGTCCTGTTCACATCCACATTTAATGAGCACATATACACATGCACAGATTCAGACAGGGTCCTGTTCACATCCACATTTAATGAGCACATATATACATGCACAGATTAGGACACGGTTCTGTTCACACCCACGTTTAATGAAATCCGAACCAGCAACAATAAGAGGGGGTTGCGTGTGGCACAGTGGGCTAAGCCTCTGTGCCTGTGATCAGAAGGTCTCCAGTTTAGGCCCAGTCCCAGTCCCAGTCTCAGCACATCCTCCAGCAAGGTCCCTAAGCACAGCTCCCTGGGCACTGTAACAGGCGGCTGCCCTTCACAGCCAGGCACAAAGAGAACTGAAATACACACAGGATCAGTAAAGTATCAATTTATAAAAAGGAATGATCATTTTTTAAAAGCAATCAGTACTGGATGAGTAGCATCTCAGTACCATGGTACCAATTGCTTTGCATCCATACTCCCATCCCTAATGTGCCAACTGTAACAGCACATGGACAGGTGGAGTATGAACTACAGTTTGGCTTAAGTGTGGCCCATCAACAGCAGGACTGGATTTCCCAAAAATTCCACAGGAGATGGAACAGAATAGGAAATGCTTGGGCTGCCATGCTTTCTTTAGGTATTTGTGATATTGTAACTCCATTTGAAGGTGTTAGATCACTTCATCCCGGTGGCCAGAGCAAAAACCTGGGCTGTCTGGGGGTCCCCTGCATTCCACTGCATTCTTGACATTGAACTCCAGCCTTTTGTCATGCTAGAATATGAGCAGTTCCATCTCCTCACAGCCTTGTTCGTCACCAACCAGTAGTATAAAAGTTAGAAGCTGAACTGCATAAACTTCCTTCTGTTACAGGGGAATTTACAGAGTAACTGACATATGTGCCACACTATGCTAATTTCAGGCAGTTTGGTCTGTTAAAGTTTGTTGAGTAACGCTGTTTAATACAAAACTGACGTGCACACGGGATCCTGGCGCGTGCATCTGACATGTCCGGGTTTCATGGGACATAGCCGGAGGCTCAGCGACAGGACAGGCAGGGCAGACGATGGCCTAGGGCCCCTGAGCTGGGAGGGGGGCCCCCGAGGGCGGCCGATTACATAGCACATTGCAACAACAAATCTGCTTTGTTTGTGTATTCTGTTTTTCACAAAAGTGAAAATAAAGGTCTTGTGTTTATTACATTCTCTTTGATATTATTCATTTACACCTCACAGTAAAATAAATGCAATAAATGTTGCCATGCGGGGGGAGGGGGAGTTGGAGGACCCTTGGAGTTTTTTGACTAGGGCCCCCAGAGTCCCTAGAATTGCATCTGGACATAATGAAGACCTGTAGGCCCTGTATGCAAAATTTAGTGTCCGGGACAGTGTAATGGGTCTGTAGGATTAATATGGGTTTATGCCTTCTGAAAAATGAGAACAATTATGTTAGATTGTATTCAATTCAATTACATTTTATATAGCGCGTTTTTGAAGTCACCCCAAGGCACTGTTCGTCCTCCGGGACGGTAGGTGGCGATGTGGTACTTTTAAATAACATCCACCAAAGAGAGCTAAACATCAGCGGAAGCGAACGAGAAGCCGTTCCGTCGTGGCCGGTCAGCACAAAGACGGGAATGAGTAAAAGCTGTGTTTTTATTAGGAATGTGACTTAATTTGTGTATTTCTGTCTGAGCTATGTAGTTTCACATATGCGTCATTCGTGCTGCGTTAGGTACGCGCAACTCAGATGTGCAGGCATTAGATTCACTTTTTTGTAGAATTTGAGAAAGTCTTAACGTCTGTATAATTTTATTTACTCTGATCTTACAGTCAAATTTATAGTCGCATGATCGCAAAATATTTATTCTTCAAATTGGCCGTGCGCAAAGCCCGTTGCATCGGGTGTTGTTCAAGGTAAGAAAATGAGATGTTATCTGTCTAAACTGAATTTAACAACTAATAGACGCGACATAATCTTTTACTGTGGCAGATCCATTAAAACTCGGTTTGTCGTCACATGTTCATGTATTATTTGCTCATATGATAATTTTATTACTTTAAGTTCCAGATTGTGGATGAGAGAACGTTATGTCGAAGAGCAGTAATAGAAACTAAGTGTTGCACCAGAAAACCAAATCCAAGAAACGTAAAAATCATAATGTAATAAATACAATGCCAGGTCAGTGTTTTCCTTACTGTGAAGTCCCCACCAGTATGTCGAAGGAGCATTACCTCCGCCTATCTTTGTGAATCGTGTTGTGGGTGTTAGGACACTGTGCCTCAGATTGGCGGTTCAAATCCCAAAGTCGATAGAGTGGTTTCTCTGTTGGGTGGACTGTCCGATCCTGCTTTCTCCAAAATGCACGTTTGCTTAATAAATAAGATGTAAATATACTACGGAAATAACTGAGCTTCTAGTCAAAGACGACTCTCCGTGTAGTGGCGCTGTGGCACACGTGTTTAGGCGGGCAGGTCTCTGCACCGTTTGCATGCCCTTCTGTACCACGGTCTCACACCAAATGCTTCTCTGTTTCTGCTCCGCAGTGGTGATGTCATGCATTGCTCTGGTGAAGAGGCCTGTGTCTGCCCATTTTGACCCGAGTCCAGTCAAGATGGAGAGGCGCAAAGCCCTCACCCTCCCCCCACCCGTTAACAAGGAGGGCCGTTCACAGGTACGTAGATTCTGTCGTGTCACATTGGGATGAAAATTCCTTGGCTTGAAGTGGCATTGTGATTGTGATTGGTGACATTTTTTTGTTTGAAAGGTAACAAATCCTTTAAGACCGCCCAAGAGGAAGCCGCTGGCAGAACCCTCATGCGGGAAAACGGAGTCTCCCCCGGCCCTGAAGGTGAGGGATTTGCCGATTTAGTTGGTCACGTTAGTTGCCTTTCAACGGAGGGGGCTGGAACCTATCCCTGGCGACATGGGCATAATAGGCAGGGTACCCAATTTGATGGGATGCCAGTGCATCACATGGAACACATAAGCACAGTATGAACAGTTTAGTGGTGCGAATTCACCTAAGAAGGCAGACAACATAAACTCACCCAACACAAGGAAAACGCGTCACCGCACATGTGCAGTGGAGGTGGGATTTGGACCCTCAACTTTGGAAGTTCAGAACTGCTATGCTGCATAAATTATCAGTATTTTTGCAAATTTATTAATGCATGTTAGGGTTTATTCCAGAAAAGGTGCATTTAGACCAGGAACGTGTAATTTAATAACCAAACCACATTTTGTTTTATCTTGGTTAGTTACTGGTATTATTGTACTCTCTCGGGCAGAAACACTGGACTGAACTATCTAGCGCTTGTCAGAAGTCTGCAGAAGCCACTTCTGTGAATGGGAAAAACAGCCGGAGTCGCCACAGGTCACCGAAATGCAAGGCTGGGGCGCGCTGGTAATGTCACCTTGATGGCTGCTGATTCAACCGTATGTTTACTGGGGGAGGATTAAGGATAACCAGTCAAAAGTCCAAGTTCTTTTACAGTTGTATTGTTAATGAATCTGGCCACAAGAAGTGTTTATTTTTATCATTAGTATCAATCATTTAAAGGTGAATATTTGCTTTTTTGCACTGTACGTATTGTCTTTTCACTCATGAATCTTGTATTCTACCTGTTGATGTGCTGCTACAATTTCCCAATTGGAATCTGTAAAGTCCATCTAACCAGCCAGCCAGGTCTGGTTATATTTTGTGTATTTGCTGATGATTGTGCACATTTTTAAACTGTCAGAAGGTGGCGCACTTCGACCACATAACAAATGGCTCGCAATATGGAGGGAAATGCAGCTGACTGAATTTCTGTATTGCATATGTATTTTTACTCATTCTTTTCTTTATGAAATAACCTATAATGGACTGCATTTATATGGAATGCATTTATATAGCGCTTTTCTACTCCTACGAGCACTCAAAGCGCTTTACAATACATGCCTCACATTCACCCATCCATACCACACACTCACACACCGGTGGTGGAGGCTGCCATGCAGGGCGCCAGCCTGCACACCAGGAGCAATTTGGGGTTCAGTGTCTTACTCAAGGACACTTTGATGGGGTCAGGAGGAACCAGGGCTCGAACCTGCAACCTGCTGGTTTGGCACACTGCAACTTACTTTTATAACATATTTCAGCATAACTGAGTTTTTTCTGAGCTTGGATTCCTGCCCCATTAAGATAATATAAACTTTATGTATCCCAAGGGGAAATTCTTGTGCATACAACAGCAATGTCCATGAAGCATGGATGAACATACAGATATCTAATGTCCATTTAGAGATTGAATGTGTCTGTGAATCTCTTTGCCGATCGTGTAGTGTCTGCAGTACTACCTTCATGGTGTTGGGCTGTCTTATTATGGATGTGTAAAAATTAAGAGACTCAGAGTTGTGATCTGCACCAAGAGAAGCTGCTAGCTGTGACATCACAGTCGGCACCAATTACAGCTAGATATCAGTCTAGTTAGTAATTGAAAGATTTTGAGGCATAGAAAATTAGCATCCTGAACAACACATCAAAATTCCCAGGGATACAATATACTGGGTTTGGTTAATTAGTCTTCTGTCTGAAATTTGCCATTGCTTTGTACCAGGACTCCTGGTTTACGGTCTGACTGTAGGTAACCTTCTCGACTCTGTGACATTGTTGTTGAGTGGAGGGATTGGTGTGTCTGTGAGAGAACGGAAGTCAGTGTGGACTTGGTCTGGCCTTCAGGAGATGCTTGTGCCCTTTCACAGCTTGCACGCCCGGCTGATTCTGACGGATGTCCTGAAGACCAGGTTGGGGCAGGAGTATCTGAACAGGGGCAGCCTTGGCCTGCGAACGGAGCAGCAGGAAGGGGAGGTGGTCAACTGCAAGAGCAGCAGGCGCCCACAACGACAGGGGGGCAACCTGCAAGGAGAGGTGCCCTCGATTGCCCAGAGCAGGGACTCCCCAGCTCCCAGCAGGTATGGAAGTCTGATCTACTATTAGGGGTGGGCGATATGGTCAGAATACCGAGTTTGGTTAGAATCACGGTACACAATATAGATTGTGATTTTTGTTTGTTTGTTTACAAACCAACCAAACTGGAATGTAGGTAGTAATTAGGGATGGGCTGATCCACATAATTTCAGTTCACATCCGATTCTGATACACAACTACTGATACCAATACAGATTCCGATACAAGAGATCTTTTTACTTTAATATTTTAGTATAATTATACATAATATATTTATACTTTATTATTAATATTTTAAAACTAAGATGAAAAAATGTATCCCAAAAAAAATCTTTACTTAGGCTACTAGAAACATACATAACGTACTGTTCCACCTCATTTATACATTTTGTTTTAAGGGTTTTTGAGGCATTTGCAGTTGAGTTTGAATATCTTCCAAGTGAGTACAGTGGTACCTCAGTTCTCGAACTCACTAGAACTCGAATTTCTTGAAAGTCGAACAAACCAGTTTGACCTAGAA
>JAODLC010000038.1:13956159-13968003 GCA_026781145.1 Hippopotamyrus pictus | reverse complement strand
TTTGGTTAATCGTCCAGTCAGTGAAGAAGGCATTCAAGTAAGAATTGCATTGTAGTATGACTCATTTCCTGGCGCGTACAATTTATATTAGGCCAGCGTTCATGGTTCGACTTCTGATATTCAAATCGAGTTCTAGGTCAAACTGGTTTATTCAACTTTCAAGAAATTCGAGTTCTAGTGAGTTCGAGAACCGAGGTACCACTGTATATATGTGTGTGTGTATGTATATGTGTGTGTATATGGAGGGAATCACAGGCTCCTGAGTGTAATGCTGTGAAGAGGGAATGAGGTTAATTTCCAAAGACCCTGAAGCCATGCTGATGCTCAATAAGTAGTGCTGTCCTGCTCTAATCGATGGCAGAGTAGTGACACTGTGCACTCTCCCTCTCCTCTGTCCACCTGCTCTTCTGTTTCTTATAAGGATTTACTCCATGCAGTTTATTCCCACTGCCAGTGTGGCTCAGTGCACCTGCTTTATAAGGATTACTCTGCATTCCTGCTGCGCCCTCAGGGCGAGTTCTATTGCTGAGTTAAGCCCTGGTTTGCCTGCCCTGTCCACTCAGGTTTATGCAGGCTTTTCTTTTTTTTGAATGTTTTTTTTTTTTTTTCTTTTGTTTTTGTATGTACAGACCTCATACTCAGTTATATCACTTGTGCAGGTCTTTAGATGGAGAAACTTATCGGGGTGTCCTAGGGTTTGCTGATGTGAGTGTTTCTCTTCCAGTTGTGCTGTCCAGTGATGACGAGGAAGGGAAGGACAGCAAAGAGGAGGTCCACCTAGCTCCAGATGGTATCCCAGGCCCATCTGTCCTAGGGCCGGACCCCCAGCCCCAGGACAGCCCCAGTGCCCTGGAGCACCAGGACGAGCATGGAGAGATGCAGCTGAACATGCTGTTTAGGGGGCGCTGCCGTGGGAGGAAGGACATGTCAAAGACCCAGGTGACGTGCTGGTCTTGGGGTGGGCAGGGTAGGAACTGTAGAGCCAGTAGAGAGCAGGAACTTGTTTACTGTGCAGTGGCACATATGCTGTATCGGTCAGCAGGGAGCAAAGAGATTAAGGATGTAGGTTCATAAGGCCAAACGTTTAAGCTGGTTTAATTTGCAGGAGTGCTGGTGACGTTGAGTCGAGATGAATGTGGTCGGTCGTTGGACTTTTAAGTATCTAATTTTTCATAGCTCCTTGACGTTATACTGTGTTTTACAGTGTTTTGATGGTATTCAAAAGCAGTGCAATGCCAGCATTTTTGAAATCTTGGCTATGCTTCGCTCCACTTCAGCCAGCTTTAGGCTCTTAGCAACAATGGTCACGTTTCTGAAACACATCACACCAAAAGTACACAGATTAATGAGTAAATGATACTGGATTTGATTCGACAATTGTCTCCAGTCAGAAATGTACTCGGTGTGGTGAAAAGGATGGGTGGGGGGAGATCAAGGGTGTTTTTAAAAGCCATTTCATGTCACCGTTCGGTGGCTGCTGGTTCCGGACTTTTCTCCTCTCTGTTCTTCTTGCCGCCGCATGCACACAGGTACACTTTTAAGCCCCCTGGAGAGCTCTCAGGCCTACCTGTCTTCTTGGGTTCTGTCCTCTTGGGTTCCCTGGGAGCAGAGAGGTCACTGTGAGACAGATATTAACCGGCTCTCATCCCCCCCTAGGTGTCTACGCTGCTGCAGCTGCCATTCTGTGAGCTACATGTGAGCGGGGTCACAGTTGAGGCTGGCGGTGACATCATGGTGAGTGGAGGGGGCGGAGCCAATTCAGTGGGGGCGGAACCAATTCACTGCAGGCAGAGGCAATTCACACCCAGGTTTCCAATATTAGAAAGTAGGTCTAGGCGAGACAGAGCAAGAAGGGGAACTTGCTGGTCGGGTTTTTGCAGAATTTGAGCCCGCTTGTGTGTACTTGTGTTTCCACCCAGTCGTCCAGGTTTTTTTGGCTGGTCCGTCATCCTTCTCTTGCTTTCTGTAGGTTTATTGTAATGAGGGACATCTGTTTTTCCACTGATCTAATGAAGCCTTGGTGATGCTGACACTTTTTTTTTTTTTGGTGGTGGGGGGGGGGGGCTGAAAGACGTATTTGTGAAATAGGATTACCGGTTAAGCATGGCGTATGTGATTTATTTTTTTTATTCACTTCACCGGAAAAGTAGTAGCTTGGTTTGAATGTTATTTTACTTCATAGCAGTTGTCACAACAGCCTTCATCTGTTTAAAAATAAAAAAGGGGGCTGTTTTAGTACAAATGCTGAAATCACAAGTAACAAAGTTCCCGTTATTTTTATACTGGCGGCTGGGTCGCTGTCCGTAGCTCACCTGGTTTTTCGGAACAGCATGTTTCTGCTCAGCATTAAAAAGGAGAGCGAGAGACCCCTGCTGAAATTTAAGAGCTGTACATTCCGTGCCGCGAGCGCTTTCCTGCTCGGAGGCCGAGGCTTTTGCCGCGCTGCCAGGGAATCGTGTCGTCTGTCGAAGGGCCGCGTGGGGCCCCAGGATATTTCCAGCTGCACTCTTCGTTCGGGACTGAAATGCGTCTGTGGGTGAAGGAGAGGGAGCTGCGATACGGGTGCGTGTGTCAGGCGTGCTCACGCTAAACACGCTCCGAGCAGTGCGGCTAGCATTTTTCCGCGTATTCCGTAATGTCTCCGAGAAGGCTGACTGGCAGTATAAAAGAGCCGGATGACTACGATAACGTCGCGTGTTTCGCTCGTTTGTGCCCCATTAATTTCGATTCCTTCATTTCATTCTTTTGATCAGTCACGGCCCAACTTTATATTTTTATGATGTATTGCTCTCGAAGACATGGAATTCGGTGTTTGTTTTCAAGGCCGGATTAATGCATAGGCTATGCTATGCTGTTGCCAAGGGCGCTGACAAATCAGGAGCCCCACCTCGGGGAACAATGTGATGGTTAAACGAATTAAAATCTGGCCGCTTGTCCCCCGGGAGTCTTGCTCTGTTCGTGTTTTCTGTCAGGGTCTGGCCTTGTGCTCAGCGTCTGTTATAAGATCTACCTCTGTTTCATGGCCCTGCGGGGTCATGCAGCGGATTTCTGTTCCGTAAAAACTCGGCAGGTGCTCTGTCTGAAACCAGCCACCCTGTAATCAGCATTTTTTAAAGTTGATGTCGAGTCTCCTTGACATGCTGTAATTGTAGCTTTTAGAGTTTTCATTTGTGAATGTAAATGTTTTTTTTTTTTCCCTTTTATAGATCACGAATACAGGGATCACTATTCCGCTGAAAGGTAATATGGTTCAAATCTCCTGGTTTCCACTGCAGTGTACCTTAGATTTTATTTTGTGGGTTTCCTTGGGGGCAATTGTCATGTCTCTGTTCCGCTGAATGTCCCCAGTCTCCCAAGGAGGAATGCATTGTATCATTGTCTGAAAGCGCAGGCTCACTTTAAATAGGCCGTCCGTGTCCCTAACCGCAATGCATCTAGTATGTAGGCTGCTGAAACACAAGCCTGTGGCATGTCTGAGGAGCTAAAATGCCAGTATTACTACTAACCGAACAGTATGAATGAACTGTCCTCCAGCTAAATCCAACAGTAACCAGCTTTTTTTGTTGACTTGCTGTGATTTATGGCATTAAGGAACCATTTGAGCTGGTGGAAGGTCCCAGTGTCACCATCCAACCCAGTGTTGTTTTTGGTTTATTAGCAGCTGGGATGAGATGCTTACACACAGATCTCACTTATTATGCTTGCTACTTAGGAAAAGTATACTCAGAAATACACAGGCACGCTCGCAGAAGTAAAACTTAACCAGGCATTTCATTCAAGTGTTGTTGAAGATGGAATGCAGCTGTTTTTAGGTACCGGCATTTAAAAATTGAAAATTGGCCCAGGTTAGTCAGAATGTTTTATTCTGATACCAAATAAAGACACACAATCATCATCTTTAATGGTGTGTGAGATATGACGGCCTCACTTGTTTCCACAGTGGGTTTCTACTGTTTCTTGTGGCATTTCGGTACAAATCTCTTGAAAATAAAGACAATTTTTTTGGTACCTAATTTAGTAGGGTTTTTCGTCAGCTTCTATGAGAAAATTGAGGGCTCATTTGACTTGATATTTTTGGTTGAATACTGGAAAAATCATTATTTCGAATGGATGATTTCAGAAATAAGGACAAGACATTATTGTATGAAAAATTAAATGTGACATTTCTAGACAGAGAATTAGCTTTTGAGCCGGTTTTCATGCTTCTCCAGTTGATGTGCTTACCTGCCGGTATCGACTGAGGCCTGACCTCGGATTAACGCTGCAGTCTACTGGATTGTTTAAATAAAATGGGGGTGAGTGAGTTCTTTGGGTGGGGAAGTGGCACCTTTGAGGAATTTCATTACCGTCTCCTTTTTTTTGCCGTCAGCCTCCTCCGGAAAGGTGGAGTGTCTATCCGTGGCTTTGGTGCCGACCCAACTGCGCAAGTACGGGTTGTGGAACAGTAGCGTCCAGGGGAATGCGGGGGCGCTGCTCTTCCTGTGGGTGTCGGATGCTGAACTGGAGCTTCTAAAGCAGGACCTGTCAGCGCTGCAGCCGGCGGAGACTTTAGGTGGGGTTGTGGCCCAGGACCCGGGTGGTGTGGGGTTCAGTAGTGTGCTGTCACCAGTCTGAGTTATGATTAAAATACAATTGTGCTTGAATTTATGAACCCTTCCCTGTACTGTAAAACACTTTTTATACGCTTCAGATAAATGAGCGGATGTATGGAAGTGGCGTGTGGCTCAGTAGGACAGGCCGCTACGCCTGTAATCGGAAGGTTGCCAGTTCAAATCCCTGGGCCAGCAGAGTAATTTTACTGTTGGGCCCCTGAGGAAAGCCCCTAACCGCCAGTTTCTTTAGGATTCTTTGATTCTGCATCCTCCAAAAAATGTAGCTTTGGATAAATTTAAAGTTATGAATGGGGAAGAATCCCATGGAATTTATTTAAAAGGCACAGAGGCACAGAGCTGTAGTTAATTGCTTCCAGAAGAAATGATCATGTTTAATTGTATAACCTATTTCCTTTGAGAGAAGGTGATCATTTCAGTACCATTTTTGTATACCGTGTGTATGTGTGTGTGTGTGTGTGTGTAGGGATGGCCAGCCCCTTTTTGCTGCTGACTCTGCGTCAGCCTCTGGACGGGATACACGAGGCCATCCTAGGCTCGCTCATGGACCTCATGAGCCTCCAGAACCAGCAGCCGGAGCTGTTGGAGCCCCTCTCGCTGGAGGAGGGCCTGGCCCTGATCTCCAGCTGTTCCGGCGGGGACTGCAGCTTGCTCTCCGTCCTCCGGGTGGAGCCGCAGGACCAGACGGGCGCTGCTTCATCCCAGGTGGAGGCGGGGCCTCAGCCTACAGCTCCGCCGGTCAGTGACCTTCGTATGCCCCCCCTCCCCCCACTTTCCCCCTGTCTTTCACACAATGGCTGTGCTTCTCTTTTCCAATAATTCCTTTAATGTGTGTTCTGTCCTTTTTTCATCCTAATTTATTGTGTCTTGAGACAATGGGTTATTGTTGCCGAGGGTAACTGCTCATCTGCGTCTTCGCTAACTTAATGCATCTCTGTGGCTCCTTTTTTGAGAGGCTTCAGGGATCCAGATTTGCCCCCCCTGTCCTTCAGTGGCAGTTATTCATTCTGCTCCAGTAGTTCTCTCCCATTTGTGTTCCTAGGAAGAGAAACCAGGCAGACCCAGACCCAGCTACACGCTCTGTCACCGCAGAACCAGCAAGTCGTACGCGGTGTCTATGTTCCCGAAGCCCGACTCTCCCTGGAGTCGCTACCAGCACCAGGGCCAAGCTAGCAGGTGAACCATGCGGACCCATTTGGGTTTTAACAGCACACCACGTGATCAGTCCTGTCAGCGCTGATGATTATATTTGACTTTCCTCAATAATTCAGTCTTAGGTGAAATGTTTAGTATCGAGTTAAAACCTAACCAAATGTTTTGTGTCCTAATTACGGAGGACTGGGGGTGGATTGAATGGGTCATTCTCCTGTTTTTTTGTCAGGTTGATTCTGTTCCCTCCACCCCCTCGGAAAGGAGGAATCTCCGTAACTATGGAAGATCTGCAGTGCCTGGACAGTGGCGAGTTCCTCAACGATGTCATCATCGACTTTTACCTCAAGTAAGGGCCGCAGAACCAACTGCATTTTCGGGTCGGGAAGTTACGGTCCCGTCTTTGTTACGGAATACAGCTCATTACATTCCTGAGTGATGTGGCCGTCGTGCTCTTCAGGTACCTGCTTCTGGAGGTGGCCCCGAAGGAGGTGGCCCCGAAGGAGGTGGCCCCGAAGGAGGTGGCCCCGAAGGAGGTGGCCCCGAAGGAGGTGGCCCAAAGGTGTCATGTTTTCAGCAGCTTCTTCTACAAGCAGCTGACCCGCAAGGACAATGCCAGCGAGGAGTCGGCCCACACCTCGTAAGGAGCACGTCCTTAACCTGACCCGTCAGGCCTTCCACCTTCTGTCCAAAAGACACATTTCCCAGAATGCATATGAAATAGTCTTCCTCGTCAGAGACGTAAAAATGAATCGGTGTGTATATTTATTTGTGTGACACCATGTCCAGCGTGGCCCACTCCGGCGTAATGTGATGTCTGTTACGTTGTAGAGCCCAGCACAGGAGACACCAGCGAGTGAGAACATGGACGCGGAACGTGGACATTTTCAGCAAGGATTTCCTCTTCATACCCGTCAATCAGGAGTGAGTGGTGACTTTGTTCTTTGCTCGTGGCATTGATAGCAGGCGGTGGTCTTTGTGACTCCCTACCACCTACCATCTGCCAGCCTGTTCGTTTGCTCATCTACATTCGCACATTCATAGCTGAGGGTCAGGGTACCGTGTGTTAAAGAAGTCCGTCCCGTGCCACACAGGTGCAGGTTCCGACCCGTAGTCTCTTAAGAAGCCCTGTTTTTATGTGTGTGTTTTTGTGTGTGTGTGTGTGTGTGTGTGTGTGTGTGTGTGTGTGTGTGTGTGTGTGTGTGTGTGTCTGTCTGTGTGTGTGTGTGTGTTTAGCCTGCTCTCTGAGTTCTCAGCCACAATCTCTCCTCTGTTGTGCTGGGCCTCATTGCCTTTTGAATTGGTTTTCCTTTCTCCAATTTCTATGATCATAATAAAAAAATAAAAACCTAATTGTAATGATTCTTACAAGAAGCCGTCTGAGCCGGGGTTCAACGATTTCCGCAATGGCTAGGGCCCCTCATGAGGAATTTGTATTTCTGCGGCTGTCCTGTGTTGTACCACTTAAACATGCCGCATGTTAACAATCTGTGTGTTAATGCACTGTGTGTGTTTTCCTTTAGTCATGTGGGAAGTATTAGTGATGAGGGCTTCTGATTGGCCGAGTGATCGCGTGCTTTACCTTAAGTGCGGTGTCACCGATCTGCAATGCCTAATAAAACTCTGACGTCCAAAGACAAGTTAATATGAGGGCAATTACAGAGGATTTTCTTTTTATTTGAATTTGGTCTTTATTGAGTGGAGGGTAGCAGAGTATTCGGGGGCATGTTTTTCTTTTGAGTTCCTGGTTTTGATATGGTACAGTGTGTTCACATAAAAATGAGCGATGGTCGTGCAGACCACAGTGCTACTCTTTGTGTTTAAAGCTTTGTCGTTACCGCGTTCATGTTTGGGCCCTGTCTGGCTCCGCAGCGGGAATTTTTGTATCTGCTTGGGGCCATGGCCTGTCTGCACATTTGGACGTGTTTTCTGATTGAGACCTGGGCTTCTGCAGGTCTCACTGGTACCTAGTGGTCATCTGCTTCCCTGGCCTGGAGGAGCCCCAGTCAGAGGAATGGAGAGGCCCAGCTGTGGGGGAGATGAGCAGGTTGGGGAGCACAAGCGAGTCCCAGGCTGAGGAGCAGGCCTTGGACCAGGAGTTGATGGATGACACTGGATCACTTTTCACAGAAAGTGGAAGATCTCACCAAAGAAGAGTCGGGGGTAAGTTTTGAAAGTAGCCCAACACTGGAAAGTTTTACTGGGGAACATTCTATTTTCTATGCAAGTAATCAGAAAATATTAATATTTTATACCAGGACAAGATTGGACCATTCCAGTCATTCAGAAACCGTCCATCAATCCATCCATTCATTTAACCATATACTTATTGTATCCCCCAGGTGGGGACATATGGTTTTGGGACCAGTCCACTGTTGCCACAGCAGACCCTGTCTTGTTAATGTGATAGCTTAAAGTTATTCGGGGGGGGGGGGTCCAGGGAACACATTTATCTTTTTGTGAGATTCTTTACCATTTTCCTGCGTGCTCAATTTAACTGTTCTGGCATTATAATAAATGTGTACGTTTATTCACCAAAGTTGAAATGCTGTTATAACAACGTTTTGTTTGTTTGCTATTGTTTAGTGTGGGGATCTGGTACATTATACAAATTTCATGTACACCCCGCCAGCTAACTGGGGCTTGTGTGTGTGCAGTCAAAAACAATCTAGATAGCAGTAACATGTGATCTCAGAAGAAAATCACGATGGGGTCTGTCTGACATTATATGGTAGTTATTAGGTTATAACACTGTGTTTATGGTTCTTATTGCTATGTTATGGAAAACGTGTGTTATGGGGCAAATGAGAAAGTAATAATTAGAGTATAAATATCTATACCTATTAATAGTATAAATGACAGTTTAAGACATGAACATCAAGACACACAAAGAAATACAGATGATTGGTCAATGCGGGGGGGAGTGTACGAATTTATATGTAAGTGAGAATGAACAATAAATGAATAGGTGTAGTTTCAGAACTAGGACTCGGATGCCTAGTGTTTGGCTAAAGATGCATTTATTGCCTTTCGCATTTCCAGTTGATCCATCCAGTAATTCTAGAAATTGTAGAGGTCGTGGGGTGTGGCAGGAGTAGGTGGTGTGGGGGCTGTCTGAGGAATACATTGTTACCATACAGACAACATCTTTTTTTACACTAGTACAGGATTTCAGGGACCCTTGGAACAAATCCAGGAAAGCAAGAGGCTGGAGGCAGAGGAAGCCCTAAATGGGGTCCCAGGGCGATCACACAATCAGTGCCGCAATCACACACTGAGGGCAATTTAGGGACACCAATTCATCAAATCGCATGTGTTTGGATTCCTGGAGGAAACCAGAGTACCTGGAGGAAGCCTCTACAAACATGAGCCTTGCATCCGCGGGCACGCTCTAGCCGTTACGGCGAGTTGTGGGCTCATCCGGCCTGCCGCTTGTCTGTTTCCCTGTCCAGGGTTTCCGGAGGGGTGGGGCGAGGCATTCCCTAATGAGCAGACCTGGAGTGCGCCGCCATGGACGGCTGCTCTACAAGGTCGCTTATCGCCAGCCTGCGTTTAATCGGACGCGTCGGTCGGGGCTTCTGAGGCACCCGCCTGTTATATGTCCGCTTTGTCTCTGCGTGAGGAGCCGTGACAAGTTCGCTGTGGTGTCGCTAGGCGTAACATGCGAAGTGTGTCGCTGGGGAGGATCATGTTGACACCCCCCCCCATATTCCCTGCAGGTGGCATGGAGGAGGCCGGGAGAATGTCACTGCTGACGTCGGTATGGCTCCGACACAAACATTTCTAAACATTTACAGTTGTGCACTTTGTGGCTGACGGATGACTCACATCGCTTTCTGCTTTGTGCCCCCCCACAGAAGTGTACACAGCTTGGCTGTCAAAGGGACACCATCTGTAAAAGGTAAAGAATAGAAAATCCATACCATATTTGCTCCTCAGTATGGCAGGGTACTGTTTGTGCTGTATCAAGGCTATACACTTCTATCAATAACAAGGCTGTGTCGAGGCTACATGCTAAAATAGTTGAGGTATGCATTCTACATCAAGGCTGCACCTGCAGTACACACTTTATACATGATGCATGCATTACACTCATTTTTAAAGATTATAGATTTAATGGTAGTCAGCTGGTTGGCTGCTCTTATAATACTGATTGACTCTTTGACACAGTGAGCTTGACTGACTAGGACATGAACTCCTTCCCCTGCAGACCCTGCATCCTACTCATGGACTCCCTGAAGCGATACTCCCACGAGCGTGTTCTCAAATTCTTACGGGAGTGAGTATCCCCCTTGGCTGGTCCCTTGGCTGGTCCCTTGGCTGGTCCCTTGGCTGGTCCCTTGGCTGGTCACCTTGGCTGGTCACCTTGGCTTCTTCACAGTGTTGGATGTTTGTGGTGAAGTTTGGACACACCTACCCATTGAAATGTTACTTTGTACTATTTTCTAAATTTTTTTAGTAATTATAAAGACATCCGAACCATAAAATAATATATATTGAATTATGCACTGACAAAAATGGTTAGCAGAGTGCTCCCACCATTGGGTCCTTGAGCCAAGGCCCTTAACCCCTCTGCTCCAGGGACTGGCAAGCGCTGCTTTTTCTTCTCTGCCAGTTTCATGAGGTGGCTTCCTGGGATGCTTTTCCAGATATTCTGAGCAGTCATTGGCTGCTTTTCCTTCACTCTCTGACTAGACTCCACCAAAACCATTTCTACTATGTTTATGTCGGGTGATGTGGCACTGTCACTGTCACCCTCCTTTGTAGGTGGCTTGGCGTGTCCGAACTTTTCACCGGCACTGTATGTGGGGGTCTGGATGTGTAGTGACCGCCGAGCTCCCTGCTCTCTCAGGTACCTGGAGGTGGAGTGGGAGGTCCACAGAGGTACCCCCCGTGCGTTTACCCCGGAGACTATGCTGGGCTTTAGCTGCCTGGTCCCACTGCAAGACAACAGCAGTGACTGTGGTCTCTACCTACTTCAGTACGCAGAAAGTTTTTTGGAGGTGAGGATCCAGAGCACATTCGCATTTCAGATTTAAGGAGTACGAAATTTTGTTCAAGATTCAGTTTTATCATTGAATCGGACAGTACAACGAGTTTGGGATACCAGCTCCCTGAGTATTGCAAACAAAACGCAAGACAGGACAAGTAACAATATGTAGAAAATATGAAAAGGTCATTAAATATGTGTGCAATACAGATGGATAGGAGGCGTATGGTGGTGCCTTAGTGAGAGTCCTTCAGTGTCTGCTTCAGCCTGGTTACTGCACTGGGGTAAAATCTGTTCTTATGTCTGGTAGTGTGGGGGCTGAGTGCCCTGTACCGCCTGCCAGATGGCAACAGGTCAAACAAATAGTGTCTAAGGTACGATGCGTCGCTGAGGACGTTTGTGACTCTGCTAAGACACGAGAGAAAGAGCTGTCTTGCAGGGAAGCCAGTGTAATGACTGAGGGCTTTGAACAGAAATTCAGTTTTTTCAGCGAGTTTAGTGGAGCATTGTGTTGAATTCCCGCTCATACAACAATTTTATATATATATATATATATATATATATATATAATTAGGGCTGTCAAAATTAACGAGTTAACGCAGATTAATCCATCATCATGATTAATCTGATTAAAATTTTTAATGCAATTAACTCATCTGCAACGCAGAATGTCTAAAAATCCGTAAAAACTCTGTCAACCCATTTAGGGCAGTTTTGGTGCGTTCCATTTGCCCTTGGAATTCGTATTCCGAGTCGTATTCCGGAGTTTTGAAGCTGGAAGTGACGACATGCCCTTTTCTCGGAGAGCCGAGAAATATCTCAGAGCTGCACAGAGGATCCCGAGTTCGGAATCCAAGATGACTACACCTTTTATCAACAGAGGGGAAAATTGCAGTTTTACACTGTTTAAGCACTACTTTTCCTTACTCATTTGTGGCTCATTAAATCGGTTGCAAACACTATACCGTCGAACTTATCTATGGACATGTTGATACAGAGTTTTATATGTAAAGCACCACACGTAATGTGTTATCAACTGATATTGCTAACAATGGCAATTAACCGGGCTAGAATTGGATTTCATGATTAGTCGGA
>JAODLC010000038.1:13933199-13948977 GCA_026781145.1 Hippopotamyrus pictus | reverse complement strand
TAATAGCCTCTATCAGTTTAATCCTAGCAGTGGCACAGACAGGGAAGCCAACAATTTACACGACACTCAGGGATACACGCTAAACACACGCATAGACAGGGAAGCCAACAATTTACACGACACTCAGGGATACAGGCTAAACACACGCATAGACAGGGAAGCCAACAATTTACATGACACTCAGGGATACGCGCTAAACACACGCATAGACAGGGAAGCCAACAATTTACACAACACTCAGGGATACACGCTAAACACACGCATAGACAGGGAAGCCAACAATTTACACGACACTCAGGGATACAGGCTAAACACACACATTCCCTGACTGTCAGATCTCACGCATCTGGTGTGACACTCATGCTTTCAGGCTCTTATGCTGAAATCTTACGGCAAATCTGTATTAAGTCAATACACTCGTTACAAAATACCATTTTTGGCACAATCTATTTTTTGTCTAGACCCCAAATATAACATGACACCACTCTTTCTAAAGTCTTTTGAGGGGAAAAAAAAAACATATTTCGGCCAACACGGTAAGTTTGTAATGATAAATAATATAGATGTCACCACTTCATAAGCAATTACCCCTGAAAATGTGTTAAAGATTCAAAACAAAGATAAAGAAAAATTGGACAAACAAATATAAAGGCCTTATTGTTTGGAAAACATGTTTGGAGAACTGATGTAGGCTGATGCTCCATCTGCAGAACATTCCTCCTGGTAAGTTCTCCTGGCAGAAGAGTGGATGAGTTGACTGCTCTTTCTCCGATTATGTTCCAGTGTGCCAGGAGACAGTGTGGGAGGCCTTTAAGATCTTTTGGGACCGGCTGCCAGAGCAGAGTGAATACAACCTCTGGATAAGCGTCTGCCTGGAAGGGACTCTTAGCACGTTTGATATTGGTGCCAACTTCAGTGAATCAGAAGAGCACATATCCCTGGTGCAAAGGGTGAGTAGAGGGGGATGTCTGAGCTGATACACACAGCTGAAAATGTGACACGCCAAATTACCATAAAGCTTGGATTAAAGTAATCAAACTTTGTTTGAGAAACAATGACATACAACACAGTTTCAGTTACAAGTTAGGATTATAAGTAATTTCCTGCTAATGCTATAATGTCCCTAACTAGTTGGATATCGCTTGATATAAAGGCATTGCTCCTCTTTTTCAGAGAATATCAATGAATGCAACATTTAGGTAAGATTTCTGCTTGTATTTACCATGCTGCTTGCTTGGTAAGAACACTGGGCAAATTCGTGGTCCTCAGGCCTAAGCAACATATGTAGCCTGTTATGAAGGCTGAATAGCCTGTTTCGCTCGTGCAGGTTATTTAGAAATACCAAATACTGTCAATATGTTGTCCCTAGCACTGCAAATGTTACCTTCAGTTGTTCAGAAATGTCTTCAGGAATCATTATGGATTCATCTGTTCTACCTCAGACATATAGAGTACACTGTATACTCCCCCCCCACTGGGATGAATGTAGTCTTGCATTGCTTATGCCCTCCTCTGCCTCAAGCCACCCACCTGGACCTGCCAGCTCACAGATGCCCAAATGCAAGTTCTTGTACACAACAGAGCTGTTCTACCAGCAGTCTTCTATTCGCCCTGTAACTTTTGTTTGCTTGTTTCTCTTCTGCAGCACTGAGGTCACTGAGGAGCCACAATCCACAAGCACCACCCAGGAAGGTGTGTATGTGCTGCTCACTTAAAAGGAATTGGGCTTAGTTGATAGCACCATTCCTGTCTTTTATGATCAAGTTTTATATGTGCAATATTAAAACTATTTGCTTAATGATTCCATGTTATATGTACCTTTCTCATCTGTTTTTTTTTTTTGCCACTTGCAGATGAAAACATACCAGTGGCTGTGGCTGTCACCAAAGAGATCAGCACAGAAGCTACCTCAGGAGCTGGACCGGAGGGAGCCCCAGATGACACCTTGGGGTCCTCTGTGGAGAGTGGTGGGGTGGTTATACAAGATGTCATACCAAATGTTCCTCTGGAACTTAGCATTGAAATTACACCAAATGGAACTGGAACCAACTCGGAGGAGATGTCTGCTAGGGTCGTCTTCCAAAGTAGTCTGGCCATCTCCTCTAAGGTTATTCCTGAAGTCACCATGGAGGTTTCTCCAGAAGTCATCCCAGAAAAAACTGGAGGGGTGACCCAAGAAGACTTTTCTGAGGTCCCTGCGATGGACACCCAAAAGGATGTCACTGAAGGAACATGGGAAGCCATTGTGATGCAGAATGTCACTACTGAGGCCACGCAGAATGCTGTGGCTGCAGTGAAGTTTGGGGCTGCTATCGCAACTCCGGGAATGGCCGTCAAAGACGCGACTGCTGGTCTAGAAAGTGTTATAGAGGATGAAAATACGGTAAGGGGTTTGGGGAATATGGATATAAATATTATCAGTCTTATCCCTCACTGCAAATTGTTAAAAGGCTGATATTAAGTGACACGAAGAAAAAATGGGAGTAGTACACAGATGTGAATAACCCTACTGAGTAGTAGTGTACATGCATGGTATCTCAGTTTGTGCGAGTGTGGTGCATCCCCTCTGTGTTCAGAGCACCAATGAGATTGACGGCGTCGCCGGCAAGCCAGCGCGGCACCAAGCAGAGCAGCTGGTGGAGCTCAGCGTCCAGCTGAAGGGGGAGAATTACGACGATGCTCTGAGAGATCCTTCAAGCTCCGCGTACCACCTCCTGGCTCAGCAGTTTGCTGAGAAGGTGGGACACTGGCTGTCATCTTCTCAGCTATAGTTTAATGATCACTTGTCATCACTTGCTCTTTCCACACTTTTTTACCTTGCCTCTCTTCCTCCTCCTCATCCACTTTTCCAAGCGTATGGCATACTCACTTCTCTTGTAAGGCCTTAAGCATATTATTACCATTTTCCCCATGGTTTTGCCAAGCAAGGACCAGGCTGGATATATTTGTTTTTCCATTACATTCAGGACCTTGGACTGGAGCTTTGACTGTAAGGTTACGACAGTTTAAAAAAAACCTACCCTCCTTATCATTATTTGTTGTAATTCTAATTTTATGGCGTAGCATCTACATACTGTAACAAAGAGAGGGATAGATAAACATCAGCTAGCATCCATCCATCTTCTAGCTGCTTACCTGGTTTTCAGTTGCGGGAGGGGGGGGCTTTAGACTATCCCAGGTAAAAGGCTGGGATGTCAGTCAACTGTAGAACATAGAACACATACGCAGTCTAAGTATAGTCTAAGTCAATGTCTTTGGGGAACCAGAGGAAACCATCTTGACAAAAGGAGAATATGCCAGCTTCATATATACAGAGAGGAGGTGTGGGGGTTTGAGGCAATGGTACCACCCACATAACCGTCACGCCACCCTTTGTCCACTAGCACAGTGTTTCCCCAGCTCCCGGTAGCAAAAACATGGATCAGCTGTGCGTCTCTGAGGATTGGGTCGAGAGATTGGAGGGAGCAAAAATGTGGACTGTCTGGCAGGGACCTCAGAGGGAGCAAAAACGTGGACTGTCTGTGGGTCCCTGAGGACCGGATTGGGAAACACTGCACTAGCAGTATTCGTTAGAAGTAGCCTAACTAGTGTGTTTCATTGGCTTACAAGACATTGGCTTTTCTCACATCTTATATAGAACACAAAACACTATTTTATTTCTGAGGAAAATTTTTCCTGACAACTCTAGGTCCCATAGAACAAATCTGTCAAAACAGTAAGAAATGATGGGCTTTATGAACTCAATACTCTGTATTTTGCATTTACAATATTTACTGAAAACAGCTGTCCTGCACAGGCATGTTTATAAAAAGCAGTCTGAAAAACAACATTGCTGCACTTGATATTATAACTAACACCAAGTGAGACATTAAGATGCCTTTGCAGGGAGGTAGCCAGCCCTGAGCTAAGCGATTCTTGGGATATCACTGGGCTGAAATTTGATGGTAGCATGAAGTGGCAAATGGTAGTAATGGAAAAACAAACCTTTGCAGTACATTATTGTACAGGTCAACAATGCAAAAACAACATCACTCACAGAAGTTAAAAAGTCAGTTGTAATGCAGGCAGATTGTTCTGAACGTTGTATGTGCTATTATTCACAAATCACAGAGAGCAATGAATCACCGTCCTTTTAAGTCTGAGGACAGTGGGCTGGAGACTTTTCCATTGCTGGACAAGGGCCTCCATTTCTGGCAGCTGCACATCCCAAGGTTTTCCCGGGAACGGTCTGAATGCAGCTTTATGTAAGAAACACACAGACATCTGGAGCGCTAGGCCAGGAAACACTGCCGGTGTGAGTCAGCCGTCCCTGTAGGAATGGCAGGAGGACTCCCGGCCCGATCCAGTCACATGTACGATGGCGAGACCAGACTGCAGGAGGTCCCCCTATTTTCTGACCCTACCACAGATGGGCTGACAGCTGCTGAAAAACAAGAATCACTCAAGGATGCCGAAGCCTGCTAGGTTAAGTGCTCATATTCCACATGGCGTGTGGACAGCCAGGGCCACGAAACAGGCACTTAATAAAACAGAAGGACACATATTTGCCAAAAATAAAACTAATGAGTTCTTGGACGTCTCACTTTTCCTTCTCATTTTTTTTCTCTTCATATTGTAGATTGAAGATGCTTTTGAAAGGCTGCCCGGTTTTAAGGAAACCCACATACTTGAATTCAGGTAAGTCCTGTGCTGGGACAACTGTTCAAAATATGTAGCCAAAGCTTACATAAAATCACAAACGGAAGTAAGTGTACAGGAGTTTTATTTCAGAATTAATTGAATTAATTTAAGGTGTTCAAATAAATGCATTTTATTTTTTATTTGATACAGGAAACAGAAGAATTACAGAGGGTGAGCATCTAATACCTACGTCGGTTTGGGCTGATTTCAGTCTCTGCTGGACTTTGCTTAATGGGAACATGGCCTGCTTTTGTGCAATCTAATAAATGCCACCCACGTTGCTTCTGTTCCCAGAAGATCTTGTTTTGAAATCTGAAATGGGCTTGTTAATGCTGGATATGCACTGTTGGGTGCTCAGTTTACGTTTGGTAGTCACTGTGCTGGAGCAGATGAGTTACCCACAAGTCACGTCACAGATTTCCAGTAATGCTGATACTATAGGCAACCTCATATTCTAGTTTCCTGTCAGTCACAATTTAGCATACGAGTCACATGATTAGTGATGATGCTCCCCCTTCCTGTCAATCACCATTGAGCATGCAGATCACATGATCAGTGATGATGCTCCCACTTCCTGTCAATCACCATCGAACATACAGGTCACCTGTTCAATGATGATGCTCCCGTTTCCTGTCAGTGACCTCACCACACTCACACATGAATGGGGGAAAAAAACCTCTAATGGGGCAGAGACTGGAAGGACTTATCTGTTTTCTATCCTGTCCAGCGCTAATGCTGCCAAGTCCCTCTTGTAGTCATATAATCATGTACCCTCCAGGCACACGCTATGGCGAACGCATTTTGTGAGCTCAGTGTGTTTGTACACCACCTGTGCTTTCAACTTCGTATATATAGGAGTGTAAAGCTGCCTCATAAAATATTCTGTTCTGCCTGGTCTTTTGTGGTGGCTGGCTTTAATAAAACACGTGAGAAAGGCAAAACTCATCTGACCGTACTGTCATGAAGTTGTTTAGCGTTAATACAGTTTATTTAGATGGTCTGATGGTAATGTCCTGTTGGGATGTGGCTTAGCTGGGCTCTTCTACGTGGCTGTTGTGCAGGAGAGATGCTGTCGTGGTCCACTATGCCATCACCCTAGATGTCAGCTCTGGGGGCATCAGCAACGAGACCACAGACTACATCGACCTACTGTCAAATTCGGTGGAGAAGTCGTACCATAAGCCGGATGAGCACCCCGCTGTGTTCCACACTGTGATGGATTTCCGCAACTACGTCGCAGAGGCTCTGCACAAGGAGAACCTAATTGGAAACAGCATACTGGATGTGGATGCATCCTCGTTGCAGCTGGAGAGTGGTATGGGCCGGTCTGTATAGAACACATGCTGTGTAGAGATTAGTGCTAGCAACCGCTAAGGGTGGATGGTGAACATAATTGATGGCATATAAACTACTCAAATTTAGCTTTAGAAACTGGCCTAGTTAAATTTTTGTGGAGGAGAGATTAAGTATTTGTCCAGTATTGTAGTTCATTGGCTGAAACAGCCAGTTTTTAATCTGGATAATTCCAGTAAAAATAAGTCAAGAAAGCAGGATGTTTACGTAATGAGTGCTGTGGTATATGAACCGTTACTGATTTTTTAAATTTCGCTTTATTTTTCTATTTGCTACTTTTTCAGTTATGTGCTGTTGAGATGAGGTCACTCAGAGAACCATACACCTCAGCAACTTATTACTAATTAACAGTTATGTAAGAAAACTTTAATGAAATTTGCAATTGGATAATAAATTAATTGCATTTAGTATGATTAATAGTGTCAGAGTGACAACTGGGTCTTAATGGATAGATGTTTTGGAATTTGTATGCAGATTTAGCCCCATAAACACTTTGCAATATCAAGATGACTGAAATTATCTTACTTTATACCTCTAGATCTGTGCATGTTTTAAAGTTAAGGATGTTAGGATTTTAGCTAAAACACTTTTTTATTGAAAGGATATAAGGAGAATCTAGTTGTGTGTTTTGCGTTGGTACTGAGGTATAAAATTTATTTCTCTGTATTTTATCTTAAAACAATAAATGCACACAATTTAACAGTCAAGTACACAGACACACATATATTAAGTGGCATGCATTTACTCCAAATTCAGAGTTCTCAAAAGAAAGAAAAATGAAAATGTCTTTATGTATTTGTTCATTAGCTTCATATTGCACTCTAATTACAAGAGAAATTTAGTAATTTTACCCGGGCCTTTGGAAGAAAAACAGCTGCACAACCTCACAGATCCAATGCCACGCTTCACAAGTAGGGATTAGGTTCCTTCTTCACGACCTTGACTTATTTTACGCCAAACCCACCTCTTGCAAAAGAGTGCAATTTTGTTTCATCTGACCACAAAACCCGCTTCCAATCAAAATTCCAGTCATGTTCGGCAAACTCCAGACAGTTGTGTTTGCTGTTTGACGTCACCGGAGCATTTTGGCAAGTTGGCCAGAGAGTTTGTAGGCATAGAGGTGGTGTCTAATTGTAGTTTTAGAGACTTGGTAACCTTTGTATGCAATTGTCCAACTGTGATCCTTGAAGAAGATTTCCCTCTCGAACTGTCTTCTTCACTTTGTGTAGAAGCAAAACAAGACTGTGTTTGCCCTTGGGTAGATTCTTGACTGCTGTTTGAAAACTTCAAATTATTGCTCTAATAGCTATTTTTATAGTCATTGCCTGATTTATGTAGGTCAGTTTCCTGTTATTTGATTTGTGGATCCTCTGGTCTTTTTCCATGTTGATGTTTGTCAACTCGTGTTTATGCCTCAGTGGAACAGGAAGTCATGCATCACCACTGCAGAGTTTCTAAAAAAATCAATTCAAATTTGAATATGAACATATGGTAGTTGTATTTCATTTGTGACATGAAAAAATGTTACATTTTCTTTGAATTGACTTACCCCACTGAAAAGCTAGATTTCTCTCATAAATTGAATGGAAGATCAAACTAATAAACAACAGAGACTTTTTTTTTTTGTTGCTCATTTTCATTAAAGGTGCCAATGATCTGGGAGGGAACTGTATTCAGCATGCTCGCTTCCTTACTTTTTCAGCTAGAACATAACTTGTGTTCCACCGGAAACTATGTCATTAAAGACATTCATCCATTATATCAATGCTAATGATATGAATTATATGTGGTATGTGAAACATGTCGCTTAATAACATTTCCCTGTATCTGATCTCCTTTCACTCTTCTTTACAGTTAGGACTGTGTTCTCTGGTGCATCTAGACCAACTGGTGGACCAGTCAGTTCCAATGACTTCATGGTGAGAGATGGGGCATCCCCAGCCAACATTGTTCCACCTTGATATGTGCTGGTAGTAGCAAAACCAAAGGCCTTTCTGTGTTGTGTTGCTTCATCTAGAAATAGCCATTAAAAGCCCGACCGTTGAAAAAAAAAAAAAAATGTTACTATATGTTAATATTTTAAATTCAAAAAAGCAATGGATGCATATTTTGATCATATTGCAGTTGGTTTCATTGAATAGCTTGTCCTATAATAATTAGATTAAACTGAGTGTAGGCAGTCCCCGGTTTAAGATCATTTGACTTACAGACAACTTATACTGACGAATGGATTAGCATAAAGCAGGGGTGGCCAATCTTATCCGCGAAGGGCCGCTGTGTGTACAGGTTTTCGCTGCAGCTCCCTAATTAGATTACTAATCAGAGGACTGATTGGCTGAAGAGTTCTCACACCTGGGTTTGACCAGCTGACCTAAAGGTTACCCCAAAAACCTGCATACACACCGGCCCTTTGCGGATAACATTGGCCACCGCTGGCATAAAGCCTATAATATTAGAAATATGATTTAAATGCGATGGTTTGTAATTACAAACGCATGCACTACTTTGTATTATTATTCTGTACTGTATTATTATTTTTCCAACTTACCTGCAAATATGACTTAAAGACAGACTGGATCTTGTTCGTAACCTGGTGACTGTGTGCAAATACACTATACTGAATTCATGTAAAGTTAATCACACATGAACCGGCATTATGTAGCGTAGAATATATTTGTGTATTTGTGTGTTGAACCTTTACAAATACATATGGCGGAATTTTACACCTG
The DNA here is from genome assembly GCA_026781145.1 of Hippopotamyrus pictus. Taxonomy (NCBI): domain Eukaryota; kingdom Metazoa; phylum Chordata; class Actinopteri; order Osteoglossiformes; family Mormyridae; genus Hippopotamyrus; species Hippopotamyrus pictus. The sequence goes on along the minus strand of JAODLC010000038.1, from coordinate 13,940,215 downwards.
TAGGTCAATGTTCTATGTTGACATAAATGTGCTATTTCGTATTTACTTGCATTCAATAAAAGGTAACTTTACTTCATTCAGGTAGAGAAAAGACAGGCCTTACTAAACCAGCTCTGTGATACCTTTCCTTGTATAAAAAGCTTCTGCATTAAAATTTTTGCAAAATTGCACCTGTCACAACCTGTCATAATCATTTGTAGCAAAGTTGTGTGCCTTTCACATCATTCATTACAGTTATAGCATTGTGGTTTCTGTTGGTAAACAGCAAACATTCCCTTAATGTACATCCTTTGTGGAAAAACACTGGCCTCCAATTGTATGCTTGTTCCTGGCCCTTGATATCAGTCAGCTCTCGAATGCATGACTGCAATTCAGCATGTAAAGGTTTAAAAATGCAACAGTTTTGAAAATATGCTTGCGGTGCATGTACAAATGAATTTTTTTTACAAATTTATATCATGCATATAAATACAGCCAGGTAAAAGATTTAATACTGTGGAAACACATGCACAACACAAAAACACAATATTACTGAGATTAAATATTAAATGATTATTTTGTAGAATTACACAGCTGTGCATCCATAACAACATCTTCCTCTTTGGTGTCCCAGGACTTGGTACTTACAGCTGAGAACCCAGCAAACATGCCCAGACAGGAGGTCAGCAGCAGCAGTGTACTTGTCAGTGGTTTCGGAAAGGATACCTTCCTTTTTGACAACATGGACTTTTCTGAAATAAAGACGGGCTCCCATGCTCTGGACTCCAGGACAAATGAAGTCATTGTCTCAGAGGAGAGCAACACTCAGATCCCTCAACATTTTTCTGATAAGCTGTTTGACTTGAAAGCAGGCTACATCAGTTCTGTACGAGATGCTAACAGTGAGTAGCTCTTGGTCTGTGCAATAAATGAAGCAAGTATACACACAAACACATTCAACACACTACTATGTATTGATAAAAAAATGTGACCTGACTACTTTATAAAACTAAAAGGGACTTCACATAATATTCAGTATTTCCTATGCTGTAATTTTTTTTGGAGCGAAGGATACTTATTTAGTCCTTTTTTTTTGGAAAAAAAAATGTAATTTTCCTTCCTTCATTTTACAAAAGCAACATGAAACAGAAATTTCACTTAGAGACATTATGGTGAAATATTATGAAAAAGCTCATGATACATGAAATATATTTTTATGTATATGTTTAGCTAACATAAATATTTGGGTGAAATTCCATTCTGACTTTATAATTATGTAACTGGACGGTCCACTATGTTTCTACAGAAGCTAAAAGACACTGTAATTTATAATCACAATGTCTGGATGCTGTTTTTAGAAAGAGGTGTTATTAAAGAAGAGGGAGTCCTTTTCGACCCGACGGAGATCAGCACCGATGGCTCTGTGACCACTAAAGCAGAGCCTGAAGTTGTCCCTACTGTTGATTCCCCCATTCCACCGATGGTGTCTCCTGGTATGAAAAGCAACAGCACACAGAAAAGCACACTGGACATTGGCTCTGGATCAGGCTCCTCTGAAGGTGAACGTAATGCCAGCTCATGGTTTTCCATGACTGTCAGTATGGAACTTGAGGACTCCAGAGAGCTTATTGTGAACAATAATTTATCACCTGAGCATAACAGAGAGTCAATAGAGGAGAAAGGAATCTTCATGGAATCTCCAGAAGTTTTTGACAGTGGGACGTCTGTCTCAAAGGGAAATTTTGAGTCCACAATGCAAACAGTTGTTATAATTGAAGAACGTGATGAAGACAAGACATCAGGCCACACGTTTTTAGGTGAAGTCCAGGTGAGCCCAACAGTTACCACTCAGCCTGACTTCATGGGCACCAATCGGTCTCCTGTGGCCCAGACTTCAGAAACATTAGCAATGGAACCCTCCATGCTGTCTGTGGAAGCCTCTGGTATGTACCCTGAGCACTACATGAAGGTGCCATCCATCACCAGCATGCCAACATATGCCGGCTTAGTTTTCACAAATGTAGTCGGCATAGAAAATTCATTTGATGACCCAGAAAGCTTTTTGAGGACAGAGTCCCTATTCCCTGCCAGCTATACTCCATCTAAGTCCAATGAGAGTGGGCACATCCATGGTCTTCCAGATGCTGTAGCTGAAGATGAAGTCCATCTGGTGATGACAAACAGGCAGCCGGGCATAGACGTCCTGAACATTCCATTGTCCACTCCATTTTCCCTGGAAAGGTCTGAAGTGTCTGAAGAATCTGGCGAATTCCCTCTTGAAGGATCAGCCCATTTGTTTTCATTACCAAAGCTGTTTACGGCATCCCCATATTTACCAGACAAGAAAACTGAGATTTCTTTTTTTGGCGATATCGCTAGTTTAGAAAGTGATTACCACTTCTCTCCTGATGATCTGCTTGAGGGCATTCCTGAATCCCCAGAAGAGGAGCTCCGTGGGAGACATGCCCTGTTAGAAACACATCTACTCACCACGAGCATGTATAATAGTGATATAAATCCATTTTATCAACCAACACTCAGATCTAACATTGAATTGCTAGACAACGAAGAACCCATTGATGCAAAAACAGAGGGGCACAACACTGTAACAGAACCTGTTGCCTTAAATCCTACATTGCATATTGGATCATTGGATTACATGAGCCAGCTAGAAACTGATACATATGAGCAAGATATCGCCAGTGCTGCTGATTCAGATGCATCATACCAAATACTTGAGTATGATGGTGAATACTCATCCAGGACTGCCCAAAGAAACGACATGGTCAGCATCTCTGAGCCAACTATTATGGGACAGTCACTAACGGTGTTCTTCAGCCTCAGAGTCACAAACATGATGTTCTCCGAACATCTGTTTAACAAGAGCTCATCTGAGTACAAAGCTTTAGAGCAGAGGTTCCGTGAACTGGTAAAGTATGTTACAGATATTTATTAGTTAATCTTTTAATTAGATGTCGATTGTCAACCCTCAAACAATGTTTTCCATTGTTTCACAGCTTGTACCTTACCTGCAATCTAATCTTAGCTGCTTTCAAGACCTGGAGATCCTCAACTTCAGGAATGGCAGTGTTTTGGTTAATAGTAGAATGAAATTTGCCAAACTGGTGCCGCAAGATGCCAGCAATGCTGTTCATCTCATCCTGGAGGACTTCTGTAACACTGCCTATCAGACCATGAACCTTGCCATTGATAAATCATCATTGGCTGTGGAGTCAGGTACAAACATCAATCAATCAATCAATCAATCAATCAATCAATCAATCAATCAATCAATCTATCTATCTATCTATCTATCTATCTATCTATCTATCTGTCTGTCTGTCTGTCTGTCTGTCTGTCTGTCTGTCTGTCTGGCTGTCTGTCTGTCTGTCTGTCTGTCATTTTCTCTCCCCATGGACCTCAGTTCTGCAGACCTTCCAGATCTCTCCCTGCCTGATTACTTTCTGCTTTTCCCCGATGCTCCAGCTGTGGCAGGTGCTCTGTGTCTCTCAGTCATAAATGCGACTAATAAAGTCAGAAGGAAGTGTCTCCTCAGAGATCTGGGACTGGAAGCAGGAGCCCCATCACGGTGAGAGCTCCTCCAGCGCTTCTCCGGAGTCAGGCTGCAGCCTCGGATTTCCGGTCACGGAGTGTAACTGTGCATCGTTACTCCGGCGGCATCCCAGGTGGGTAAAAAGGCGGATGGGGGAGTGGGGGTGGCACCAGCTGCACCCTGATACAATGGTGAATACCCCGGGAGGTCAGATGGGGGCACGGCCATCGTGAATGGCAGTCAGCTTTATCAGCTGAACCCCCACCTGACCGAGCCCACGGGATGGTAATTAACTCAGAGATTATTAGGTGACTCGGAAGAATCGATTTTCCTTCCCATTCACCAAATGATGAAAGCGGGACTTTGTCAGTCATGTCGGAGTCGCTGACTGCAGGTATCTGGGCACGTGGGTAATACTGGATTTAGTTACAGCACTTAATAATTAATGAATTAGTAATTAATTGGTCAACATGTTAACAAATCTAGTGCTGTCAGTTTGTATTTTAGCCTGGAATCCAGTACCAACCAAAATGTATACATTTAGGACAAATGATTCAGTGATATTCTAAATGTGATAGATTTGATATTTTTAGATTTGGTTTATTAGATTTTATGTAGTATTTACAGTTTTTATTGATTGCTTTTGCACATTTCATGAAACATACTTAACATTCTCAAGACGTTTTCAAAACAGTTCATGCTTGTAGCCAACACTGTGGTTTAGCTGCAAAAGCCTGTAACTTACCCAAAACAATGAAATCATGTCTCAAAAGCAAATAAGTATACCGATGAATTAGTCAGTGCCACTAAAATGAAAATCAGCATTATTTTAAACATGAGAGTCAAAATGTCAGTATAAGTATCCTCCTGATCTCCAAAATTCTGAATTGTAAAGCTCTACATTACAGTATGTAAAGTTCACTGTCAAGAGGAAGCATTCGCATGCACCTGTAACTTATTCAGATCTCAAGACACAATATAATAGCAAACAAAAATGTCACACAGGACTGAATAACACACAAACAGCAAAATGGCAATACAAGAACAACAAAAGGGCAACAAAATCATGTGGGAACCAAAAACAGAACAATGGCATATCACTGCAATTTATAAAATATGTTTTATATCATTTTGAAAGATTGGTTAACTGATGAGCATGTGGTTGCTGAAATGATGGTCACATACATCTATACTATAGTTTAAGGTGTAAAATTATTACAATGGGAAACTACATAATCTATTTTGAACAACAAGAGTACAGCAACTGAATATTGCGGCAAATGACAAAACACACTTGCACGTATGTACTAAACCATTCAGAAATTTGTGTGAAGCAGTGAGAAATTATGTTCTGCTGTGCAGAAGTGACATTATGGTGTGGGGATTACACTTGTGGTTTTGCAAATGTAAATTGTCATTTGAGGAATGTGCCAAGCAATCGAGAAAAACTAATACCAATAGAATATAATTTACTGCTAGGATGGATGGATGGATGGATAATTATAATAGTTTTTCTCAGTTGCTCCAACAGTATTTGCCAACCAATCAAAGTGGTGACGTAACATGACGCATGGTGATTTATAGCTGTAGGGTTCCATATAAGTAATATTTTGTAGACTAGGAAGGAAAATATAATGCAAGTATGACTGAGGATAAAACAACAAGGTTGATTTATGTGCTTAAAAATCCATGATATTTACCCAAAGTGTTAGTTTTCGGTGTTCAAAGTGTTTCCCAGAATCCCTACTGGTCCACTTGGGTGCTCACGCTGATTAGCTGGGAGGGATCCTCCGCCTTAGCCATCAGCCACAAAGCGAAGCTTCTCGTTTAATTCACTCCATGTGTCGCTCTGGTCTGACTGCACCCTGTAATCTCCCACTCTTCCATCACAGGGCGTGTGCGACATCATGGGAAAAACACGGGTGGGTTTATGTACAGTGTTCACCCACCAGCACTAAAGGCCAAAAAGCATGCCTATTTTAAGCAACAACACATTTAAAATGTATTTGGCTGTTTCTTCCTTGGGCCCCTTATCTCCAGCCTCTAATTGGGGAAAAAAAGTATGGCGTCCTGGAATGGCTATTATCGAGTCTGCTGTATGCTACAGTCAGCGTTGTCCATTTTACATCTGTATTTATACTGCACTACTACTTCTGGTAACTACAGGGTGGGGAAGGAGAAGAAATAGTCATTAAGAAATAGTAATTGTTATAAGGCAGTCACTTTTATAAAATTAATTTGTTGTATTGTGTATAATTAGCATAGGATAAATAGCATTTTGTACCCGCATTAACATTATTTATAGTTTCTATCCTTGTATCTCTGATTTCAAATATCAGAGATATTGTTTGTTATATTATTATAGTATTATTAGAAATATTGGTTTATCAATAATTTTTTTAATAACCCACTGAAAGTCAAAAGTCAAAGTATCTTTTATATTCAGTTTCAGATACTTGATTGTGGAATCATACACTGAAATGAAATATTGTTCTTGATGGTCGGAGTATAAATGAGAAGTAATAAATAATATATAAATACCGAGATATACAAACTCTACTGGAAACACTGCTAGAAGACGCATGGATGGAATTTTTTAATTGCAAAGTTGTTGCATTCCTTTGAGCGTCCTCATCACAAAGGTTATCTAGCAACACATTTTTTGGTCACCCTAGGTCAGAGGTCGGCAACCTTTTTAAAGCAAAGAGCCATTTTCTCCTAAATGTCTGACGCAATTTTTACAAAGAGCCACAATGAGTAAAGAAAAAGGATTGAGATATGAATTTTTAACGTGATATGTGTATAGATGCATTTGACACAAAAATAAAAGTTGAAATACAAAAACTATTATAGAAAAACTATTTTTTGGGGGGGGCATCGCAGGTTTAAATCACTCCGGCGGTAACAGCGCAAAGGTTACTAACAGTACAACACTGATTAGTTCTGTAGCGACAGTCTTCACCCTCATCCCTCCTTTGGTTTGGCTCTGTAGTCGTCTGCCCTTCGCTCTCCACTCAGTGCTGTAACTGTGCTGACTGAGCAGTGCAAAATGTCCTCACCACTCCGAACTCAGCTGGCTATATGTAAAATGGAGAAAATATAATAATTCTTACGAAGACCTGGGATGGCGTGGTGACGATTTACTATAAAAAGTACAGTGGTACCTCGGTTCTCGAACTTAATCCGTTCCGGACTCCGGATCGAATTCTAAAAAGTTCGAGTTCTGATCGAATTTTTCCCATAAGAAATAATGGAAAACCAATTAATTGGTTCACGGCCACCCAAAATTACACCTAAATATGTTTATTTTTTTAGCATTTAAACACAAAATGAACAGGATAAAACAAGAACAACATTTTTTTCTTAATGGCTTCCAAAACGATAAAGATCTTATCCCAACATTACCTCTGTCCTGCCCTGATTGTCCGCTCCTTCCGTGTGCCACGCCCCCTCCTTAACCTCGTGTGGGATCCCCATGTGATCA
>JAODLC010000038.1:13918161-13930217 GCA_026781145.1 Hippopotamyrus pictus | reverse complement strand
AACAACCATGCCACGCTCAAAATTGCTTAAATCACCTTTCTTTCCCATTCTGACATTCAGTTTGGAGTTCAGGAGATAGTCTTGACCCGGACCACACCCCTAAATGCATTGAAGCAACTGCCATGTGATTGGTTGACTAGATAATTGCATTAATGAGAAATTGAACAGGTGTTCCTAATAATCCTTTAGGTGAGTGTATGTCATTTGTCTGTGTGTAAAGGTGTGCTTTCCTGCCCTTATGTCTCCCTATTACCATCGCTCGTTCATACTGTGGTATCCGGACTTTGTGTCACGGAGCAGTGCATGTTCTTTTCACTCGCAGGGAGAGCATGTTATCCATTGATGGGCTTGTGAAGTATAACCCTGTGTATGAGAGTGACATTGGCACAGGGGGCAGCCACTACTACCAGAACTTATATGAGCACTGTGAGGTCCCTGTTCAGGTAAGCCCACTGTCTGTGAAGTCCCTGTTTATGTAACCCCATTGGCTGTGAAGTCTCTGTTCAGGTAAGCCCGCTGTCTGTGAAGTCCCCATTCAGGTAACCCCATTGGCTGTGAAGTTCCTGTTCATGTAACCCCATTGGCTGGGAAGTCCCTGTTCAGGTAAGCCCGCTGTCTGTGAAGTCCCTGTTCAGGTAAGCCCATTGGCTGTGAAGTCTCTGTTCAGGTAAGCCCGCTGTCTGTGAAGTCCCCGTTCAGGTAACCCCATTGGCTGTGAAGTTCCTGTTCATGTAACCCCATTGGCTGTGAAGTCCCTGTTCAGGTAACCCACTGGCTGTGAAGTCCCTGTTCTGGTAAGCCCACTAGCTGTGAAGTCCCTGTACAGGTAAGTCCGCTGTCTTTGAAGTCCCTGTTCAGGTAAGCCCACTGGTTGTGAGGTCCCTGTTCAGGTAAGCCTGCTGACTGTGAAGTCCCTGTTCAGGTTAGTCCACTGGCTATGAAGTACCTGTTCAGGTAAGCCCTCTGACTGTGAAGTCCCTGTTCAGGTAAGCCTGCTGGCTGTATAGTCCTTGTTTGGGTAAGCCCGCTGGCTGTGAAGTCCCTGTTCAGGTAACCCCACTGGCTGTGAAGTCCTTTTCGGGTAAGATAAGCCTGTTTAGCCCCACACTGCAGAAAGGTGAATGGAAGGTTCTAACTCGTTCGGCATAATCCTATACCGTAGAACTCATATTGGTTGCAGAACATCTTCAAGTTTTTACTACTTGTCTAGAAAAGTATTACAGATTGGGTGAGCGTATATATTGATTGATTTGTGCTTGATTAATTTGTGATTGTGGGCACAGAATTGTACCATATTCAAGTACAAGTGGACAGAAAACCATTTAGCCAACAGCAATAATATAGCATTCATTCATTCAATAGAAACAGCACCACACAGTTCACGGACTCTGTCTGCACGGTGAAAGCCCTGACCTTTTCCCCTTCTGTTCTTGTAGGAGTTTCCTGTACGCCATTCCTAAACCTCCGTGTTCTCCTCATCCCTGCAGGAAATTCGGGGTCAGCTACAAATACTCAAGATGTACTCTAACTCTAAGGACCGCCAGTTTGCAGAATTGACGGAGTGCCAGGAGTGAGTCTACTGTCACAGTGTAATAATGAGACTTTGAGGAGCGGGGCGGAGGGGGAAGGCTGCAGGGTCAGACTGATTCACATATTTCACCTGCCAGGAGGCTACAGACAAGTGGGTACAGTATGTGGTTCATAGGTTAGGACCCTGTGCCTATGATCAGAAGGTTGCTGGTTCAGATATCACGGTCAGCAGAATAGTTTCACATCAAGTCCCTTGAGCACAGTCCCTCACTTTGGCTTCTCCAGGGACGGGCTGGCCCTACTTTATCAATTGTATATTGCTTTGGATGAAAAAGTAAATGTTCAGATATAGACAAAGGGTAAAGTATCAGCCTTGATATATATCTCCTCTCTCTTTACCCGGACTAGAAAATATGTGTCTGTTTTTCCATTCTCTAGTCTTGCTGCCTGTGCAGAAACCAAAAAGAATAAAATATCAAAAGAAAATTAGGGGTAAAGGCATTTATGCCTCAGGTTATTTAGGGATAATAATAGGATGGACCTGAAATTCTGAAATGATGCGGTGATGGTTGGAGCAGGACCATGGACCATTGCGTTATGCAGTAAATAGCAAAACAAATGTTTAAATATTTAAATAGCTGAACATGTATTAAATTCCGGAGATTTATTACTTTTTGGAGTTGCCCACCAAACATTTCCCTTTGCTCTTGGCACCGGTTGGTTGTGCCCTCTTTGTTTCAGTTTTATGGTCCAAAACAGGTTTGGTGCTGGGCTGGCTTGATTTGGAAGGGCAGGCAGAAATTTTGGTTGGGCGTAAACCTTGTTTTCTGACCCATTCCCATTTGTGGAAAAAGCATTCCTTATAGTTTTACATTTTTTCTTTTTACAGCCTTTTATAGGAGATTTATATGACCAAACTAGCCAAGCGGAACTGAAATAAAAGGATTTTTTTGTGATTGGTTGAACACACCTAGGAGGGGCCCAATGAAAATGTCACTGATGTGTGTGTCACCTTGAAACATCCCTTCCTTAGACCCGGTCATGTCCAAAAAGGCCTTTAGCCATTGATATCGTTTATATTCTGGACACATAGCATTCCAGGCAAAAATATCACTAACCCCAGACCTGAGGTTAATTTCCCCACCAGCTGTAAACAATGAAAGGGAAAAGCCAGACCTGAAACCGGCGCAGACGGATTTGGGTAAAGTTCTGAAGGAGACGCTTCCGAACTCGGAACAAAGACCAAAAGGGAATCCAGCTAGAAACCCAGATGATTTTGGACGGACTTTGAACTCAGATAGGGAAGAAGGAAGAGAGAGACAGGAAGACAAGGGGCGATATTTATGCTCCTACTGTGACCCGCCTCAAGCGCTCAAGTATTTGGTTCCTCAGGTTGCGTCTGAGGGAACCAATTCACCAACAGACCAAATCAGGGAGCCCTTCTTGTTTGCTAACAGGACCCTGAGTGTGCGCAGACAGAGCTGTCCCTTGGAGGCCCACCACAAACAGCTTCTAGGGGAAGATGGTGGCACAGGAGGTAGTCCAATTGTTTGGCAACTGGAGGGTTGCAGGTTCGAGCCCTGGTTCCTCCTGTCCCCCTCAAAGTGTCTTTGAGCAAGACACTGAACCCCAAATTGCTCCTGGTGTGCAGGCTGGCGCCCTGCATGGCAGCCTCCACCACCAGTGTGTGGTATGGATGGGTGAATGTGAGGCATAAAATTGTAAAGCGCTTTGGTACTCGTAAGAGTAGAAAAAGCGCTATATAAATGCAGTCCATTCACCATTCTATAAGCGTGAGCCGCAAGGTGTTTTGTTATTTTGTTAGAGGTCTAATTAGTATCTCCTCATGTGACTGTTTCTCTTTAGCATGTTATGGCATAAGGAGCAAACCAACTCGGGCAGGAAAGTCCATTAAATTCAGTTTAAACTACCTTTCATTTGTTCATCATTTATGTAAAACATGTTCTGAACTATTCATATAATAAAAAAAACTAAATGCAAATATTATAATCATAACAGCTTGATTCATTTATACTGTCAAATTCCATTGTTTTCTTTGTGCCAAGATGTCAACCTGTTTTGCTGCAGTGAAATAATCATCTTAATTACTACCGACCTGTTTACGCTAACCCCACAGTGGTATCCGAGCTGGATATTCTGTACAACTTAATTAATTCCACAAGAACATGAGGGACAGTGAATGGACAGGGGAGGGCTTTCTTAAACATCACCATCTCCCTCTTCACTGTCACTTATGAAGGGCCTTGTGATTTTTAAACTTAAAATTGGTCTTTGGAAGAGTATGATGCAATCCTGAAAGTGAGGGATATTTAGTTTAATTTTGATTATTACTTTTTCATCTAGATATCTAGATACTTTTTTCTTTTTTTTTTACAGTCAATAGTTTATTTTCACAAAGCTTCAGTAAATCATTCGACCGCGTTCCTCACTGTACGCGTCTGTGAAATTCATCCACCTGATGTCTGGGACTTTGGTTCATGTTGTTCCCAGTTGAAGGATGGGGAACCAGTGCCCTGAGCAACCCCCCCCAACTAAATTCTTTGTTACTGTGTTGTCAGTGCCTTTCCTGAGTCCTCATTTGTCCACTAAAGTTATGGGGCAATCAAACCTTGTTCTCATGGCCAACCCTAAAAATTGGAGACGTTTGTCGTTCCTCAGGGTACCTACAAGCAAAATAATTTATGGTCTGATCATGACTGGAATTGTAATGTTTGTTAAATTCTGATTTGTAACATTCAAAATACTGGTCGTCCCTGGGTTAAGAACGTCCAACTTACGGACAACTCCTATTTAAGAACGGACTGCCGCAAGGCCTATTATATTGGAAATTTGGCTTAAAAGGATTGGTTTGTAATAATGAATCCATGCACTCCTTTGTGGTGCTATTGAGAAGCTTCAGCGGTTCTTTGGCTCGGGGTACAGTACAGTACTGTATCTAGGTACTTTTATTATTATTATTATTATTATTATTATGTACTGTATTATTATTGTTCCAATTTACCTACAAATCTGGCTTAAAGACAGACTTAGGGAGCAGATTTTGTTCGTAACCTGGGGGCTGCCTGTGGTTATCATTAATAACTGTTAATTATTTAATGTAGACTGGTATACGATATAATTCTGCTGTTATCTGGAGCTGTGAAAATGAGGAAAATGTCACACAGTGAATGTCCGTTAGAGACTTTCTTTAGATGTGATTAATTGCTTTGATTATTGTCCTTATTAATTTTCTTGCATTAATGAGCTGAACGGCCATTAGCTTTTTCGCTGTGGTTTTGGAAGCTGAATTGCTAAGCAAAAAGCATAAACACAACATCTCCCTCCTTCCAGTGTTTGCCAGATGTTGAAGTCTGTTCACCACTGGATGTTCATGACTGGCAGATCTGGTGGGAGTCCAACTTTCTGTCTTGCAAACCTGCCATGTGTTTCTCTTGTTTTCGGTGTCAGTTTACATTCTACAAATGCAGACAAAAGCGATGATGAAACAAGCCAAATAATCAGATGCCCTTTGAATTAAAACATTTGTGCTTTCCCTTGTCTGCACAATCTCAATCTGGAAGCTTTCCACCGGGAAACATTTCTTTTGTTTATTTGAGGTGAATGATTATTGCTGAGCTCTGCCTCATCTCAGGAAGGTGAATATCACAGTTTAAGAAAAAAGGTCCAACGGGGAGATCATTTCAGCCGCTCCCGACTTGTGAATGTTAGCTCTCATGTTTTTGGAACATGTGCATGTTAACATTTTGACATATGAACGGAACTTCTTAATGTGAAAACGTGCAGAGATATCCAAAACCCATGTGTTATCATACATCATAATCCATGTTTTAGCCTGTTGACAATATATGTCCTTCAACAAGAACTTTCACTTCCTTAAAGCCAGATGTTCACTGTAATGTATTTCATAAATGTAGCCCTTTTCCCTGTACATTAAATAGTAATTTAAAAACATTCTTACTTTACTTTTTACTGCCTTTTCTTAATGGTCTCTTATTTAATGCATTGTTTTATTAAAGAGTCACCAATTCCTAGATGAACAATGATTATTTTCAGAAAGATTAACACGAGCAAGAATGTTGCAGGTCAGTCATGCTAATGAGGCAATTTTAGGTTAGTGCCAGTGAAAGGCCTTGTGGTATCTGTAGGCTAATTTCACCAATTTCCCCCATTTTCACCTTGTCCCGGACCCATGCATGTTAATCCGCCTGCAGCACAGATGACCCTGGGCAATTTCACATCTTGCCTTTGCCAGGATCCATCCCTGAGGTCAGTAAAAGGACATTTGAAGTCTTTCCTATAGGCAACACCTGAAGAAATGCTAATATTGATACTAATGTTTGTCACATTTCACCCATCTGCTGATATGTATAACCTATTACGTTTTAATTCTTCATTAACTTAAATTCTTTCCTAATCTCTGCAAGCGACCCACATTCATGAATCTGAACTGTTGGTTGCACTGCGGAGAAATGGCGAGAGTCAGCCTCTCATAAAAGCATGCTCACTTACGCTCACTTACGCTCACATCTTGCTCTGGCTGCTGTTATGTTAACCCTTCAGGTGACGCTTACAACAGCAGATGTTTGTTAAAACAGCTCCATTAGAATATCATTTAATTTGAGTCCAAGCTGCCCCCACTCGTTCCACCTGAATTTCAATTCCTCAGTGACAGCGTAATATACGTTTGGCCAGTCATGGATACCGGATTTTTAAGCCTCATGCAGAACATACTGTCCATCACAGAAGACAAGATGACCTCAGTCAAGTTGGACCACACAGCTTGAAAGGGAAGATGAAGATACCATATCTGTTACACTTAAAAAGTCACCCCCAAGCCATCACTCTTATACATGCACATGTTTGTGTGTTACAGGCAATTATACGGTAAAGCAAAAAGCATTTTGCCGCCTGTTTTCTTTCTGGAAGCTGATTCTGAATCTGGAAAGCCATACAGTTTTCCAACATACCCTCTATAGTCTGAGTAAGTAATGGTACAGATTACTGCTATCCTTTTACATAGAATTTGGCAGAAGTGATGCAACTTCATTGCCAAGGCCATTTTGCTGTATTACAAACAAGTTCTTGGTAATACATTAAACCAGGCACAGAGAACACTACACTCAAAGACAATGTCATCAGGACAATCTCAGATGGTACTTTCACGTGGCTCTGCTTAGTTCAGGGCTGCAGATCTGATGCGGTCCTCTCAGACACCACTATGTATAGCCATTGTTCCGCAGTCGTATATATGCGGCCTTTAGATACACAAATTCTTTACCATATGAAACACGTTATACCTAGTGTCAGTCTGGTTGAAAATAAGGTGGGGGTAACCCTAGTTGGAACATGAAAATCATTTCCTTAATGGTGGTTTGGCCTTGTTGGTTAAACGCATCCCACAGATGCAGGACAGGTACCTCATCATCCACATGATGCAAAAAAAACAAGATTTACCGCACCAGATGACCTTCTGTTGCTCAGAGGTCTAGTGCCGATGCTTGCACACCCATTTTAGCTTCTTCTGACAATTGACATGGGTTAGCATGGGTACTCCAGGACACCTATGTAGCGCCATATGCCGCAGGGCTCGGTGCCTTGTGCATCGTGACACAGCAGTCCCATGATCATCATCAAAATCATCTGCCATCTGTGCCATAGTAACCCTTCTGTCAGTCAGACGTGATAGCCTTTGTTCACATCTGGCATCAGTGAGTCTTTTTGTGCATTTCTTCTGCATTCAACATGTGTACTGTGAGTGGCAAATGTGACCTTACCACATATATAATCTTCACGAAATAGTCCACATTGTTTCCTTCAAGTGAGGGTGGTTGTAATGTTCTGACTCGTATATTGTACATATGTAAGTTGTATATTGTAGAATCATTGCTGGTAAAAATGTGTGATCTAGACAAAAATCAGAATGGCTGAAAGGATATTAATCTGGTAGCCCATGTGAATGTACCATCACTTGGGTTGATTGGGGCTCTGCCACGAGGGGGCTCTCTGTATGTACTTATTCAGTACATCTACCTCCAGGCACGTGGAATGTAGGGGAAAAAATGCCGGTGAGAAGAGGCTGTGGGTGTCAGTTCTGCCTTGCTGCCATTTAGCATGCAGCAATTGTGGCTGCATAGTGGCTTGACATTTGGAGGTGTTTTAGTGCTCGGATGTCTAGATGTCTATCTGCGTCATAGGAGAATAGGTGGTGTCGGGCATTTCAGGTCCAGAAGCTGCAAAACTAGATTTTGTTTCTACCAACCAGTTGAGTATCAAGATTCAAAGTCAAAGAGTACTCAACTGGTTGGTAGAAACAAAATCTTGATCTAGTTTTGCAGCTTCTGGACCTGATTTGTAGCTTTTGGACCTGAAATGTCCAACACTGAGTGTAGCGACCAGTGGGTCAATACATAATTTTAGTTCATTTGTCCTCCAGCACAGAACAAAAGCAGAATTTTCCGATTAAATCGCCATATCTAACTCTTCTATGCCCTTGCCTGCAGACGTTGTTTATAACAGGATTTTGCTCAGAATAACCAATCAGTCAAGTCTGTCTCCTTTGCGACCTTCTCAGCTTACGTATGCAGGGAACGCTGATGCTGTTGATCATTCAGATTGGAGTGAATAGTGTATTACCAGAACGGGAGCGGTGAAAGTGCCCCATAAGTAGAATAACTGATTTGCAGAGAAGTTGTTTTGATGGCCTTGGCAGCCCTGGGGTTTGCAGTGCTCAGAGATTTGGCGCTGCTGATTGATTTACATTTCTCGGTTTTACCATGGACTATTAACTGGGTTCGTTATTACTTCTCTGCGCTGGCACTCCCTCTGAGAGCCTCGTTCGCTGTGTATCTCTCAGCAGCCCTCTCGGACTGCTGTGGCAGTCATCCTGGCCCAGTCCAACATTTTTTCTTGTGTCCTAAGGTAACGGCGACTGGCGCTTCTACTGTTTTAGTCTGTTTCCCTAGAAATTTGTTTTTTGTCTGATTCCTGCAGACTTGGGTCCTCTCTTTGCATTTCACCCCACTGCCCATCTTGCCTCATTCTTTCTTTCTTTCTTTCTTTCTTTCTTTCTTTCTTTCTTTCTTCCAATAATAAACCTCTTACTGCCACAGGTCCTCAGCATGTGAACTCTACTGTCCCCTAGCCGGTTGAAGCAAGCCCATTCCTTAGAGCTACATCATTTTCGCAGTGCATTACCATGGAATGACACTCATGGCACCCTGTGTCCTGTTTGCACCTCACCCTTTTGGGAGATGTACGATGCGGTGAGCCTACCGCTATTCCTCAGCTTTTGGGAGATGTACAATTCAGTGAGCCTATGGCTATTCCTCAGCTTTTGGGAGATGTATGATTCAGTGAGCCTATGGCTATTCCCCAGCTTTTGGGAGATGTACGATTCAGTGAGCCTATGGCTATTCCTCAGCTGAAGAGCTCTGTGCTCTTTGGCTCAGCTCACACTGCTTGGCTGAAGAAATAACATATAAATGTCAAACCGGACCAGATATGATGAAGTGATTCTGGTGTGTAAGTTAGAAACAAGGAATATTTTCCAGGAGCTAAAGACCCGTGTCTTTGTATCGTCAAAGTCAACAGGCTTTGACTGTATTTCTGGTCTCCTTTCTGGTAGACCTTGTTTTGAAGCCATTTTTGATGTGGTTTTCTCTCTGTCAAGATGTTCTGTTGGTGATATTATGCTTCTTTGACAAGTTCAGACCCAAACCTAAAATATTCAAGCATGGAGGCTTCAATGACATCTTTTTTCAAAGGACGGAGCGGAGGTCACATTTGGTAAATTTGTCTTGCTTCAGCTCAAATCCTGTTCATAAAACATTAAGACCACGATCGGTAACAGTAGGGATGGCCTAGGATCAGTAGGAAGCAGGAATTTTAATTATATTCTAAAAGAACACTTTCTTAATAGATGGAAATATATATCGGTGCCAGGTGAACGTTGAGTTTCTCAGAGACGGAGAATAATGTGAACCTAATGTGGCTGTTTGGGCGCGGGCGTGCTGCTGGCTTACGGTAACTGACAGCCAAACGACTCTCCCTTGAAGTCAGTTTCACTGCAGAACCGCAAAGAGGCCGGCGACTGGTTTGCACGTGGACCATGCGGCGACGCCTGTGGCCAACCTTCAATTAGGGGCCACTGAAGTACGCCTTTTTTTGGTGCGTTTTTAAGGATCGTGCCAACTTTCCATTACAGAACTCATTAAAACCCAGCTGGGGGATGGAGGTCAGGTGTCTTTGGGACAGTAGAAACTGCAGCATAATTTACACTCTCCCGCCATGTTTGTCTGCATGATGTCAGTGCCGTTGTCATTTAAGTATTTTTTACAAATGTGTAGAAGTTGCTTCTGACCGTCCGAGGCCCATAATTGAGTTTGATCATTCAGAAACCATAATGTAAGGAGAGAAGACTCATTAGTTTGTCAGTCGTTGCAAATAACCTTGGAATGTCTGCATATATCTATCTATTTATAGGTAAAAGTAGTTAAGGAGTTTGAAACAAATTGATTGTGATATCTGGAATTTCCCCCTTCATAAAATAAAATAAAAATAGACAAGAGAGTTGGAAACTTTGAGTAATACTTATTAGAAATAAAATGTAAACAGCAAGGAGCTATAACTCATTATTATAAAGTTAGAATCAGGGGCGGGGTTTAGAACCAACAAAAAGTTGAAAAAAAAAGCCCAAAACTGTGGATATTTTAGTGAATGATGCTGGGGGGTACCAGATATTGCAAAGCAAAATATTTTCTTCACTGGAAAAGTAAACATATTCACTTTAAATATAAAATTACTTCATATGTATAATTATGCAAATAAACATTGTGTGAAGTCTGAGGAACCTTTTTCAGTTGGATTATAAGATGTAAAAGCAAATTCTTTCTGAGTCCTGAAACTTTTCCAAAGGACCATTTCCACATGACAGATGGAAGACAAAATACTGGCAGATAAAATGGATTTATCACTGTTTTCAGTTGAGAAATTCCTTTTTCTTTGGCCAACACCTACCGACTGATCCTTTAACCACCCAGAAGCGGATTACGTGAACAGTGAAAAGATTAAGCACCCATTCCTTTACCAGTATGTTTTCCATCCATCCATCCATCCATCCATTCATCTTCAATTCACTTACCATGATCAGGGTTGTGGGGAGGCCTAGAACCTATTATAGTTCTTTTTTCTGTTTTTGTTTTACAAATCACGTTTATCATTTGCTTACATATCATTAGTACAGAGTTCACATATCCAAAGAAGAATCAGAATACTAACAAACTAAAGCAAAACAAGTACGTTACACAATGAACAGTGTATTGCACATGAGAGTCAAACTATATCGCAATAATATCCCAGATGTGAAAGCATGGTTTCAGTAACTGTATCAAGGTTTCATGGGTACTCCCTGCTCCCTCCACGAGTCGCATATCTTTCCTCTACCAGTGCATATCAAATAAAAGCATTAGCTTAGAGCTGGGCTGAGAACAGCTCCAGTTTAGACAGTAACAGAAAGTGGTCTGAGCTGAGGGATTACGTCGTCCCGTGCTCTCGCTTCAAAGGTGGCGACTGTAGGACAGCTGGTGGCAGAGTGCTTGCTGCCCAGATATAGAGGCAGAGCTGCAACATTCATTTCCACTGTGGTCACCTTTTCACATTTGTGGGCATGGAAAGTCTGCTTCAGCTGATTCTTCAACACGGACCAAGCCGCAGATGGGAAGAAGCGGCTCTTGTTGTAGTTGTCCAGGTTTCCCCCGTGACTCTCAGGTGGTGTTTTTGGGGAGTCTCCCCTGATTCTTTAGAGAACAACCCTCAACGGATGAGCGAGACAGATCTGTCTCCTCGACGTGCGAACAAAAATGACATATTGCGAGAAACAAGATTTTTTTTCTTTCCAGTTTCCAAAAACAAAACAGGGCTTTGGACTCAGTGATTCTGAAAGTTCTTTTCCTTGGAGACAGAAAAAAGCCAAATTTGTGATTAAGTGCTGAACATCTCCTGGAAATATATTGCAACAGTCTTCAAAACATACTACAATCCCTTCTTCAATGTAATTCCAAATGTGATTAGTGTTTCAGATTTTTTTTTCTACACAGCCCTTGTTGTATGCATATGTTGAGATTGCTTTGTACTCCATTGAATTGAGCTCATCTGTGTCGCATACATCTACAAGTACTAGGGAGTGTAACTAGGGAACAGATTACGGCACATGTTTTTAATTAAACGTACAGTTGATTATGCTTCACTTTATTAACGACAACATTGTCTTCTGATTACTACCTTCCAGGTCAGAGATTTAGTTAAACTGAAGACAGAAGATGTTTTGAAAATGTGAGGCTTGAATTCATGCAAAATGCAGACACACACATAGAGGCCTCCACTGGCGAGTGTCTAATTTAAACACCAGATCTCCCCTTTGTTGTTCATGGCAAAACCTCCACCTCCTGTGATGTTGTTCATGACTAAAAAGAAGGAAAATAGAACGGGGGGGGGGGGGGGGGGGGGGA
>JAODLC010000038.1:13888381-13898762 GCA_026781145.1 Hippopotamyrus pictus | reverse complement strand
GATCTTTATCGTTTTGGAAGCCATTAAGAAAAAAATGCTCTTCTTGTTTTATCATGTTCATTTTGTGTTTAAATGCTAAAAAAAAACAAAAAACAAAACATATTTAAGTGTAATTTTGGAGGGCCGGGAACCAATTAATTGGTTTTCCATTATTTCTTATGGGAAAAACGGGATCAGAACTCAAACTTTTTAGGATTCGATCCGGAGTCCGGAACGGATTAAGGTCGAGAACCGAGGTACCACTGTATATGTAAACTCAAAATTAAACATTGGAGCGGCATGGTGGTGCAGTGGTTAACACTGTTGTCTTACAAGTTCAGGACCAGGGTCTGAGTCTCTGACATGGCTCCATGCATATAGAGTTTGCAGGTTTTCCCCATGATGCCGTGGGGTTTCCTACAAGTCCTCCAATTTCCCTCCACAGTCCAAAAACATGCTGAGGTTAGTTGGAGTTACCAGATTGCCCATAGGTGAGAGTGTGCTGGCAGTGGATTGGCATGCCCTCCTGGGTTGCCCATAGGCTCCAGCAACTACCATGACCCTGAATAGAACAAGCAGATAGGTCAACCTAAAGTAGTATGTTTCAGGTAGGGATGCCACCTTTGATTTGTGAAACCCCAGGACACGCAGACTTTTTTATTTTGTTTTTTGGGGGGGGGGTGGCAAAGGAATGCAGCTCATGTAGGTCGACCCATGTCACTAATTCAGCCTATTTAATGGCCTTATTCAGTTCACAGAGACCCTAGAGTTGATGGTACCCCCCAGACCGACATGGCAGGGAAGAGGGCACCAGGTTGCATTTTGTAGAAAGGTCCAAAATCCACAAACCCGTGGTTTTTTCAAGGCTGTCATGTCTGGGAAAACATTCCAGGTCCTGTTGCTATGTTTTGTTAAAAAATGAATGAAAAATAATAATCATGTTACGCAATTATCTTACTGTCATATGTAGAGAATCTGGTATCTGTTGTCCATGGTGAGGAGATTATTTACAGTATGACAATGCAACAATCTACTTTGCAGAAGGAGCAGCTCATAACATGTTCTGTATTGTGCAGTTTCCCATAATCTTCTGCTGTCTGATGCTGCAGATAGGCATCTGTCTTGCTTGGTGAGTCTGGCATCAAAGGAAGGCATACCGAGGAAGTTTTGATCTCATTAAAGCATCCTGCTCCAGCCTCCACTGGCATGGAGTGTGAGGGTTTGTTTCCTCTGGCTCCTTGTTATGGAACAGAACCACATGCTACATCCTACATGTTTGTTTTTCATTTCCTTCTCCTTGTTCTGTGTAAATGGGATTCATTTACCTTTTTCAGGCATTTTCCTTTCTATCAGATGTAAGTATCTGGTTGCTGTTAAAGACAATGTTCATTATTTATCCAGTTGATTGTGTATAAATCAATGTGGCCTGTTCATATTGAAGAAATAAATATGCTGTTATAATAATTGATTCATCTTCTGTGCCGCTTGTCCTGAACAGGGCTGTGGGGGTCCAGAGTCTAGCCCAGAAACAACAGCTGCATCAACCCATCACAGGGCATACACACACACCTACAGACCATTTGGCAACTCCAATCCACTGCAGCATGTTTTTGAATTGTGGGGGGAAATCAGAGTGCCCAGAGGAATCCCCACAAGGACACGAGGAGAACATGCAAGCTCCACGCGCACAGATCTTCAGCGATGTTAGCCAACTGCACTAGCCAATAACATAATCATAGCGCTTATTGTATCAGTCATAGTTAAGGCCAATGAAACACTGACTAAGAGATTTATGCTTCAGATGTTTGTAAATTATATCAGCACAAGGAAGCATAGCTTAAACTAAACAGAAACTTACATCCCTCCAGCGACCTCTGTGCTTCACTAATACCATGAGCACGTGGTCCTTCTAACACAATTTTTTGCACATCCCCAAGGGTAGCATCAAGTCAAGGTGCATATAGTCTGTCTGTTGCATGTGATCCTGAATTTCCTGTGGTTGCAAACCGAAGCTCAAAATTTATCTGCACTCTTCACTCAACTGACAATGAAGCAAAAAAAGCAAAATATTTAATTTCGTAATAGAAATACTGGCTCCTTTGCAGATCTTTGTTGTCCAGAACAAAGACATCTTGAGGAAGCACCTTTGGTTCCTCATGCAGTTGGGTTGCCGTCACTACTCTTAAACTAAAGACTTAAGCTAAAGATAAGAGCCCAAGGTTTTAAAAACAGCAAGCAACTACAAAGCAATGAGGTCATGGACATTTTCATGTAAAGCAAGGTTCAGATATCCAATGACTTTAGCCGTTTGCTGTCCACTTTGTAGCTGTTGTGTAGAAACTTTCGGCAATCAAAAAATTGGGGGGTAGAGTTACTGAGGGGCGGCACGGTGGTGCAGTGGTTAGCACTGTTGCCTCATACCTCTGGGACCCGGGTTCGAGTCGCCGCCTGGGTCATGTGTGTGGAGTTTGCATGTTCTCCCCGTGTCGTCGTGGGGTTTCCTCCGGGTGCTCCGGTTTCCCCCCACAGTCCAAAGACATGCTGAGGCTAAGTGGAGTTACTAAATTGCCCATAGGTGTGCATGTGTGAGTGAAGGGTGTGTGAGTGTGCCCTGTGATGGGCTGGCCCTCTGTCCAGGGTTGTTCCCTGCCTTGTGCCCGTTGCTTCCGGGATAGGCTCTGGCCCCCTGCGACCCAATAGGATAAAGCGGGTTGGAAAATGGATGGATGGATGGATGGATGGATGGTAGAGTTACTGTACATCTATGGTTCCATTACTGAAATGAGGTACAATGACACAGATATATCAGATGTCTGCTTGTGCGTGATTTATTTTATTTTATTTTTATTCAAATGAAGACCAAATTTGTTTTAAACAAAGGAAAAAGCAACAAAGTCATTAAAGGATGCATAAAACAATAACAACTGTAATAATTCAAATTTTTTAAGTTATAGCTGGTGTCACATGTGATTATAATAGTCAGTACTTCATTGTTTAAAACTGGGTCAATCTGCAAACAATGGATGCTTTTGTGAATTGTTCTGTTTTTGTAGTTTTCCGAAAATGTGCACATCAGCATTTTACTGCTTTCCAAACAGTAACCAAACAGTAAACCTATCTTACACTCTGAGCATCACTCCAGGAAAAAAACATTGGATGATGGGAAATTTCTCTGATAACTACACAGCCAATGAAATGATCCCTTTGGTTGCCAGCCGGGGGAGCAGTCTGTTATGTATTATAGAAGCAAAATGGCTTAGTGTACAATTATTGAACTCAACTACTAAGAACTCCTTTTCCTCTGTATTTTTTGTTCTTATTTTTTATTTAAATATGTTTGTATTTACTGGGCTGGCTGAACGGCCACTCTTTTCCGGAAGACGGAATTGCTTTAATGTAAATCTTGATTTCCACATCAGTACCTATCAGCCACAGATTTGGTAAATCCAATTCACCAGAGGCACGGGGAGACAACAGTGCCACTATGCTGCCTGTAAAAAAAAACATTCAGTAACACTTTACTTAAACCTTCCATCTATAATGCATTATAGATACTTTCACAATGCATTATAATGCTCGGTAAAAGAATTAATAATGCATTATAGCATCTTCTATTGACAGACATAAGGCATTATGTTGACTATTATACTTCATGAGTTCCAATGAAGCACTTATATATAATGTACTATAGATACCTTCATAATGCATTATAATGGCTATAATGTAGGGCAGTGTGTGGCTCAGTGGGCTAAGCCTGTACCTATGAAGGCTGCCAGTTTGAGCACAGCCTCGTCATGTCTGCAGGACCTACAGAGAGCAAGATGGGAGAGGCACAAAGACAATTTCCCCATGGGGATCAATAATAATTATAAGAATTAAGGGCACTTTGTACTGAATTATGAAGGTCTTTATAGTGCATTATAGATAATAGCTTCGCATTCATAATGCATAATAAACATTGCTATAATGTGTTATGCCTTTTTATAAATATGTATAGCCTTGTTGGTAATGCTTTATGAATGTATTATATGTCATGACTGTATTCATAGATTGTTATAGACATGGCGTTCATTGAAAGCGTTAGCAAAAATTCATATTCTATTGATGATAGTTAACCAAGGTTAACCTGCACACCATTGACAGTAAGTGTTGACCATGTTAATTAGGATCCATGCTTTTCATGGTGAGTGAAACCATGGTGATACCTCACCATGTTACTCCTGTATTGAATCATAATCAGTTAATTGAGAGAGATCTGCAAGATCTTCCTCTGAGTCAGAGGCAGCAGGTTCTGAAACCCATTTAGACAGAGCAGTGAGCATATTGTTGTGACTGGTGCCCAGTCATTATCACTGCTCTTTGAGCACAAGTTTCAGAGCTCAGTTTGGTTCAGAGTCCTGCTTCTGAGTTTCCGAGGCTCGGTTTTTTCTAAGTCTTACTCAGGGTTCCCATTGTTGTCACCAACTTTGTGTTTCTTAGGGCTGGCATCTTGTTTCCATGTCATGTTTAGCCTGAGTTCTGCAGCTGGTCTGTCATTATATACAGTACAGTAGGTTTGTTATTGTGTTTCAGCCTCATTTGCCGTCTCCCCTGTCCTGGTTTCTGTTCCTAGTTTTCTGGTGCTCCACCCTACATCTGATTTTTGTGCACCTTATCCTGGAGCTGCCCACCTAGTCCCAGTGGTCACCTGTTTCCTGCGATGCACTGCTCAAAGGTCTCAGAGACCATCAGACAGACAGCCTGCTCGGTACGGGCTGTTCTGTCTGACTCCACCCGTGAAACCAAATAAACATGGTTTAACTGAGTGCTCTGAGCCCTGGTTGTGACACCGTCAGTTCCTGATGATTCTCCTAGGTCTCATGAAGGAGCAAAAACGTATCCTGTGCAAGGTGCCAGAATAGTGTGGGTTTTCAGTCCTGAAGGAGCAATCCCAAAATTTGCATCACCTTTGTATTTCCTGCATGTAATAAACCACAGAAATGCAGGTTGTAATGTATCTTTTCATCTAGTTTTTCTTAAAAAAGATTTTGTTACATTTACACAGCACAAATGTGCATGTTACTGTTAAGCATCAGCCCACTCTGGTGCTCTTGCATACAATGGCTCCATTGCAGAAGGTCTGACTGATTGACAGTTGAATGCATTTGTCCTTTAGGAAATTGCCTTCTCTGGAATCTTCCCAGCCTCCATGTCACGTGCACCAACACATGTGGAAGGGCTCGCCTCATAATCGTTGATTTGTCTGGAGGTCCCTGGACTGGTTGAGACACGCCCCCTGCCTAAGGGGACCGGTCTTTTGGCAGGACGGCCTGGCTGATTGGCACAGAGCTCAGCGGGAGTGGATGTTTGCATAAGCGCCAGGGGCTGGAATGGCTCACGAGTTTGTAGTCCAGCAGCACATGTTGTGTTGCCGAAATCGATTCCAAATCAACGACATAAACACGGGAACATCTGCTCTCGCTCTGCCCCATCTGTGTCGTGGGTAAAGCAGTCAGTCAGTTCTTATCCCGGTGCAGCAATGCACCACCTGAGCATGCTGTTGGAAAAGGTGGCTGACCTACCTCTGCTTTAGCGGTGGCCCGTGCAGAAGCTTGTTGGAGGGGAGGGAGTGAAACGTTCTAAACAATGAGAGTTTGGTAGTTAGAAAGCTAGTGAACAGAGGAGGTGGGACCGGTTCTGCAAATGAGGACAAAAAGGAGAGAGAACAGGGGAGGAAAAATTTAAGCAAAGCTCCACTCTCTACCCCCCACGAGTAGCACTTTGGACGGGGCGGTGGGTATGACATCAGAAGTCCCCTCCCTCCATTGGTATAGATGCTGGCCGGACCTGCTCCCTGTATCAGTCAGCAGCTTTACGTGCTGAGGTTAAGTCCTAAGCAAGCTACTACTTTAGTGAAGTCATCCATTATTGTGCTAAGACATTAAGACAGGCATGATGATCCTTAGAATGACCATCCTGCTGCTGGTTGGGATTGTATTCATCAGCTACAGCTTGTCACAGAGAATTAGAGGCAAGTACATCAACAAAAAACAACTGCAGTAGCAGAAATGCTTTATTTATTTAAACAGATTATATTTGCATAGATCAGAAATGCCTTGATTAAAATCCAGGAAATTGAGTCTCTGTGTGTGAACACTAGTTATTGCAATGATTCAGTTTGTTAGTGTGCGTTGCTGCATTTATGCATGCATGCTTGCTTGTGCGCATGGAGTGGTGCAGGTGCTCCGACACTTGGCTGACTTGGGTCTCTTTCACTGAGCATGTGGAAACTTTGTCCTGCAGAGAAGTGCAGTGGCATATTACCTGCCGATGTTCTTGTGCCTGATATACTGTTCACCACTTATCAGATGTTCTCTGGGTCATAATTCTCCCTAAGGGGTCTAAATAACATATTTATAATGTATCATGTATTATTAGTATTTCAAAATATATTTTATGTTGAAAGATTGCTCTTTGAAAATGTAGCAAAGTCGGGTATGTTTTGGTACATGCGAAGATTGTATTTCGTCATAAGGACTGGGTGATCATGGTAATGAAATGGTCAATGAATCTGCAGTGATAGCCTGGGATTCACCGCGACTTTATAGCATGACCAGCTGTAGATTTCTAACAGATGTATGATTTTACACCGTGTGGGAATCTGCCTGCTCGTGTTAAGTGCAAATGCAGATTTGATTTTTGCAGCATCTTTTTACAGTAAATTGTTGTCATTTTGTTTAATGAAATTGCACCAGCAAGTACTTTTGTTTAAACTTTTGGCAAAAAGTAGCAAGTGCTTTGACATTACAAAGTGCACAGCGGGACATCATGTCATGCTTATGTGATTAATGCCCAAAGAATGGAGAGAAAAAAAAAAATCAAAGAGAACTATAATCTACTGAACTGTCTGACTGGCGCATAAAATACATGCTCTATACAGCATGAACTTGGCTGCTTTGACTCCCTTGCTCAGCTTAAGTTACGTAATAAGACATTCAACACTTGTGAAAAGAAAAGAAAACAAGCACCCAGGTTGAAAATGCTCCATTATCTCAGATAGAGGTGGTCTGATGTTTCCTTCTGTGTAAATTCATTGTGCATGTTTCCTGGACTGGTACCCCAGTGCAGAGGGGGACAGGCCACATTCTCCAACTCCTTGCACAGCCGTGGAGAATTTCGCTCCTTTTGGGTGGCCGCCAGAAGCAGGGGGTCCATGCAGGCGCTGTAAATACAAGATTTTTCCCTCCGGGGGCTCTGTTATCACTCTTTTATTCCTGGTTCTCATATGGAATGAGTAGTTGTGTCATCGCAGTTATTATTAAATTTTTTTTACATGCAGTTTGAAAGAGTTCTGACAGTTTTCCCCTTAGGGTGTCATTTGGCTTCACAGGATTGATTCCTGCCTATAAATATCACCCTTCATATCGTCCTTTGTCTTCTTGAGGTGCAGTAGTGGACTCAGTAAAGCAATAACAAGCTGGTTGCTGGATTAAGACCTGCAAGATGTCCTACTGTGGCCAAGTGATTATGTGATCTCACCTTTATGCAATATTCAAACACGTCAATTATGATTTATTAAGTGGGGGAGGGGGTGTTCAGTAAAATTGCCTAATTGAATGATAACAAAGGTTTGCTGCTAGTTGGGAGGGTTTTGGTCAATTCTGCAATCACTGTTTCTCAGTGTCACCGTGTCTTATGATGTCTTATAGTGGCAGTTAATGAGCAGGGATGAAAGAACTGGCCAGCAAAGTCTTTTGCTGTGCAGTGGACCTCAACACATTTCCTGAATGTGTGCAACCACTTACTGTTTTCTGGAGAAAACCTGCAGGGGGGGGTGGAGGCGACGGCCACGGGGCAAACCAGTCCAACGCTAAGCAGGCGGGGGTGGACTGGGCGGCTGACAGAGTGACGTTACAATCCTCAGCGAGCCTCACACAGGTCACACAATGACCTGCATCCTGTCACAGAAATGGAAGCTTTGGAAAGGTGACAGAACAAGAAGGAAAACAGATAGAATCTGCAATGGGAGCATCAGATTATCAGGTCCCTGCGGTTCGGACTTGTCCTGCCTGACATGCCATGCTGCATGTACTTCATCGACTGTTTGCTGTCGTATCTACATAAGCTAGAGAAAGGGAGGGAATATCAAGACCCCCCACAGCAGGGGAACGACGCCACATACTTTTTATGAAAATAACAGTTACCCAGGGGACTAACCCGGGGTCTCAGAAGTTTTTAATGGTTCACATAGTTAAAATCATATCAGTCAAAAACCATTTCATTTACAATTTTCTACTTGGAAAATTCTGGGTTTAACGAGATAAATAACAGAGCGTAATGGGGAAATGAGTAACCTACAAGAAACACCACAGAGTCATGGACACCGTGCAGAAAACAGCAGCGTGCCGGCCAAGACTGCAGCCTTTGGCCGTGGTGGCCCGGTTTAGGAAGCATGCGAGTGCAAGCGCTACGTGAGTCATGCGTAGCAACAGTGATCACCCATAACTCAGAGCCCAGGAGAACAACCCCTCACCTGGAAAAATCTCTGCCGGAGAACATTCCCCACGGTCGCAGCCTTTCTGTCCGCGGCGTTCCAGGGGCCTTGCTCCTCTTCAGGCTGGGCAACGGCACAGGACCTAATCAGTGTGAGACCTGTTCACCTGGGAAACGGGACACAAACACTGAGAATGGGCTTGTGAAGCTGGACACACAAATGGTGTCAAGCTTGAGACATTCTTTCTCCTTGGAAAAGGAGAACCACTTGAAGCCAGTTAAGACACAAACACACAACATGCCATCTTCAAATTAGGGTGCAGGTCCAGCTGGGATTCGAAACTGCAACCTTCTGCCTGGTACTCAAATGCTGCACACTGATGATGGCTAATATGTCTTTGGTTTAAAACACTGTATCTGAAACTTCTCATATCACAAAGGATTCATAAAGAAATGAGTTCTTGCACATCTGTCCTCTGAAAAACCTTTAACATCATTTGCTACAGTGTTATTCTAAAACAATCACTTCTTTGTGAGCAGCTGAATAACAATCTTTATAGTTCTGCCCTTATGTCTCATTTTTGGATCTGAAAACAAACTTCATAACTCATAACCTCCTTTGTTTGTGAAATCTAATATAAGCTGCAGCTGAAATTAGCTAAGCGACGGTTACCCAAAATCATTTCAAAATTGGAAAGTCGGCAGTCTGTAGCCTTCAGAATGCTGGAATTCAAGTCCCTGGAGTTGTCTGTTAACGCCAGTTTCTGTTCACGGCGATCACCTTTCTGTTGTAAGAAACATAAACATTTAACTTTTTCCCTAATAATGTTATGATTTGTTTAAGTATCTCCATGCTTGGTGTTGCTCCTAAAAAAAAAAAAACCCTGGAATGGTCTCAGATTAACTCGCACACTCCCTAATTAAAGGGAGCGTCCAAAGGAGCAGAAGTTGGAGTGCCTCCAACAGGCCCAGCAGAGAGAGAACCATCAGAAGCCACCTCAGATGTGAGCATCTGCCAAATTCACCCAGCTGTCAGTTCCTGGCCGTGGATTCAAATTTGTCTCTTATATCCATTTGCTTGTCTAATCAATTTAGAATAATAAAGGTCTCATGGGTACAGCTAACAGCTTGTGTGGTTTCATTAGTGTAATGAGGACTTGCATCTGAGCACTTTTAACCTTTACCCGTTGATCAGCTCAGGAATGGGCTGAGAGTGGGAATTATGGACTTAATGACACAGAGCGCTGGGGCTCGTGTTTGATCGTTTATCTTTAAAGCCACAACATTGTTTTCAAAAATCCATCAAATGGTCTAATTACTGGGCACAGCCATGTCATTGTAATGATTCTGGAACAGGGAACTCTAGGCATGCAGCAGAAGTAGAGAACACATCCCTTAAATTAATAGCTGTGCACTTTCTCTCTGTATTAACACGTTGAAAAAAAGCTGAGTCACTGCACAAAACACAGAGACGTGATTTTCAGCATGAATTCATTCCTGTGAAAACTCAGTCTTATCCTTTACTGACTGAATAATTATTGTATTGAGTTCAAGAGTTATGCTCAGTAATCCATGGTATTGAATTAAAAGTAGCCCAAGGGAATGGACCCACATGATTTACTCACTCTTGGTTATTGACACCCGTAAAAGTCAGGACACTGACAAATCATAGCTATCTGCAGATCTGTGCTGAGGTCATACTTTGAAGCGGAATGCTGTCTCACTCCCTGTGGCTTCACCGTGCTCTATGCTTACACATGGTAGCACGTTCTGTCTATCTGGTTTCCTGGTCAGCACCTGTCCAAGCATTTAAACAGCATACAAACTGCTATAGCCTCAGAGCTTTTGCAGATTATGTCTATCTATCTATCTATCTATCTATCTATCTATCTATCTATCTATCTATCTATCTATCTATCTATCTATCTAT
>JAODLC010000038.1:13866783-13888373 GCA_026781145.1 Hippopotamyrus pictus | reverse complement strand
CTATCTATCTATCTATCTATCTATCTATCTATCTATCTATCTATCTATCTATCTATCTATCTATCTATCTATCTACTCTCCTAAATACTGCTGATGGTAATTACAGTAATTACATATGTCATAGTTGAAAATGATAATTCACTGACTTTATGTCAAAGATTGCAATAAACTCCTGGAAATGATTTAGGCATATTAAAAGTCCTAAGTAATGTTAATATCAAAACAGACGACGATTGGGAAATATCGAATCCATCACTCCATGGTTGGCTGAAAAACATGAAGCTCAAGAGACGGAACAGTCTACGCAAGAGTTTGTGTTTGTTCCCTTCTGGACTGAGTTCAACAGCCTCATGCAAGCTTAATTTTCGGCCCATGGGGTAAAGAAAATTCACAGATTTTACAATTTAAGTGAAAACTGCACTTTTGGGGGAGATGACCTGGAAGCTTCTTGAATGCGGTTTTGTAGTTTTCAGCAGTGAACCCCAAGAGGAATCAACATTTGTCCCCTTGATCCTTTTGCCTGTTATTCCAGGCTCACTGGCACCCTGTCACAGACTATTCCCTACAGTAAGTGTGCCAAGTCATGGCCGAGGCTTTGTTGATGTTGGAGGTGGCTTGAGTAGCGCTTGGCAGAGAGGAATAAAATGATTCTGTAATGTTTAATTTGGGGCCCAGGTATGCCTTTGATGGCCAGTGTGCTAGCACTTACACAGATAGCTTTCTTTACTATATCTCCAGTCTCGTTCATGCCAAAGACCTGTTGAATAGCTTCAGATGGAAGGTGAAGTCACTGATTTCTGAGAAACACTTTCCCACCTTATGACTTTTCCTCGTGCCCTCAGGTTCCAGTCACTTACCTGCTGTGTTCCATTTGGGGCCTAAACACTTTTTATTTATATGACTGAAAGGAAAACAATGTTATGCATTTTTTTAAAGAGCCTCTTATGACTTGAAGGCATTGCAGCCTTTTGAGACTAACATCCATCTATTCATCCACCCATTTTCCCACACAGAACAAAACAAAATGAATTTGTATATGCTGACCAGAAAACTGTAATTACATAAACTTCCAGGGTAATATTATTAAATTTGTTCTAATTTCTCCTGGGAAAGTAAAGAGAGTTCTCATCCCTGGATCTGTAATCCCACATGCCAGAATACTATTTCTGATATTCTATCAAGGAAAAAAAACACACTGGTGTACTTGGAGAAATATTTAACATTGTATGC
Organism: Hippopotamyrus pictus; assembly: GCA_026781145.1. Classification (NCBI taxonomy): domain Eukaryota; kingdom Metazoa; phylum Chordata; class Actinopteri; order Osteoglossiformes; family Mormyridae; genus Hippopotamyrus; species Hippopotamyrus pictus. The sequence goes on along the minus strand of JAODLC010000038.1, from coordinate 13,887,143 downwards.
TGAAAGAGCATTTATATTTCAGTTTATATCTGCTCTTTCTCGGTTCTTAAATCTTTAATCAAGGAGTAGTAGTTTATTACTATAACAGGGATGACATTTTAGCAATGAAAAGAACTGCAGGCAATAAGATAAGTATAATATAAAACAGATGATTGTTGATTAGATTAAAAAAAAGAAGCTTGAAGTTCCTGTACCTCGAGCAAACGGCTTTCTGTGTGGACCTTGCTGACATGTGCCTGCTATGGCGGCACGTACACATCGCGAGGCTCAGTGTCTCTCCAGTTGAATCTAATCTAATCTAAGCTAATCTATGATTTCAGCAGAAAGTAAGCAGAATCTGAGGGTTCGCATCAATGTCACCGAAGACACCATCGTCCTGAGGTTCATCCACCCGAACCCCGACGTCAAACTGGAGGGCTACGTCCTGGGGTTTGGCAGCAACATGTTCTCCAAGCACTACATCCAGTTGCCCGAAAATGGGGAGCTTTATGAGGCAGAGATGGGTGAGTTGGCTGGTGAGGTCTCTGTGGTGCATGTTTCCTTCACCCAAATGCTTGGGGGGGGAGGGGGGTGAGAACAACATGGAAAATATGAGTCGTGTGATAATCACATAGCTGAAAGGTGGACAAATGGACTTAACGCATCATTAAGCAGAGCATCAGGGAAATGGATAGGTCTCAGATCTTACCTCAGGGACCCAGAGGCATTTGATACTTCTGAGACAGCAAGACAGTGCATGTCCAACAGCAGAAAAACTGGAGTTTGCATTCCACTTGCCTTGATGTGATGACCTCATCTGTCATCTGTGACCTCGAGAAGCAGTGAGGTGCTGCTTGGGAAGGCTGGAGCTTCACAGCTCACACTGAGTAGCCCACGTGTTAGTGCTCTTCTCTCAGACTTCCTTGATAGCATTAATCATCATTACTAGCTCATTTTCTCAAGTGCTTTTTGCTGCTATGAAAGTGAAAGGAATATCCCAGGGCCAATGTTTATTATTGGGTGAGTCTCCTCTCATATGTTTCCCATTAATTCTTCAAAAACATGAAAAATCACTGAGGATAAAACCTTTTCAGAGTAACAGTCATCACTCGACTCTGCCGTAACTTTGGTAGTTAACCAACAATCTGCACTCATTTCTTCTGATATAACACTGGGTTGTGCTTCCAAAAATTCTTTTACGGTTTATCACAAAACACATAGGCATAAAGCAATCCAGTTACTAGGTCTGGTAAATACAAAGGTGATCTCTTGTAGGACAAGAAGCAGAAATGGTGTTATGTGTCTATACTGTTAACTATAATGCTGCCCTGATGTTTACAAATGCATGCTGCCAATGACATGTTGCCTTATTCAGAAATCTCCATTTACATGAAACCATAAATATAATTACTAGATCACAGAGCTACTGTGGGTACTTGCTAATACTTGAAATCGATCCATCTGAGTTGAGAGATGGAAGTGGAAAAAGGGTCATTTTTATAGTTTTTTCCTACCATAGAACAGCTGTCACATCCTTTGAGGTTCTTTTGAAAGAAAACTTTCCAACATATAGAAAAGAGATTCAAGCCCAGAGAATAACAGCCCAGCACCCATTATTGCTGTCAGTAGCTCTGGATGACCATACATTTTGAAACTACATGATGCGCGCAGGACATTTTCAGTGTGTCCCTCTAAGGACAATGACATACATGAACTTTTGAAATGCTATTCTGTTTCTTTAGATGCAGAGCCTAAGTACCTGGTCGCAGTACAGCCTGCTCCACCCTACGACGTAAAGAAACACTGTACCGGTGTGTAACACATTTATCAGATTCAGGATTATTGGACAAGTATGCTCACGCATACAGGGAATTTGACTATTTGCGGCTTTGTAATATGTCAGCTAAAATAAAACTTACCTGACCTTTGACCTCTGACTTTCAAACTGCATAGGACAAGTTGACCTGGAGAGGCCTCTGCACCTGGTGATTGGCACAGTGACACCCACCTCAGTGCTGCTGTCCTGGGGAGCCATACTGCACACACCCTTTCAAGGAAACATTATGAATGACTGTCTGGAGGATGGGTATGCAGTGAAGTATTACCAGCAGAATATCTAGATAACTATACAGACAGATCTAGTCATGTTTTAATTTTTCAGTGGAATTTAAAGTTCTTGTTTTAATATGTTGCTCTTGCTGTCATATTGGCACATTATGTCCATCCATCCATCCATCCATCCATCCATCTGTCCATCCGTCCGTCCATCCGTCCGTCCATCCATCCATCCATCCATCCATTCGTCCATCTTCTCACTGGTGGTAATACAATAAGGACTCTGACTTCTGCTGTCTTTAATTATACTAGGCACACTCTCTTTTTGAAAGCTTGCACGTCTTTCTGTGGAGACTAAGTATAAACCTTAACATTGTTTTTAGTCACCATCGTGGCGGCAGCTCTTTCTCTCATGGAAATGAACTCTGTTTCTGCTTGAGCTCCCTACACATTCAGAAAGCTCAGGCACAAATCCCCGTCACTGTAATAAAGTCTGTCAGGACAGAGCGGGGTACAAACAGCTGACCTTCACAATCACCACTTGGCAGTCTTCCTACCATCCAATCCAATTATACAATGATCTGCACATACTTAGTACAAATGACGCACACATTACATGACACTTGATATTTATATAAAGTGAACAGATTAAAGCTATTTTGTCAATGTAGCACATCATGTAACCTAAATAAAGAACATGCATTTCAGGGAAAATTTCAAACCTCTCCTTTTAAGAAAGGGAAGAATGTGTTTTTTTCCCTCTTGCAGGTGTGTGAGTGACACCCGGGTACGGGTGTATGGGACCGTGGGATCAACTAGCTTGCTGTTTTCATTCTTCTTTAACTGCCTTTTACTCGACTGTGTTTTTCTCCTGAAAGGAGAACGTTGGAAATGTCTTTGGAAAGCCTGACCTCAGCCGGCCTGAATGTGTCTCCTGCCCTTGTAGCCCTTATTATGTCTGTAATTCCAGCTCCCTCTTTATACTGCCCAACTACTAAAGTCTGTATTATTTCACGCTGAAAGAAAATATATGAACGAATAGAACCAGATCCCGTGACCCTGACAGAATGATCACCAAAACCTTTTACTAGACTTGGTGAAAATGTTGGCCCCAGTGCCCCATATTAAAATCACCGTGGCATGTTGTACGATGCAAGGCTTCTCCAGGAGGGTGATACAAAGCGGCCTAGCGAATGATGCCATGGGCTAAAAAGACTAAATGGCTGCTTCTTCAGTTCCAATAGGAAGAACAGCTGTTGTACACTTGAGTAATGGCACACAGATGAAATTACACCAGCGATTATCCAGCCAACTAAATGGATAGCTTGGCGTGTTTCTCTGGGTGATCACGTCCGCTAACGAAGTGTGCGATTTGCTAAGATGCATAGCCTGAAGGCGAAGTAACTCTCTGGGCCTCTGCTTTGTTTTATCCGCCTGCAGCCACTACACCGTGCGCTACAGGGAGCGCAACAAGAAGTGGAACTATCAGATGTGCCCCACCACCGACACCGTGGTTGATAACCTAAAGCCCCACACGCCATATGAATTCGGCGTCCGCGCCAACAAGGAAGACGAAAGTGGCCAGTGGAGCAAGCCTGTCGTTCATAGCACTGACATGATTGGTACATCCCAGGACCTGGCACTTCTCTCTCTGTCACAGTCACATCTCTTTGCATGATGCGATGGTCTAACCATCACCATAAAGACACCGTATTATACATTCAATCCATACCATCCAAACTCGTAACATATTTGCCCAGCAAATAATGACTATATACAGCAACTCTAGTTAAATGACAATCATGCACAAATTGTATTGTATATATCATGGTAATGTGTTTCAGTATTTCATCTAAGATTTTTCCTTCATTGCAAATACTTTACTAATTAGCCTTGCACCAATTACCCGTTTTTCTCTTGTTTTTCAGAGAAAAGCATGCAAGATCCCTACATGCCAAGGACTCCAAATGGAAACCCAGTGGTATACTGTTTTTCTTGTTCTTTGGGTGTCTTGTGTGCAAAGACTTTAAAACATAGGGAGCAAATTAATCTTTTTTACAGGCAGCGACTGCAAGCTCTTGTTTTGTCATTATTATACATGTTTTTTTTTTCTTCATTACTTCTCTTTTCCATCTGTGCTTCCCAATGGAAAACAACTAAACAAGCTCCGGAGGCTGATGAAACTGGAGGGATCTGAAGTATAACATGTGCTCTTCCGGATCATTCTGATTCCGGATCTCCTCGTAGCTATGTCTCCGTTTGAGACGCTTTGTAACCTGTCAGGTAGCAGCGGGCCATGCTTCATGAATACCCAGCTGTGGCTGAACCCGATACCCGCGTGTAATTCTGGGTCTGACAGGCAGTCTACCTGTCGTGACCTCCACACTCCCCCTGCTTGCTGCCTGCACACCCATTCCCCAGGAGGGGTGCACTCTGCCTGCCAGACTTCTGTGGTCGGCCTGCTTTTCTGCCTGCCGGTCTTTTTGGAGCAGCAAGAGGCTCGGAGCCTCCGCGGGAAACATTCTGACAGCGTTAAGGCAATGGGCCAACCAGGGGAACTTCTGGTGTCACTGTCCATCCTCCAGAGGAGAAGACCCCTGTAGACTGGGGATACTAGAAAAAGACTGTACATGTTTCCAAGACAGAAGCTCTCCCAGACATAAATTTTTTACTGAGTTGGAATTAATAATTTTTATTATTTTTTTTTTATTTTAGAAGCCAAATCTGTCTGGACCGCAAGCACTTTTTCCACCCAGACCAGGTGAACTATGAATTTAACTTACTTTAAACCATAAAAATCACTGTATTCATCATATAAATAAAATATTAGCCTGTATAATTATAACAGTATAGTTTATTATCAATCAGATCATTGTTTTTGTGAGATCGCTTTATAAACTCATATTCGGAGTATATTGAAAGCTTAAATGCTCTTCATTATCTGAACTGTACATTTTTATTTTAACAGCACCGACTCTGTTTTACTAATCAAATATATCTAATTACAAATTCCAGGAGGAGAAGCACAGAGACCCCTCCATATGTGAAATAATATACAGTTTGCAGCAGTGGATGGGTTCCTTTGTCTTGCAGTACTGTGTTTGTCCAGTCCTGTTGCTTTGCCCCAATGGAAGGCCAATATCTCCATAATTGTTTATGCATCTCCCACCCCCAGCCATTCATAACAGGAACCAGACCAGACTGGCCCCCCTGCTCAAGAACCCTAGGTTCCCCGGAGGTCCCAGAACATCTTTGGGTAACTGTTTTATTTCCCTTGCCAGTTCCTGTCCAGTTCTCCATATCTGGCCAAATGTGATGTGGCAGGAGTTAATTGGGGGATACTTCAGATTTCCCCCGAAATCGGACCTGTTTTTAATCACACGATTAGCCGTGCATTTGGATACAGGTGTTTAACATCTTTGAGTCATTCTTAGTGTGCTGAGGGACATTTCTCAGATGGGAATACTTTCTACCTGTGTCTTTTTCGAGGACCTGCTTTGTTCTCTGCAGTGGCTCCTGAAGACCGTCCTGGAATCTCTCCTATCCCAAGATCTATCCATCCTCAAGGGCCACAGTTGCCACTGGGTAACAGAAAGACTGTCTTTGTTGAGCCATGCAGCTTCATTGACTGTCTGCCATCGCTTAGCCCTGTTCATGGTGCTGTTGGATGGGTGCCTTTTCAGAGATTAGTGGCTGTGTACTGGCATGCCTTTAGCGGACATAGAGCAAGTCCCAAGAGTGTGACAGCAACGGTCATATTAATTATCCAGCTCCGAGGGCTCCGCCCACCTCAGAGCGTTAAGCATGATTTTTGGTCTCCTAAAGGAAGCGCTGACAGCCCTGCTAAGGCCGCCGCGTGAGGTGCAGCTGGTCGCTCCTTCGCTCACCGTGTCATTCCTCATGTTGTACGCTCTGTTCCCATTCTTGCCCCATTTGCTAGACCTTCTTCATCATGGAGTCATCTTTCCAAAAAAATAATCTTGTCACTTTTCCTTTCATGACGCAAATTGTGACGTGAGGGTTCATTGTTAATGTTGCTTCAATTATACACAATAACACTACTACTACTATTGATAATAATAACAATAATTACATGCGGATGTGTGCTCCAATGTTTTAGCTTGAAAATAATTAAATAACATGAAAGTTTTTTATAATTATTATTATTATTATTGTTATTTTATTATTATTATTATTATTATTAGTAGTAGTAGTAGAAAACAAAACAAAAACAACAATAATAATGCATTTTATTTTATTATTTTCAAGCAATAAATCTGAGTACACAGTTTGATTTATTCACTCTGTGTTCTACTGCTAATACATTCCATTGCTTTAAAAAACATACCCATCAGTGTCTAAAATTTGATAAACATATCAATCTAGCCTTTCATGAGCCTCCTTCATTTAATCGAGCATTTATTCTCACCCTCATTGCTGTTCTACTTGTCAGCTTCCATTCCCATGCTTTTTGTTTACAGAGTTGCTGTCCTTTTACGCCGTGCTATGGCTGGGTCTGAGCACGTAGCATGTACTCCCAGCATGCTTAGAAGGCTGTGTTTTGGTGCTTTAACCTTCTTCTTGTCTTCCAGGAAGAGCTGCAGAGATCACCCAGCCCTTTTCTCTGTTTGTGGTCGTGTTTATTATCCCCGATTGAAACGCTGTTTTTTTTTTTATTTCAGCTCCTCTGCACTTTAAGCTGTACAATGTTTATGTGAAATTCCTCAGATAAGTAACCTGAAAGCAAAATGAATCCTGATTTTCTTTATTTAGTGTTTTGCCCTTTGTGTGCTGAATGAATACTCAGCACCTGTCAAAAAAGTAACAGGAAAAGAATCCAAAATATTATATTTTGATTGGCACATGTTTTAAGACTTTCTCAGACAAGTCTGAATACTCGATGAATACCTTGTTTTTGAAGCAGAAAGGGTCTTCATGTGTGTGTTCATGGCTTTTCAGTGCTTATCTGAACATTGATCTTCTTTCCATACACCAATGACCAAACTTCCCTGAATTGTAGCTCCTTTTTGTTTTTTTTTTTTCCCATTTAGGAAGTGCAAACAATGTTATAAATGTGTCATCCCCGTCCAAAGACATTCCTCCTGCCCTGCCCCAGCTCCTGTCCATCAAACCCTTCCCTACCTCTGCCACCCTCCTCCCTTATCACCCTGCAAACAATGGAAAGTCTCAGGGCCGGATCCCACCCAGGTTCCCCTACACCTCCAAGACTCACAGCCCCTTGGGTAAATCTCACCCTCCTAGACCTTTTTGCCTAATGGAGGATTCACTGAATGCCAGTTTAGAAACTATCCAATTCAATATATATATATATAAACTCTTCTTACAGTGCTATCATTTTTAAAAGTTTAATTACATGCACACAAGGGCGTAGGTTTGGTTTCAACAGCGGTAGGGACCGAATCAGCCCAGAACCCCCCCAACCCCCCGAAATATGCACGATACTCCTGCGATATCGGTAGTGACACACCCCTACCATACATACCCAAATCTATGCCCTTGCATGCACATTATATAGAGTTATCGCTGCCTTGAGTAATTTCAGACATATCTGTTTTTGTTCTGTTCTTACTCTGACAAAATCATAGTTACAGGCAATAAAATCACAGGCTATGTAGGACTTCTGATGTAAATACAATTCATCACATTTTTTTTAGCATTTCTGATTAAAAATAAAATTTATGAGCTAGAAACCATCCCAGTTTAGAAGGATTATGGTAGAAGGCAGGGTTTAGCTGGCAGCTCTCTCACATAATGGGTGTTTCTCATACAGCTGCCGGCCAATCAAGGAAAGGATTCTCCCAGCCTGAGCAGGCCGCTGTGGCAGCTGACAGTAAATACGGTGGTAATGGTAAAGTCATTGTGCTGATCACCTAACTGCTTACTGTTTCTATGTGCAGGCTCCTGCAGCTACAATCCCATTCATCTCTTTTGTCACAGGAATCCATGCGTCTGCAGTATACGTTGCTTTCGTTTATCCATTTATGGACATGCCGTTTGCCATTCTGCCTTGCATGAGCTCCGCCTCCTTTTGTGTTCTACAACATTGTCGCCCTGAAAACTTCCTGCGTCTATATGTTGTATGACATGTGTGAGATACTTTCATGGTTTTCGTCCTGTTTTGTGCCACAAATGCCATGAATACGCAGCTATTTATTCGCTCGCCTTTTAGCAATATGTTTGGCTTTAGCGAGCTAATTGTTAAACAAGCAAGTTGATGATGCTGTGAATACACTTGCTTTTAATGAACACGTTACTTTTAATTGACCTGTTGCTATTAGATCAGCCGTGATGCTGAAGAACCAGTGCAGGATTTCGCACGTGAACATGACGTACATGGAAAGCAATGTACCGCTTTGTTGATCTTGACTCGAGTCCTGCTTTATAAGCATGTATGGAGAGGCCACCTCAGCTCTGCAGAACCAAAGCTGGCTGAGCTATGCCCATTTGTTGACACCACTGTTTATTAATCTAGGTCTGTTGCCAGGGTCCGTCATGCCTGAGATACAGGCTTCTCAAAAGGCCCACAAAGACCTCTTGTAACTCAAGCTACTGTTGTTTCTTCTCATCCAGGTAAAACCATCCCCAGAAATGCGACCTCCACCGTGGCTCGAGTTCCTTCGGCTGCCATCTTGCAATCAAATAGGAGCTCAGTATTCCGGGGGAGGGGTGTCCCTTTGCCCGCCCCTAATGGCAGGAGACAACTTGCTCCACCAAGAGCAACTAACACTTCCCAGGCCATGATGAAACCAGGGGGTAAAAGCATGTCTGCCTCCCTCTTTGAGTGCACATCTGTACCGATGTTTAAATCCTTGTCACCTTCTTTATCACCTTACTGGACGTTTCACTTTAGGCTACTGCATATAACACAGTTGGTACTGGATACTTCTCATTTGCCGTAACCGCTACATTAGCACCACATTAAATCCCCGTTAGGCTGTACCGCAGTGTTGCAGTGTACCACAGCCAGAATTCCTCACACAGCGTGAGTCTTACCATGTTCCATCATTTCTAAGGAGATCCTTTGAAAGACTGTTTCTTGGTATTGGATGCCAACCCGTCTCTGATGGTGCAGACATAGGTTATTAAAATGATTTATACTATTACAGTATGACAGGCAGACTGGGATCTGCATAGTAGGCACCAAAATAAGCAATCGAAGGTGCAACTGTCAGTTTTTTTTGTTTTTTTTTTTCAGCATGAGGAAATGTGGAAACCATCGTGTTTCCTTCAACAGCTTAAACCACGTGTTTGCTTTCAAATATTGTTTTAGGACGGTTTCACTGGTGATGTCAGATCTTCATAGAGACCTGTTTTGAAGCATATCATATGAGAAAGACATATTCCTTACTAATAACATGGCATTTCCCTTCAAGGTGAAGCGCATCATGTTTACGGTGTTTTTGTTTTACAGATGTAATTTGGCATTTGCTAACAAAAACAAGTGTCTTTAGGCGGCTCAGTGAAGGAAATTGTAGTTCTGGTTCTTTAACAGGGACAATGTGCCACATTCCTTTCATTTCTGTTTGAATAGTTGGTTTAACAGGTGTTTCTTTCCCATAACACTGTTTCCCCCCCTCCCCCCCCCCCCACAGTTAACGGTGAACGCCATAGGGGAAATTGGTATCCCAAACACAGATTGCAAAATGGTAAAAGCAGCCCTTTACCTCTTTTTGTGTTGCCTCCATCCCTGGTCTGTGAAGCCATCATTGCTGACTGCAGCGCTCTGTGCTCCTGCTGCCATATTGCCTGTCCTTTGTGTCGCTGTGTGGTCATGCTTGTCGCCGTGCTGTTTTCGTCCTCCCAAGGTCTTCTATGTCCATGTGAGCTTCTGCTCCAAGCTGTCGTGAGCTTACTGAGGTCATAACCAGGAATCTATAGATGCTGGCCTATAAGACATTTTCAGCAAATTGTAGAAGAATGTAAACAAATGATAGGGTGGTTTGCCCTCTGCAGCATGACTAATTATCATTTGTAAATAAGGAAACAGTGACAGACGTCAGACGACAGAGTTTCTAAGGAAAACCTTAATAGCACCTTAATTTTGATCAAAAAATTAATGGAACGAAATTTTGCTGCCAAAAAGATCTAGTGGTTTCATTGTGGGGGAGAACACCAAAAACGAGTGACGACATTTTCAGGAAAAAGATTTCAGGTTACGATCCATTATGTGCTTTGATGTGTGCATGTTGCATCTTGTGCATCAAGCATGACTTTGCAATCCATCTCTTACTATTATTTTTGAAGAATTACATTATCTTGTTTTTATGATGTGTCTCATATCAGTGAATTGTTCTATAATCTCTGTTTTGAGCTGTAGCTCTTGTCAATTGCAACTACTTATCCCCTTTGGACTTGCACTTATTGTGCATCAACATGAAATTGAACGATTCACTGGAATTTCCTCTTTCTCATCAGCTTGAAATATTGTTTTCAGAATTAAATTGATATTTTGATGGAGTTCATCTGTGCGCAAGGTGTTTTACCATGTCCAGTGTACCCAGGATGTCCCACAGTCAGTTCTGCTAAACAAAAGCTTCATCATGTAGACCAAGAAGATTCCACGGAACTCCAGGATAACGCTCAGTGGGAGGATGTAAGAAAATCAAAAGCACTGAATATGCCCTGAAGCTTGATCCTGCATGAAGATAATTGAGAGAATATGGTACAAATGCCAAACAGCCTAGAACAAGCCATCCTCAGAAGCCAGATGAAAACCATCCTCAGAGTTTCCATGTGAAAAGGGCACTTGTCAGTGCAATCATGACGCCTACAGTGCATGTCAAGAGGTTACAGTTTTCCATGTCATAGATGGGAGACCCTCACTGTGGGACAATCACAGCTTGGTCATCTCACATATGTCATTTTAATGGGTGAGAGAGTGACAAAAAGATATTGCTGGAACAACATATGTCAAGTCTTAGGTTTATTAGAGGTTCTGGATGGTCTGAGGCAGAGTAGAAGATAGTGTTTGGTCTGTGGAGTTTTAAAAATAGAGCGCAAAATGGATGCTGCAAGATGCAGAGGAAAACCTGTAAAAGTCTTGAGAACTGGGAGAAGACAGACAATTCTGAAGTCAATGAAAGCTGTGTTAGACTTTTACAGCCAGCGATGTTATGAACTAAGTGAACCAATTTATGGACATAAATTCAGTTGAGAATCGATGACATGAACTGAAAATAATAATTCATTAATCGCTTCGGTCCAGTTTAACAGAGCCTGAGACATTTTGCAACAATGTGACTTACCAAATATAGCTCAATCCTCTGCCAATGGGGGCTTCACCATTCAGAGAGGTGAACCCTTATACAATATTCATGTTTTTGATTTTGAATTCATATTCACAGGACTTTTTGTTGAATAGAGAGATGGTCCAAAAATTCCAGTGAACTCTATTTTGATTTCATGTTGTTGCAGAACAAATTGTGGAAAGAGACCAGAGGCGTGGATACTTTTTTATAAACTCTATTTCTGTTGTGGGCAAGTCCTTAGTATATTGTAGAACAATGACATAAATTGTGGAGTGCTTATCTGGTTTAACATATGCCTTGTAATGTAAAAGGGGGAGAGATATATTCTTCCTTGGCTTCTTTACATGATGTGAATCATGGAGCTTAAAGCTACCTAAAGACCAGGCTAATGGCCCAAACACATGGCAATATATTTTTAACAAACGTTTTTCAAATCCCTCTGCTATCCAAGGCCTGAAATGAGGGTTTGGAGCAGGACTCCAAATGGTTGACATTTGCTTCTATTCGGTAAAACAACTGAAATCAGTCCAGGTTTAGCTAATTTATTGCAACTGTCCAGCACCTCAGAATTGATGGGAAAATAATAAAAAAGTCACATTATACCTGTAAAAACATAAATATAAAATGATTTTCAACCTGAGGTTCAACAACATTTTTCCTTTAGTGGAAATATTAAGTTACCCACCTAGATATTTGAAAAATAGAAGTGAAATAAAATAAAACAGACATATTATTAACAGCTCTCAAAATCATTACTACATTTATCTTCATGGCAAAGAGATGGCGTTTCTATAGTTCAAACTAATAAAAGAGAGATATTGCATAGGAAAAGAGCTGCACGTTTTTCTAATATAAGAATTTCTGATTTCTGAAATTCTCCTAGCCATCATTTTGGTACTTTTTATAGTACTGAACACATAGAGCCCAAGGGCCATGAATCAAAGGAGCCATAGCCTTGGGAAATTGACTGATATATGGCATTGTTAAAAATCCATGAGCTTTACTCAAAAACCCTTCATGGAATCACAGTTTAGTTCATGCTGGAATAGCAAAAGAAATTGATAAATTGTAATACAATTCAGTATTTCACTTGACTGAAATGTGATATATATCTAATCATTTGGGGATATTATCTTAACTGGAAAGTACAACTTATTTCTTCTTGCTTTTATCACCTCTTACTCCAGTGCTAGAGAAAAGAAATTATGGTCCCCTTATCTTTGACGGGATTATAATGTACTCAGACCTTGAGATTTTGTTTAAGGCCCGATGTGTAATAGATTTTCCTGGGATCCATCCAATGTTTTTAGGCCTCTGTGCCTTTGATTAGCTCACAAGCATTGAAACTATAAACAACATTCTTCAGAACGAAATACTTCCCCTGTGGAGGAACCTTGACGGTGTCTCTAACTGCTTTACTTCAGTACTCTAAACATCAAACAGCAACCTACAATATACTATGAATTATTGCAAGATATTTCCTGGACTGGTGACAAACATGAACTAGGCCGAAGTTCCTAATATTATTTTGGCTTACAAAAGTTTACAGCACACAGCATGAAATTCAGCACAGAGAATATTCTATGTTATTAATTTATATTATAGCTATTAAAATAGCTTTTTTGACTTTTGTCAGAATTGCACCATATGAAGACAGATAAACTGTTTTCAATTAATCAAATCGGAGCTTGTTCTATTTATATAATCAGTATTCAAAGATAATTATATAATTCTGCACAAGAAAGTTTAGCCTGTAAATACTGTTGGAGTAAGGAGTAAACAAGGATAACATTAAGGTTTATGAAAGGATTTTCAAATATCTAAAATGGATTGTTTAGTGAATATTTTAAGACAAGTAGTCACATAGAAAAAAAAAAAGATGTTTTGGAGGTCCAGTCATGATTAGCGCTGGTTTGCCTTCCAAATATGTCATCTTTCAGCGTAAACAGTGGAATTCACAACAGAATCTACACCACATGATTGTTGATGAACAAATTAGTGAACAAAATTGTTTTTCCCTATGAAGTATAAAGCAACTGGCTCACACAATAGTGAATAGACAGTATGAAATGTTCTTTTGGCAGTAAGACAGAAAATTCCCTCGTATTTACTGAATTTACATTGACACATCAATGTAATTTTCCTTTTTTGCAACCGATTAATGGCAAACTTGTCAGGTCCATTTCTTAAAAAGTGAAAAAAAGCACACATTGATGTAAATAAATACTTGAAATTGTACAATTTCGTTGCTGGACAGAGTTTTATGCACCTATCAGCATTTTCCTGTATCCTTCCTGGAACTAGCACAATACCTTGATTGTGAGCTACTTTGGCAGGGTTACAGCACAAGGCTAATTAGGACCAGGTTTTTTTCATTTCTTTCTTGATAAATCTCAATGTGTAGAAACACTGGAGACTTGTTGCACGTGTTATTCCATTTTTTACCTCGTTGTTTTTCTTTTGCATTTTTAGGATCAGACTTTCATCACAAAACATCATGCTTGTTAAATCAACGATAAGAGTGTAGTTTCGTATAGTCCACAAGTCTTCTGGGAGATTGTTCCACTGTTTAGAATTTGGGATGGGAAATAAGGGAATTTTTGCCCACGAATCAGCCCAGAGGACCGAGTGAGGTGTGTGTTTTGTCAGTAATGAAGCATCCCCCCCCCACTTTCAGGATCCCCCGCTCAGCACCCAAAAACACCCTACAAGAAGAAGCTGGACCTGGCAGGGAAGCCTGGGACCAAAGGCAAAGACTCGAGTTTTCCCTCATATTCATAATGTCATTCCTAATGCCGGCATATATGTATAGTGAAGAAGACATTTAAAGGCTTTTTAACAACAAATTAAAGACTATAGGATAAGGAATATAGGTCAAGATCAGTAACCATTATTTATCTTCTCCAGACAATGCCAATGACATCAAGAAACCAAATTTAAAACCCATCCCAAAGCCAAAATCTACTCCCTTGCCAAAGAAACCCATCACTGAGAAGAAGCCAAGCATGGCTACTCCTCCTGCAGTCGATGGTATGATTTTACTTTATAGACTTTATAGGGACTTTAAAGTACAGGGAGGATTTTAGAGGGAGAGCTCCAGAGCAGATGTTCATCTTTACAGCAGTAGAGCTGCAGGCCGCAGGTCACCAAAGGGCTTCAGGAAGCCTTCGCTCACAATCAGGTTTTAAATGGTGACACTTGGTACTGACAGTGTAGCACACAAAAAACTTGATTTTCTTCTAATGTGGTATGTTAATTGCTCAATGGCACAGAGCTGGAGACTAATCCCTTCCTTTTTCTCACAGGTAGCCGGGACGACATCTGGGACAACTCTTCAGTGTTTACCTCTCTCCCTGCCAAAGATGTGGATGCTATGGGCAAGAAGCGCTACGTAGGTAATGTTTCTCCTCACCCCTTTTCACCAAAAATATTTCAGGACCATTATTTAAATATTAACACCTGTTAAAAAAACACAAAAAAATACATAATGTGCAAGTGATGAAGATGGACTTCATTGATCCCAGGGGGAAATTCTTGTTCATACAGCAGCACTCTCACTGAAGTAGTGGGAAAAGGGCAAAGTGTTAAGACAGCACACACAGTGCAAGTGAGTTAAAATGGTGCAAACAAACTAAAAAGCACGCACTACACAAAAAGAATATACTGAAAATGGAATATTGGAATATTAAGGAAACAAATATTTTAAAATAATAATCAAAACATTTTTATGATTATAATAATTATTATTATTTTCAGGTTAATTACAAAGGGAATGAGCACTGGGGGAGGGATGTAAATTGTCCAGATTATGTCCTGAGTCTCTCTTTGAATTCAGCCCCACATGTGAAATACTGGCCAGGCAAGAAACCAGAGGAACCCTGCTCCATCACCAACTCCTTGAGTTACTTCCCAGAGGAGTATGGGATGGAGCAGAATGTCACCGGCCCCCCCAAGCTGCCTCCCTCGAACCTCACTGTGCTCACAGTGGAAGGGTGCCCCTCTTTTGTCATACTGGACTGGGAGAAAACAGACAATGAGACCACAGGTAGACATGTTCTTCTTCAATGTCAACAAAAGCCCTTTGGGCATTCTGCACTGAATATTATATCAACTTCCATGTTCTTAATGTCTGCTTATGGGTATTTACTCCGGGCTAGTAAAATAAGTACATTCGATTTTAATGCCACATCTGTGTCACATTAATGGAGCTGGAAACCAACGTGTGTAGCCAACTGCATAAAGTACAGACGCTCCTCTACTTACGAATGAGATACGTTCCGAACGGTCGTTCATAACTTGAAATGTTCGCTAGTTGTTATTCAGCATAACTTGAAATGTTTGCTAGTTGTTATTCAGGGTATACGCAAGTACAAAGAACTACTGTAGGATGCTGGGAGTACGCACGCTACGCTGCTGCAAGGCGGTAGTAACAGCCAGAAAACGGGAGCCCAATGAACACAATTTGGACTTACAGTCCTCTTCGTTCGCATGTCTGAAAGTTCGTAAGTTGAAAGTTCGTAAGTAGAGGAGTGTCTGTAAAATTAAAGCTCTTGCACTGCAAAAATAAAAAAAAAACCACACAAACACACAGTTGCAAGAAAATATTTTAAAACTGGGTAACTCTAATTCTAATGCGGCTTCCCCGACTCCTTTTTGAAGAGTATGAAGTCATTTCCACGACTGAAGGTCCAGCTGGGAAAGAGGTCTCCATTCTCACCACCAACAAGACACACACCGCCGTGGAGAATCTTAAACCAGAGAGCAGGTACTGGTGGAGAAACACAAGGCATGCAAGAGGGGGCAAAATTCATACAGACAGACGAGCATTATCATTAGATATTGTGCTGAATCAGTGAGTAATGGCGTGTGGGGGGGGGTGGACTATGGAGGCCAATCAGCTTTCAACTGGGGCCAGTGTCCCAGTGGCCCCGCCCCTGTATACGCCCCTCCTGGAAGACTACAGTATTTCCGAGTCAAACCCGTTGCAAGAACTGCTGCAATAATCAGTTGTGAAGAATGGAATACCTGATGCTGGCCGATGTCTGGAGAACCATTGATATTCCATTAGATACAGACCTGACTAGAACAAGGAAGCCCTATGTCACTGGGATTTTAATGAGGGCTGAATCTAGAACAGTCTGGCACAATATGACAGACACAATATAATCCAGGGATTTTTTATGAACAGGGAGATGTGGGACATCACACCATCTGATCATCTCACATGGAAGAGCCATTAACAGGAGGTCCTGGCGCGTTCTCAAGGCTGTCTGAGGGATAAGAATATCAAGTATCGCTGTTCTAGAGAGCTCATGAGCCATTATTCTTACAGTATTATAGTATATAGTTATGAATAGGAATATATTTCCATTCTGTTGTGTGGAAGAAGTATTTTAATGTCACAGTTTAAATGATTTTTGCACGCTTTGTACTGAAATCTGTGTTTGGTCTACTATCTGTGCAAACATTCCATGGTTTACTTTCTTTCTGTCATTACAGTTATGAATTCACGGTAAAACCCAAGAACGAACTTGGATCGGGCCCTCCTACAGAACCTGTGTCGTTCAACACAGAGTCAGGTACAGATCAGGGCAACAAATCCTACTGTGGTTTATGCTGTCCAATATTTCACCTAAATGCACTTACATACATTAAGTTTGGGAAAATAAGAGCAATTACTGTTCTTTTAACATTTTCAAACATTTTAATAGCACAAATGACTACTACACTATGGTGAGTAGAGGCCATATGCCAGAAAAACCAGTCATGCCAGTTAAATTTTCATCACTGTTACCCACTCAGAGATATGTACAATTAACTGGCGCTTATTAACTTAATTCCTTCAGCATGTTGTTTTTATTTTCATAACCTTGGCCTCCACGCTGAGACCCATAGATTCATCATAGCGGTCCATCCTGCCAGCTCTCCCACACAAGTGTAGACTTACAATGGCATCAACACACTGTAAATATGTTGATTAAAAGAGAGATTCGTAAGTGGAATCACCTCGTGTTTCCTGTGGTGTTTGAAGGGGAAAAACAGTCATTAACCCAACAGGACTACATTGGAATGTATTGGAAATAGTAGGGCAGAGGACCTCAAAACAGATGGAGTTTTTTTCAGTTCTGTCGAGCTCCTCCCCCTTCTAGTGCTTAGGGAGAGATTACCAAAATATATCAGTGATGTTGAAAGATTCTGGATTCTGCAGAAAACATGGGTGTGTGAGACAGGCAAATGAGATCTCAGTAGAGACAGCAGCTACTAAAAATCTCTGGCTGGTGTGAGGATTTCAGTGTGTGCGTCATAAGTATCTTTATTTTAATTTCTATCCACAGTAAATTCTGCAGTTCATATTGTACAGTATATAGATGTATATTCTGTGCATTTATAGTGTTTTGCTTTCTCTCTTCATGTGACCGCCAGCTGACCCCCTCACAGGTAAGCCTTGGGCATCTTATGCTTAAACGCTTTTAATATTTATGACCCAGCTGACAACCGGCTGACCCGTCTCACACTTTCTCACCACAACCAATTCCCTTCAGGGAAGACCGCCATTTGGACGGAGTATTCATTCAGGCCTGACATCTACTCTGAGTGCAACGGGAAGCAGTATGTGAAGAGGACGTGGTACCGCAAGTTTGTCGGCATCCAACTTTGCAACTCCCTGAGATACAAGATATATCTGGGTGACACTCTCTCAGGTTTGTCTATGAAACAGAAAAAAGACACACACAAAATGTTTATGGTAGGAGTTGAGGACCTCTTAGACAGTAACCCTGGGTATGCAGGTTTTCATTCTACCTGAGCAGATAATTAATTAGCTAGAAGATAGTGACTGAATACAACTCATGACTCGAATAACAAACTAAACATGCTGACCCACCAACTTTGGTGTAGCGGTTCATTCATAGCAATTCATGTGGATACCTTTGCAGGAAAGTTCTACAACATTGGGGACCAAACGGGACATGGTGAGGACCACTGCCAGTTTGTGGACTCCTACCTTGATGGGAGGACAGGAAGCCATCTTTATGCTGATCAGCTGCCCATGAGATCTGGTATTTAAAAAAAATAATAATAATCCGCACTCACAACTGTCTCTGACTATATAAAACGATGCACCCTGATCTGTTCATATCACCTTGATGAGTTAAGTTATCCAAAATGA
The DNA here is from genome assembly GCA_026781145.1 of Hippopotamyrus pictus. Taxonomy (NCBI): domain Eukaryota; kingdom Metazoa; phylum Chordata; class Actinopteri; order Osteoglossiformes; family Mormyridae; genus Hippopotamyrus; species Hippopotamyrus pictus. The sequence continues at coordinate 13,868,672 of JAODLC010000038.1, read as the reverse complement.
CAAACCTACAAGCCTAAAAGTGACTACAAGCCATATCACAGGTATATTATGATTTTCTCAACCTAATGTTCACCGACGTTTCTCTCAGTTCCCCACTGAAACAGCTCTGCTCCGAAAAGATCTCATACTTACCATAAATATGAAGATTTCTCAAACATGGAAAACTTATAAAAATTAATCTGGCATGGAAATTGTTTGTGATCTTGTGTGTCTGGGTCAGCTGGAACCGTTTTACACATGCCAGACCCAACAACTCAGAATAGTCTCATTTACTTGCCTCTGGTACTTGTGATGTTAGACAAAAGCAGAATAAATCAGGTTGATCAAACAGAAGTTTTATCCACTTAATAAAATTATGTTTAAAGCTATATACCTAGGCAGAAAGTGTATATTTGCTGTTAGTTAGTTGTTTAGGTCAAGAAATACATGGATATGTTAGATGACAATTGCAAATCCTAGAATGGCTGGGAAATTTTGAAACAGTTAATTTGCATACTGTGACAGACACAAAAACATAGTTCCGTACCAACATAATTTTCTTTGGAAGACTTTTGCACAGTACTCTGTCTAATCTGTAATGTAAAATGCTGATTCCACTGACACTGAGAGCAATATCAAAACAGACATAATAGGTATGGTAAGATTCACAGATTTGCATTGGGGCATCGACATAAAAGGTCACGGTGCGACTTGCCTGATTAAAAAAGCACCAGATATCATTTGTGATGAACTTGGGATGCTTCGTTTCTAACATATTTGGAATTGGTAAAGTCCGATTTATTAATATATAAGTATTAGTAGAGGCCCTATGCCATTATTATTTAGAAAGGTGACCAGTAATTTTATAATAATAATAGATGCTTTATTGATCCCCATGGGGCAATTCTCTTTATGCTACCCCCCCTTGCTCTCTGTAGCTCAGAGCAGGTTGGCTGTGAAGGACAGTCACCCATAGCAGTGCCCAGGGAGGGTTATGGGCCTTGAAGGACAGCCACCCATAGCAGTGCCCAGGGAGGGTTATGATCCTTGATCAAGGACCTATAGATGTGCTGAGCCTGGGCTTAAGATGCACATCCCTAACACTTACACTCTAACAATCTGCCTTTGTCTTTTTTGGCTTTCCTCAGGATTTTTCAGAGCAATGCGACAGCAGCCAGTCTCATTCGGCACCATAGGTGGGAACTCACGCATTCCTTATGTGGCGTGGTACGAGTGCGGAATACCAATTCCCGGGAAATGGTAGGAGAGATGACCACCGTGGATCATGCTTGGGTGACTGCTCTGGAGAGAAGACGCGCCGCTGTAAGATCGAGGACTACAGTGATGGAGTCTTCCAGCACCTATATATCTGCAAAAGAAAAAGAAAGTGCACAGGATGTAAATGTCAAGGACTATTCTCCAGCACATTTGGTGATATGTAATGGAAACTTAGCCTCATTATTTACAGAACAGCACAGGAGGTGCTGCAAAAGAACTATTTACTAACAGATGTAAACAGAAAAAAATATTTGGGAAGCTGGCTCCCAGAAATTATTTTGATAACTTGTATATAATAGTATTTATCAAAAGGGTTGTAATTAAATGTGCCTTGTGATGTCTTACCACAATTTAAGGGAAAGAGAAAGGTTACGGTGCTTTAGTCACAGAGGCCATGGTGTACAGTTTTAGACTCATAATGCTGTTTAGGATCCATATTACCATCATATAGCAAGTGGAGGTTTTAAACAGGCCGCTCCATTAAGGATTCACATCAGTTAAGTCTGGGATTCTAAAAGGATCATGCCATTTCAATCCTTAGGCAGCAGTCATAAGACATTCCCACAAACGACAATCTTAGACACAATGTGTCTTTGGTATTTTAATGGGGTGGGGGGGGGGGGGGGGCGGGT
>JAODLC010000038.1:13852637-13866683 GCA_026781145.1 Hippopotamyrus pictus | reverse complement strand
GCAGGTTTGGCCAGACTGAATTAATCTGCACTCTTACATTCTACAGTTTCTGCTGCTTGTGCACATACAGAAAATATGCCTTCTATCTATCCAGTACTCCCTGCATCAACCCTGCTCTTTTGGGTAGCTATAGACTTCAGGGTTTTTACAGTTGCAATTTGCACAACATAAATTAATTTATATGTATATTGAGAGAAAGGTATTTTTGAAAACAATTTTTAAAACTTGCGTTAAACCACCATTCTCAAACGTCAAACCATGGTTCCTTAAGTATAACATCTGAAGATGTGGTATTTATGCATTATAGAGATAAGCAACATAAGAACAAATAAATTAAAAATGAGACCAATTTTGTACATAGGTACTCGATAGCATCAATGGCGGGTGAATGTTTTAATCATAATTTTTTTTGGAAAACATTAACGTTAATGTATTTTTAATTTTTATCACATATTCACATATCACATTTTCAATAAGAATTTTTTTAAAATAAACTTCTTCGTCTTTTTTGTGCTTGTCAACCAATGGAAGAGTTGTTAGGAAAGAACAACTTTCGATTCAATTCACATAGTTAAGTGTGTAATCTATAAAATGGTTTGCTGTGAATCTGAAGCACATCACCATTAGAGGTATATTTTCTTAGTGCTTCTTTTAGCTTAAATAGGATTTCTAGAGTATACAGTGTCATACTTTTGTGACCAATGTTTTTAGTTCGACAGCCCAGTGCGACCTTCTCCAGCGTGAACCTGCTCAATTTACAACACACACACACACATACCTCTGGTCCCTTCTCATGTCAGGGCAAACCGCAGCATTATTGTGACAGAAATAGAGCAACATGGATTACAGCACTTTTCCAAACCCAAGAAAAGGCACAAATAGACTAGCATGGCCACAGGGACATTTCTTTAGAACCACAGGAGTCCAGCAATAAAAACGAAACGCCAGGCTTGGTCTAAGACGCCTTTATTAGCTTCCCGAAAACGCAGAATGTTGTGTAAATAAAACTGCAATCTGGAATCATCGTTCAGATCATGTCATTACAATGCCATTAACAAAATGGCGAATATTCATAGAGAGATGAATATGGAGGCAAACATATGGAGTGGCCTTCAAAGTGTGAAAAGATTTCACAAGTTCAGTTCACTTACACAAGCAAATGTGCAGTAATTAGGCAAAAACACGATTAAACACACACCCACACAAAACCCCATCTTTCATAATGAATCCCACTTAATCCTGTTGGTGCATTCCCATTCTGCATTCAGACTTCCAAACTACTGTCAACACAAAAAAGACAAGTCCAGTGCACTGAGCAGTTTTGGATTTAGAGCTAACAGGGCTCAGGAAAGTCTGTGATCCAAAGCTAACTGAGCTGCAAGCTCTGGAAAAGATGGCTCACTGGAAGGACTCTTATCGATATCCCGGGCCTGGCTGGGTGTAGGCCTGACCGTAAGCTGGCCGACTTCGGGAATATGGGTTGGATGTCCCGGGAGGGGGCTGATTCCCTGCATTTCCTGGGGACAGGATGTATCCAGGGTGGGGCTGATAGCCAGGACCAGGATGGGAGGTGGGGGGCATGTGGTAATTAGTAGGTTGTGAGGTTGGAGAGGTGTAGTTTTGTGGAGGGAGGGCTCCAGGGGGGTACTGAAGGCCTGCTTGAGGAAGGGCGTGGGACTGCCCTGTGAATCCTGCTGCAGGGGTGGGGGCAACAGTTTGGGATGTGGGGGCAGCGTAACTCATGTACTGCTGCTGCCTACAGGGAGCTGGCTGATGAGCTGGATGGGAAGTGCAGCCTGCATGGGGAGAGAACAGAGCATGTCAGACAGACGAACAAGAAGGGCCCCCAGTACTCAGCTCGGAGCCGTAACACGTGACACCGTCCTTTGTGAACGTCTTAAAGCCACATACAGCCTCAAAGTGGAAAAAATTGAGAGACCACAGCAAAATTTTCAGTTTCACTCATTTCTCAGTTTATGGGAATGCGTCTGTGTAATTTTTTTTTTTTTGCAAACTCCAACATGGCTTTTCCCCGCTGTTTCTCATTAATGAAACAGTGCTTGAAGGGAGAGGTGCTCGATCGCTCTCGTGTGCCATCGAGTGCCTAAATTGCCATTTAGGAGAGTGAAAAATCACGCATGCCAAAAAATAAAACTTTTAAAAATCTCGGTGTTTCCGCGAAGACGATCGGGAATTCAAATTGACGATCGGGAATTCAAATTGATAAGGGCTTCTTCCTTGCTTTATGGGTCTTCATTCCTGCTTCTAGGAGCCTGTTATGACTTGTCTTAGCAGTGGACTTCACACTGCTTGGTTACCCATTCTTTTTGAAGGTCATTTGAGGTCATCCTCCAATTTATGAGACACTGTCGGATACATTGACGGTCATCTCTGGCATTAGAAAGTTGCTTCTGCCCTCTACCTATCTGGTATCTGGTTATTGCCAGTGTCTCCTGCTTCACGTTGTTCTTATGTACTGTGGTCTTAGAAACCTTGAGCCTGGAAGCAGCCTGCCTCGCAGTGTAGCCTTCTGCCAGCAGAACCTGGATTAAGTCAGGATTTAAGAAAGCAGATTTAAAAAAAATATATAAAGTGGTCTCCTAATTTTTTCCAGAGCTGTACTTTCAGGACCTCTACCAAGTGCTGGCTTGAAGTTAGATATGAATCACCTTCTGCTGAATCTGCTGGATTTATAGGAGGACAATCATGATTCCAGGAGCAAGAGACTATATTGGACAACTCAACTCAAATTCCACAACTCTTGTAGAAGTGAAGGGCAAAAATGGAAAGACAACCTTTTCTCACCTGGGTACTGCACCCCATACAGCTGCTGGGGAGGGTATCCACCCGGGGCTTGGTACTGCTGGTACACCTGACCTGGAGAGACAGGAGAGCCAAGTGAGACGTCAGCATGTGGGGACAGGCTGGAGTTTGTCCGTAAACCCTGAGGCAGTCCCTATAATTCAGCCAGCGACAGCAGATGAAGTGCTCTCAGAAGCACAGACTCACATACTAACTGCGACCTCCCACACACAACATGCTGAAACCATGACCAGAACTGAGACCCTTCAAAGCAGATTGTTTACAGCACATCTCCAGTTAACACAGCCTGGCACATTAATAAGAGACCTCTACTCAAGAAACTTCCACACACAAACCACAGCACTCACCACAAACTCACTGGTACGTCAGAGAGAGCAAATAAATGTGCAAAATGAATCCTTCAAACATTTTAAATGTATATTGTGGGTTTTTGTGGCCTTTTTAGAAGACAAAACATGTGCCTTGCTTTCAACCAGCCTGTTCTATAACCCAATTTGTCACAATCTGTGATAAAATTGCTTGAATTATAAGACGGCACCTTCCTGATGGGCTGGAAAACAATGGGCATTTGCAGTCCAAAAGACACGAGGGGACCTTTGAGTCATTTTGGGCAGATCCCCACCCAGGGTGTGTCCATTGTGGTGTGCAGCTCACCATCCATAATCCCTCAGTCCCACTGTAAATGTTCTACAGTGTCACGGTCTGGGTGCATTTATTCTTTATCTGCCAAATGATCATAATTCCCCCCTTTATCTACAAAAAAACATTAGGAACAAATGAATCAAGACAATCAATTCTGATTTTCAGACTAATTGAACTAATAGCCAGTACTACAAATTAAGTAAACTATCAAATCATAACAGTAAATTCATTTAGGTTCAAATGCGATACATATGTATCCACACTTCATTAAAACAGTATTCATTTTTGATGCAGATTAGGAAATAATTTAAAGGGTTATATCTTTATTATATAGGGTAATCTAAAAATCTTTTTTATGAAACTTGAAAACCTCTACAGAAATATTTTTATATATAGTCAGTCCTGCTACAACCAAACTAACGCATTCCTCAAAAACATTGTATTTACTACAATTGTCATGACACTTGCGGGCGAGTGGGGAAGCAGGCGAGTCGAGTCGTGATTACAAGTAGAAACGGGGTTTATTTGCAGGGAAACGAACAATACGTCAGACAACATTAATGACTGATCTGGGGAAAACTAACTCAGACGAGGACTAAATACACAAGACAAGCAGGAAATAACAGGCATCAGGTGATGACAATTGGGGTAGCACGCGTAGGTAATGAGGGGGCGTGGCACACACGAGGATCGTACGAGCAGGTCATGACAGAACCCCCCCAAAGACGTGGGAGGCGATGGACAAGACGAGACCGGGGACACGGGACCTAGAAAACAAGAGCAAAACACATCAACGAGGGACCGGGAAGAGAACAGACACACAAAACAAGCAGAGGGGCAAAAACCAGGACAACACCTGACACAAGACAGGGAACGCAGACAGGCAGACCAGGAAGGGAGACACAAAGGGGACAAAGAACGGAGGAACAAAAGGACCAGGAGTGGAAAGAGGAGACACAGAGGGACGAGGAGCAGAAACAGGAGGGACGAAGGAAGGAGGCGGACCAAAGGTGGGAGAGCAATGGGGAGCCCGAGGGAACCCAGGCGGGCGAGGGACGGCAGCCGCAGGGACCACAGGCGGACGGGAGGCCGGAGCCGAAGGGGACCATACAGGGGACAAGGAGCCATACGGAGGGACCGACAGAGGAGATGAGGAGGGAGCAGGATTGCACAAGACTAAAATACACCAAACAAAATTAATTAAATATTAAAAACAGTAATACCAATGGTCAATAATGTAACTGCTTGCATGTTAAATAAATAATAATAATAACAATAATACATTATTAAATCATATTCATATACATCTCCTATGAATCTTATGAATCTCACGAGAATTGCCTAGTTACCGTTTCTACCGAACGTGCCGAACTCGCTAACTTGTCGATTGCCAAGAGTTGGGAGGTGTGATGGTCAAAACGACGCTTGATGAACCATTTACTGTATTTTCTGACTCCACTAGATGGTGCTCTTGGTTTACTTTGGGGCATGCTTTGAGCCCTTTTTTGAACACCACCATCTAGTGGGGCTTGAAAATACAGAAAATGGTTCATGAAATATAATTCTGGCCATCATTAATCGGGAGAAGTGAGCCACCTGCACTCAGCACAAATACAACGGGTTACGGAATATGGAGGGGCACTGAAGGCAACATGACTGCAGACAGTATGAAAAGCAAATGTATGTACATTTAAAAGCATTGCTGTTTTTTATATGATCATTTGTCAAATATTTTTACAATGCAAGACTTTAACCTGTGTAATGCTAGGATGTACAAAAAGTTTGATTCTTTTAGACTTGAAAACAGACTCGGCTGATTCACTAAAAAGAACAAGTTCAAAAGAACAATTTGCTCACGAATCACTATCGTTTACTTGAATAGCTGTTTTTGCGAGCAAGTAGCGTTACTATATCATATACTATATCATATAATATACTATTTCTCTCCGACTGAAAATTGCACAAATATAAATGTGATTCCACGTTGTATTGGACTTACTTGGTACTAATATGTCAATCGCATTACAAAACACTCGTGTGTGACATCACACATTGTAGCAGGAAAGACACTGTATATGTATAAATTATTTATTTTTAATTAGTGAAATATTCAGTTTCTTTAGCATTTTTTAACCTACATCATTTTGACATATTTATCATTGAACAAAACAAACACTTTTTCAAACACCAGAAACAGGCCTTCAACATCCAGATTATACAGCACCCATAGGTCATTCTGGGGTGAAGTAACATGTTGATGATTCGTAACCTGCTTCACTACATTGGTGTACTCATCAGGAGACATGTCATTTTGAAATGCATGCTCATTAATTCACCTATATGTCAATACAGTGGTCCCTCGTTAATCGCGGGAGTTACGTTCTAAAAATAACCCGCAATAGGCGAAATCCTCGAAGTAGTTAGCTTTATTTTTTACAATTATTATAGATGTTTTAAGGCTGTAAACTCCTTCACTACATTGTTGAAACTTATTGCTGCTGTTATCCTTATGTTATTTTCCTCCTTCTTTATGTAACGAACCGAAGATTCATTTATTCCGTAATGGCGCCCTACAGCCGCGTGATTTCTGCCTTCCTTTAGCATGTCCAGAAGTCCAACTTTTTGTGCGATGGTTAGCATCTTCCTCTGCCTTTTGGGTGCTACCGCAGGTGCCTTTGACGGTGCAAAACGTTTCGTCGACATTGTTGGGTTTGTTGGGGAGAAAACTTACAAACATACAGTACAGCAGTTCAGAGTCACACTGCTAGTGATTGAAGATTTATGCAAATTTGACAAGCTGAATGCATTCTGTACTGTACAGGAGACACGGCACGGAGGAGATTGATTGACAATGGTCTACAGCCAATCAGGACCCAGAACACAATGCGCTAATCAGGACGCAGAACACAATGCACTAAAAAAAAAAGCATGCAAAATTGCACAAAAAAAAATCTGCGAAACTGCGAGGCCGCGAAAGGTGAATCGCGTTATAGCGAGGCACCTCTATATATCTGAATTCAGAATACCAGCTGGTTTTGAAAAGACAGAAAAATAAAAATGAAATTGAAATAATAGTATAATAATAACAATAGTAATAAAAAGCACAAGTACATATGAAGAACGATTAATTCTCTGAAAACTACAGAGTGCAAACTAAGCTGTTAAAACAAGAAATTAAAAGTTTTCATTTTCAGTCTTGGCTTCAGTAAAAGCAGATGTTAATACTCTGCTTTATTTGCTAAACTGGAAAACCGTGAAAAAAGTATAATAAAATAAAATACATTTATGTATGTAGAAATATCAGTTTCAATCAATTTTATGTTAGTAAGAAAGGGAACAAAAGGGGTTATTAGCTATGCATTCCTGTTGAAGTGTTTCACTTAGTAAGCTATAACATTATAATGGTGCACTTTTTATACTTGAAAACAAAAATAAAACACACAGCAAGTGCTTTCTGCCAAGACCCCACCCGTTTGTAAGTACCACGCAGTCCTCCTAGCACCTATCACGGCTACTGAAAATTCAAGGTCCCCTGGACATAAAACAAAACATGACATAAGGCAAAGTCTGCCGGCAGAATCAGAACTGACATATATAAGATGTGCTATAAACTCTAACGCTAGGGGAAATGTGAAATATTTGGTATTAAAACAAAACTGCACGTGAACACATGCATTTGAGCACTGTAAAATTAGAACACCCCTGGACATGCACACATTTTTCTTTGCCTTATAGACGTGTAAAAGCCCCCTAGACCAATGAGTCATTCTGGCTGAAACTGGGTAAATGTAAACACTGGAGACTGTTTTGATGCCTCATGGCCTGTAGTTAAACAAAAATATCTGAAAGACAGATGTGTTTCTAAAAACAAATGAAAGAAAAGTAAAGGGGGTTTTGTAAAAATAACGCTGCTAAACATTTGTACAGAACCACGAAGCAATGGTGCCCAACCTTCCATCAGCTACAGATGCTATTGGATTTTCCATTGGAGGAAAGGTTAATGTGGAGCAAAGCTGTGAGCCGTATACCTCTTCAATCTTTTTCTCTCTTTCCCATCTCTGCCTAAGCCAGCCCTTCCACTTCTTTACAGTCACCCGTCTATCTTTCCATCTGTACCACCCTCCCACTTTCCTTCATCTGAGGCCCAGGCCACAGAGCGCTATGAAGTTTCCTTCAGACCACAACTCAACTGTCAGAGGGATCCTCAAGGGAGACATGACAGAAGAAAAAAAAGGAAAAAGCCATGTGATAAAGATTTCCACAATGGAAACCTAACTGATCATTGGAAAACCCTGGCACATGATCCATTACATTTTTATTGTGTGTACAAAACAAGCCCTGCAAACAGCACATCTCTAAGGGTAATGCAAATCAGTCAAAGGTTTTGGAGACAACCTCTTGTTAACTCGGTGTAACCTCATTACCGATAAACAGCAGAGGAGCAGGAAAATTCACAAGAAGTGCTAATCCTATTTTCTCTGGCAACTGGGGAAAGACTGGTAGAAGATGATCCTTTCCAACTGCCTAAAACTCTCCCATTAGACTAAAATGACCGTGCCAAGACATGAAAACAAAGGCAAAAAGGCAAAAGGCAAACCCAACCCGGGTACCTCATGGCAGCGCAAATTAATTAAGATGGTAAACTGCAAGCAAAAACAACAGTGTCTTTGGCAGCATTTTGCTTTTACGCACTGCAATAATAGTTTTAAGCCCTGGCGTAGAAGATGGAGTGTTAACATAAAAAGACAATAAAACATAACACGCACTAAAATGAGGACCTCCTTTCCCTTTCTTCCTAATGGTATGCTCTGTACTTATGGGGGATGATTAACAGACGTGATTTCCATTCAGAAATGGAAGTGGGTGTGGCAGGCCTACCCAATATGTTACATGGGATGGTACTGGGGCCAACACTTGCCCTGTTAAAAAAGAAACACTTGCCTTTCAAAATACTACATTCTATGTAAATGTAGTGAAAGTATTAAGTAGAAAGTAGTTCCAAATTCGACAATTAGTTTTTACATCAGGTTACAAACTAAGTGGTAAGTATTACCCTGTCCTGTATTATGTATAGTTGATTCCAATTGCACAACATTCTTAATGATCCTGACATAAAGTATTTATGGGATGTAATAACTGTCTGGCTAAAAGTGTTTGTACAGTTTTTTCAGAACACTCCTTATGGGTCAGTATTTCTCATATATATCTCATATGAAGAAGAGAAAAGAAAAAAAAATCCATTATTCTATGGTGGTATAGTTTATCGTCAATTCAATTGTCAGTGGCTGTCCGACATCAATGTTATGCACATCTTCTGACGTTGATAACCAATCATCGATTTTAAATTCTTCTGCTGGCCTCTGCCCACTAGCCTGCCTGCTATATTAAAAACGGAAAAGCACAGTCCGTCAGGCAGAAATACTTTACTGCAGCCCCCAGACAGCCAATAATGACAGAGATTCTTTTTCCCAGCAGTAACTTTTAGTTGAGAAATTAAAAAAAAGAATGCTTTCTGTCAACCAGCTGCTCATTGATTTTTTTCCACTGAAATTTCTTGGAAAGTAAACAAAAAAACTCAGAATTCAGAAGACATCATTCAATGAGAGCTGGATTGAGATCTTACACCAGAAATGAGCTTACATGTCAAACAATCGCCAAAACAGACAAAAGAAAATCTTAAAAGAAAAAAAAACAAAAACACACCTTATTATTTCTACAGATCACTGCATGCTATTTGACAGTATTATCTGTTAAACAGGCATACACTACATACACATTGCTTATATAAAACTACATAGATTGTAGACTGTACGTAGAGAAAACTATGCATTACAGGAAAACCGCCGTGTCACACATCTCATGACTTCCAGGGACTACTTTTCATGCGATGTGAATTTGGACTCTTGACAGCAGTGGATAGCGAGAAACTGCAACAGATATGGAGCGTAAGCCTTAAGGACGTGGGCTGGAAACTGATATACACAGTACAAAGCACACAAAGAGGAAAACAAAGTCTGGTGTTAGAAATCACAGAGAATGTTTCCTTAAATGACCCCCCCACCCTTATTGTTAAGAAGCAAAGACATCTTAGGCAAGAAACATGACAATCTGTGAAGCGAGGACAGGCAGCAATACTTTTGTTGTCAAAACACAACACAACATTAGGCGCATCAAGTCAGTGGGTCAGTCATGGATACCCCACACTGCTTTTCACATGCAGCCAAACAGCAAGGACTTAATAAAACTGCAAAAAAAAAAAAAAAAACACAAAAACTCAAATTCTTCCCTAAAGCTATCGTAAGGATACTGCTTTTTTCCCAAAACGGTGTTGAATGGGTGTGTTGGACAATCGGTGGGGGCAGGCTACAGAACTGCAGGGTTCAGCACATGCAGTAGGCTCCCATTTCCATTTGGCCGAGGTCATTATGTCTCTCTCACGTTCTGAACAATCTGGAAACAAATAATACCCAGGGCCAGGTAATAAAAACAGACTTATTTCCTTATGGCTAAGCTACTGACCAGTAAAATCTTTACGTGACAAGAGACAAGTATGAGTGAAAGTTCTGGATTTTAAGGACACTCTCGCTATTTGCAGCAGGTGGCAGCACATCTGTCAGATTTGTACAGCGGGTTTTTAAGAGTGGTACATTTATTAAGCCAAAGACACAGCATCAAAAACTCTAAATCATTTAAAATAATAAATCAACTGAAAATGAGAAAGGCACTCCAAAAAGAAACAAAAAAGATCACATCACTTGCATAAGACTGACAAATAAAAATGAGACACCAAAACAGAAATAAATGTTTTTCCTCCTCAGAGATAATTGGTTTTTCCTGTATGACAGCAGGATTTAATATGTCTGGAGTAATTGTAGTTTTCTTCACCATTTCCTATTTGAAGAGCTCCTAATAGTCATTACCCCTCATTTTACTGACTCTTGCTCTCATTTCTATTTGATAGAGTACTAGGTAGTTAACTGCTCTCTTCTTTCTATTCAGTATACATAGACAGAGTAGTAAAATGGTCTGCAGCTAAAATATCCATTTTTGTATCTACGCACACAGGCAGAAACTTGCTGAAAACGCCACCGCTGGGATGGATAACAATATGATTGTTCTTTTTAAAACCACTATGGTCAAGTAAACAGGAGCCAAATGGTCTTAGTCCCGGGAAAACAGACATCAAAGCTGAGAAACTTTATATATAGGGTATTTTACAGATATTCCTAAAAATACATAAAGCTGGGCATCTGCATATGATCAGCATTTATGCTAAATATTTTGAATGTTTTATACGATGTGGGCAACCAGTGTTTTCAGAATCAGATTCTTTATTGCCACATTGCATTGCTTGCATTTAAACTGGTGCTTGGCTGTGTATAGCAAGATCTGAGGTTTGTTAAATTTTCTATTCCTCATTCTGAGCTTTTCTAGCTGCCCTGACCCCTTATCCCTCATGCAGCCAATCAGGCGGAGAACAATCCATGGGCTGCTGCAACTGGGGCCAGCCTGTGAAACCTAATGCCTCCACTGGACAGGAAGTGCAAGACACTTGATGTATAAAGTAAACAGGAGATGGGAGATCCTGACAGTGATACTAAGTACACACAAGAATTGGAGTATAAGAGCACTGATTAAAAAAAAAAAAAAAACTTCAAAAGAGGCTGATCATACAAAGCAAATAGCTTGGAAAAAGAAAGTGAAGGTGCAAGATGGGAACCACCTGCATAAGCCCACAAATTAAGTGATAACATGTGCAGTCAGTCACCATTACTCTATTCTCAACAGGTCCCAGGACCATGGCCACATTGCATAAGCCTGGTCCTTAACACACCCACCAGGTTCTGGAGAGGCAAAGCTGTATACTTCCTGTGGGCTGAGAAGCCAATATTAAGGTTATGTCTTTACACAGAGCCAGGTAATGGAAAGCCATTTATAAAATGCCAAGGCTGCTACAAGCTTCATCTATCCATCTTCTTCTAACTACTTATTCTGGTCAGGGTTGGGGGGGTATTCCAGGGGAGTATAATCGGGGATATACCCTAGGTGGCATGCCAGTTCTCTGCAGGGCACACAAACACTATATCTTTAGACAGTAGGCGCAAACCAGAGGAGCCAGACAACATGGGGGAACATGCAGCCACCACACACAGCGCAGAGACACAAGCTGACTCTGATGCTAGCTAAAGTGAAATATTCCTCCTCTGGTACCCTTACCAAAAACCACAAGTTCCATCATTAAAAAAGTCAAACAGAACATCCCATTACATCAACAGTTCAAACACTGCAACTTGTGTGTAGCCTCAGAGGGACATTAACTGGAAACCCCCAACAAAGTGAAGAGGATACTAAGTGCCTACAAAACTCAGAGGTACCACAGCACTGCAAGCGATATCCTCCCGTTTTTCAGTGGCATGCATGTAGAGTCGGTGCAGAAACTAAGCTTTGTGAAAATAAAATGGGAGGAAGCGATTGAAAAGTGTCCCAAAAAAAACCCTACTGTGCTGTATACCAAGTAAGCCACCACTTCCAGGGACTCACAGAATGCACACGCCACCCAAGACCTGCTGAGCACACCACAGGCATATAATGAAAAATGAAAGCAATTCAGCAGAAGAAACACATACCATCAGCACCAAATTATTCAGGGGTATGTGCCAAATCCTCGGCTGGCAAAGTCTGGAGGCATGTTGGGGTAGACAGCTGAGCTGCTTCTAAAACAAATTACCAATATATTTTGAGAAATTCATATTGCCGTGCCTTGCTGAAAAGGAGAGCGGCCACACATTCAGCTAAACCACCCAAGAGACCAAGTAGACATTTGCTGGAGCTCCAAACCGCACTTGGTTCCCTCCACAGCAGAATCTCTTTTGTAACGTGTCAAGTATCACTTCATATTCAGTTTAAGTTGAAGAGAAGAGATATTAACTTCAGCAGTTGCTGCCCGGTCCTTGGTGATGATCTATGGCGGAGGATTTTGACAAAGAGCCACAACATATCATCACTATCTTAAGAACAGGCTGCACAAAATGTGGCTGGTGGCTTCCCTCGGCAGACGTGGTACACCTCAAACAGCCATCACATAAACATGATGGTTCAAGGTTTTCTAAAGGTAAACAGCAATTAGGTCAAGGCAGGAAATGGAATGTTGGATATGCTTTTGGTCTGTCAAGTCTCTGATAAATTGAATGCTGACATGAAGGCAGCTGGAACGCAAGCTCCTTAGTGTTTGCCAGGGGTAAAACAAACACCTCTTATCAAACTCACCCCTTCATCATCTTGTGGTTGAGGTGGATGCCAGGTAACAGGTGCAAGTGTAACCAAAGATTTACACACAGACCAACTATTTGGAAACATCGGTAAAACTGAACCACTGAACTTCATGTAGCTCAGCTATAACTCTTCAGAGCAGAATCCACATGGAGATGGACCCAAAACTGCTGTCCTTCACAACTGCTGATGTAAACAGCCTCATTTTTCACTTCAAGCTACAACAATGCAGGTCACTACTGCCAAGTCTGTTTTTAACAGACTCAAAAGCCATATCCTGCAGAGGCATGGATGAAAAGTGAAGTGCTTATGACTTGGAATGGGAAACACCTAGCTATTGAGAGAACACAGCATCTTAAAAAGGTTTATTTTTAATGTTCCAGATATCAGATATTTGAGGTACAGACCAGCAGTGGTTTTGGGACGGAGCCCCAGTCTGTGACAGCACTCAATTTTTTTACTCACTTTAGAGCTTTTTTGGTTTTACAGTACAACTCTTTGGATCTCAGGTGAAATTACCTTCAGTGGAATATTATGAATACGTGACACACATGCTACTACAGAAACTCAAACCTGCAACTTTGGGATTTGCTTGAAGAAAACCTGCTGCCAAGGACACGTTTTAAACATTAAAATAATAATAATAATAACATATAGTGTACCGGGAGAGCTCATGTTTCAGAGAATGACTTGGCTCTGAAGACACGATTCAAGAGGCCAGCAAATTAAACAACCTCATATATCAATTTTAGAGGCAGATGAATCCTTCCTCTGAGTCATGAGCCTTGGACAGTGCTTAACGCCTGCCCGATAAACAAGCAGAACTCCGCAGTCGAACAAGGAACCAAAATAAAGCCGGTACTTTATCAAATGTCCACTTCCCTAATCCAGTGAAGTGTAAACTGGGCCAACTGGACATTGCCAGCCACAAACCTAATTAAGACATCATCACCAGAGACCTTTAAAATCCCTTACTGAACCTGGGCTGTATAGTTTAATGAACCAAGATTAAGCTCTAGTGTTTTCTGATAGTAAGCAGACATAGGAGAGAGGGGGCACAAGGTATTTTTCCTATCTTTGCTGAATGCAGTGTGTTGTGGAAATTTTGCGATGTAGGACTTTACTAGCGTAAAGTCTTTTCAGCCTTCAGTTTATTTTGGTATCTTACAGCACAAGCCTGGGGAGATACCTCTGGAGTTCTCCGACGAGCCTCTTCTTACAGTTCTACTTATCCTTTGTTTAGTTACCTTGAGTTCTACTGTGTGTTTCCATATATGGTTTGTTCCGGTATTTCAGTGCTCGCTATTTCTT